>CM076088.1:47557135-47906182 GCA_038088585.1 Chrysina gloriosa | reverse complement strand
TATTTATTGAAAATAATCGTTCCATTATTGCCACTCAGCGGAAATTGTGTCAAAAATATCCTAATCGTCTAGTGCCTCACAAAACCACAATTTATCGTTTACATGCGAATTTTCGACAGTACGGTACGACAGCAGACAAGCCTCGTTCTGGAAGACAAAGGACGTCTCGAAATGCTGAAAATGTGGCTCTGGTGCGCGATAGTGTTGCAGAGTCTCCAGAAACATCAAGTCGGAGACGTGGTTCCCAGTTACACATTTCTGCACGCAGTTTAAGGCGAATTTAGAAAATTTAGAAGATGGGGCCACAGCCACAGCTCGTTCAACAATTCAATTGTTGAATAACATGGCCAGCCAGATTTCCGGATTTAAAAGAACCATACTTTTTCTTATTCTTCTTATTAAACGATTCAACATCTTAAAGACAATATTCGTCACGAAATTGAAGAAATTCATCCTGAGATGTTGCAGGATGTCATGAAAAATGCCTTAAAAGAGCCGAAAGTTGCATAGCGAATCGCGGTCACCATTTAGCCGATATAATTTTCCAATCATAACGAAAGAAAAATGTAAAGACCATATAAACTTTTTATGAAAACCAAACTTACTTATCTTTTCTTTGAGCAAAGTTATAGGCAATCAAAATGATACCGGGACTTTTGCCCCACCTTGTATATATATATATATATATATATATATATATATATATATATATACATCCTGAAATTGCTAGCTCCTCCTCATGAAAAGCAGCAATAGGTGATCTACCAGAAGGAATGAATATATATTCTATTTCATTTATGTATATAACATATTACACCGTCCTAACCACAAATCCACTAAATAAACAACATTTTATATTTTTAATTGCTATCTTTACGTCCTCCAACTAAAGTACTATATTTGTATCATCCGGGTGTATATTTAATTAACGAATTCACAGATTTACGTCCTTTGATACATATATATATTTTACAAACTGCAGTGAATCGGTAGCCCGATTGTGTTGCCACATCTTTATCAAGGGATATAACTGAAAAATAGTTCTTTGATTTATTTCACAGTTCTCCGCGGTCGTAGCAGTGATGTGTTGTACAAATCTTAAAGGTACGTATTTCGATTTTTTTAATTTCATCCCAATATAAAAGATCGTACAGAATTGAACGCAATATATAGTATGCACTTAATTGAGTTTCTACAGTGCGGTCCAATTTTAAGATTTTTTCGCAAAAGAAATTAAAAACTTGAACTACTTGAATACTGAAAGATATAAATCATTTCAAGTATTTTGGTAAAAAAGGCAAAATTCTTCAATTAGCTGCAGTATAACCAAAAATTCGGAAATCTACATAAACAATAATTTCTATTTAAATCATCAATAATTCTTATCTTATAACTTATTGTAAATCCAATCAGTATACGTATAAAGTTCCTTTGAGAGAAAAGCTTTGAAACTTTTCGAGGTATTGATTGCATTATCTATTTGTTTCGTTTTTTAGAATGAATCAACAACCTTTTCAGTTCCCGATCAGAATATGTATGTATTCCACAATCATTCGTAATTTTTGGTAACTGTAGCTTATTTTACAGTATAGCATTTGCTCCTCTAACTTTTATAACACCCGGAAAAATAATTGGTTTTGCAACAGACGCTTTTCTCCAGAATTGAGTACATCTGTGCAAGACAAAATCATAACGTTGTCTAATGATGCCCTACAAAATGTGTCAAATGAATTAACTGACTCACATAAGTCTACGGCTACTGACGATGTAGCAGATCCTGACTATAACCCATCTGGAAGTACTAGTTCTTCGGTAAGTCTAATTATTTCAGTTTTATGATTGAAATAAATGTAATATTTTTAGGAAATATCACCGATCTCTCAAATACTTTGCTCGTCTGAGACCCTCTCTTCTTCTGAACGTTTAGCTCAGCATAAGAGTAATGAACTTTTCATAAACATATTGAAACAGTGGTTCAGGACATAGATGAAGAATTTGCTTCTGAACATGTCGAGACGACGGATATCATAAACAACTGTGAACTAAAGGTTAACACGGATTCTAAGAAAACAGTCTTCTGTTACTATTGCGAAACAAACGTACAATATTTTCCTAGACATATATCTAGGAACCACAAAACAGAATTAGAAGTACAGAAGATTTTATCATTACCTCCCTAAGTAAAGAAAGAAAAAGAATGCTTTATTCTCTGAGAAAGAAAGGTAATTACCTAATCAGCAATGAAACAACCAAACCAGTTAGGAAAGGCGCAGAGGAAACTAATTATCTGCCATGCATGCATTGCTTAGGCTTTTATTCTGCCAGGAATTTATGGCGGCATCGTAAGCAATGCGCTGATAATCCAGCTAAAGGAAGTTCTGCAAGAAATTCCAAAGCGGATGCTCAAAATTTTTTATAACGCCACCTGAGAGTAAATGATCGACTAAAAACGGATGTCTTCCCTCGCATGAGACCTGACCAAATTTCTCTCGTGGCTAAGAAGAATCCACTTATATGTTTATTCGTTACAAGATATTTAAAAATTCACAGAGAAAAACACTTTGGTCTGGTGGCTTCAAGGAAAATGCGAGAATTAGCTAGGCTTCTTATTGAAGTAAAAACTAAAACCCTCTATTAAGGATCTTCTTGGAGCTCTTAAGCCTGAACATTACGATGTGTTACTATCTACCACTAAAGCGGCCTCAAAATATGATCCTGAAATTCAATCTTATCAAGCGCCTACGCTTGCATTGAATATGGGTACAACGTTGAAACAATGCTGCGATGTAGCACTCGTCCATGCCTTGAAAAAATCTGAAATATTTCCTACGATAGATTCGGCAAACACAAACGGAATTGAAAACTTTAATCCAGTTGATTCAAGGTAACTGGAGATTTGATGTTTCTAGTCAAGCCGCAAGTGACTTAAATATAAAAAGTTAGTCTGGTGCCTCTTGCTAGAGACCTAAAATTATTGAAGGAGTGTCTTATTGATAAGGCCAATGCTGCGTTATCAAAATTACAACAAAATACGAGTGACGTAACAGCATACATTTTGTTGGAAACTGTATACTATCGTTTATTGTTATTGAATAGAAGACGTCCCGGTGAACTTCAAAGACTTTTTACTAAAACTTATCAATCCGCATTTCTCTATGAAAATTCACAAGGTTATTAAGAATTTTCAGAAGCTATTTCTGAAACAGAAAAGATTTTAATGAATAAATTCAAAAGAATCGTTATAAGGGGTAAGAGAGGACGTGGTGTCCCGGTGTTAATTAGTAGAGATGTGCAAGAGCATTTAGACATCATTTTAAAATGTAGAGATGGTATTCCTCATAAACCCAATAATTACTTATTTGGAAATCCAAAATCAGGTGAACCAATTGTTGGTTATAAGATATTGAGGAAGTATGCCACATTATGTGGAGCGAAAAACCCAGATGCTCTTACCTGCACTCGACTCAGAAAGCATTTGGCAACTTTGACCCAATTGTTTAACATGACCGAAAATGATATGGAACAGCTAGCGTCATTTATGGGTCATACATTAGGAATTCATCGAACATCTTACAGGCTTCCTGATGACGTTTACCTAACGGCAAGAATATCTAAACTGCTTATACTTATGGAGAAGGGCGAAGCAGGTTAGTTCAAAGGCAGAAGTTTGGATGAAATTAATTTGAATTTAGACGAAGATTTGATGGAACAAACAGATGGTGACCTAGAAGAAAGGCAGGAAGTTTTGGCAGAGGAGAACGAAGCTATTAGTGAAAATAAAGAAAATGGATTGACTGACGAACAAAATTTAAACAACAACAAAATAAAGAAAAAGTCAACTGGGCAGAAGAGATTACTCGTTCCGTGGACAGAACACCAAAAGAAAACAGTTGTTACCTACTTCAAAAAGCATATCAAACAAAAACGACCTTCAAAAAACGGAATGTGATAATCTCATTTCAAAGTACCCCGAATTATTGAAAAACAAAAACTGGCTTAAAATAAAAGTCTTTGTTCAGAACCAATACAAAAACAAAGGATAATTCTGAACTCTAACGCATGTTTTATTTTTCTTATATTTTGTTCAAAAATTGTTTTATGTACATACATATATAACATCAGTCATCCGCGTAGCTTAATTTTGGTTGAATATACGCCAAAAGAAACGCACGAAGTTTAAACAGTTTTGTACCTATATTCTGTCATAATAGTCTATAGAACGGTATTTTGTTATAAAGGATTTAATGTTAATAGTTGATTAAAAATTATGACAAAATAACATTTTTTCAAGGAAAAATAGATATATCATTCATAGTTTCCGTTTTTTACAAAATATCTAATTCCGGATCATGTTTTTTTTGTAAAACTAGTTTATGATAAGTTTATAACCAGTAGATATTACTTCTAGTTTTCTTCAACAAACTGATTCATTGCTTTTTTAAGATTGGCTATAGGTTTTTTACATGTTATATACAGTAGAAGCCGCTTATTGTGATCAATTTGGAACAAACCCTTTTTGATAACATTAACCGAATGATAACAGTAAGCGGAAGGTAAATATAAATGTATTTTTCTATGCTGATGTAGTCAATAATAAATATGTATGTATGTAATCAAATTATTTAACGACTTACAAATAAAATTCAAGGGAAAAATTAACGATTAATCAACAATTTTTAATATTTTACCAAATTTGTTTATTTTTTATCATCGATACAATACGTAGGTACATTTATTTACACTTTACGATTTCATTCGAAAAACTGGTCGATCGTCGTTTGACGTTTATTTTTATTAATAGATTTTGTATGTATATTTCAAAATCATAATATATATCAAAATTACTTTCTCGGAATTGTACACCACGTCGAAGAATATTTAACGCTTCTTGCATCTGGCCATTAGTTGGCGGCTCTTCAGACATTTCCTCTTCTTCTTCTTCTCCTACTTCGGGTAATTCAGGATTACTTCCTTCGGACGATTGATCCACAACTTCCCGACAAATGTCTGATATAGTCATTGTGGCAGCTGTTTGAACATCATTGTCGATATCCACCCAATCGGAAAATTCGCTTTTGGACAGACCTTGAACTACAAAAAAAAATTAAAAAATATTAGTTAGATGTACAAAACAAGTTCTTTTTCATACCTTCTAAAATGTCAGCGCACGTTTCATGGAGATCAGGTTCTTCATCACCAGTTTTGGAAAAACCTCCTTTTCGAAAACAGTTTCGGATCGTTTCTGGTTGAACTTGCCTCCATGATTTCACCAGCAAATGCAGCGCATCTAGAAGACTGATTTTTTTGCTATCGCATCTGCAGAAGGTGCATCTCGATTCTTATCAAGTTCTTGTATAATTTGGGCTCGAATTTGCCCTCGATAGTATTCTTTGAATGTTCGAATGATTCCTTGATCACATGGTTGTATCAATGCCGTAGTGTTCGCAGGTAAGAAAATAAGTTGGATGTTCGTCAAAACTGCATTCACTTTGTGCGCAGTACAATTGTCTACTAATAAGACGATTTGGCGTTTCAATTTTTTGTCCCACCTGAGTAACCACTCGCCGAACAAGACACTTGTCATCCAAGCATTCGCATTAGCAAAATACTCCACGGGCAAAGTTTTAACACCTTTAAAACACCCAGGATTCTTACTTTTTCCTATCACTAGAAGTTCTTCCTTTTCACCTTCCATATTAACAGAACATAACACTGTTACTCGTTCTTTCGAAGATAAGCAACCTCTTGCTTTATCGTTTTTGAACAAATAAGTATGATTAGGCATCGCGCGAAAGTAGAGTCCTGTTTCATCTGCATTGTAGATGTCCCGAGGCGGATATTTTGCAATAATTTCTGGCCATTCCGAACGCATCCAGTCAGCGGCTGCTAACGAATCAGCACTTTTTCTTCACCGTGCAGAGGTCTATAAACGATGTTTTCTCGCTTTTTCCACCGATTGAACCATTCGTCTGTTGCAATGAAATTTTCTTTCCCCATAGTTTTGGCTATATCTTCTGCTTTTTGACGCATGATAGGACCATTCACAGAGGCATTTTTTCGCGAACATTTGTAAACCAAATTTTTAAAGCTGATTCAACTTGATTATCCTTTCCAGATCTTTCCCTTTTTCGTTTTATGTTTTCATTCGAACGCGCACACGTTTCTATTTCTGTACGATTTTTTAAAATTTTACACAACAGCGGTTGCGAAATTTTTAATTGTACCGCAGCATTCCTTTCACTCATTTTCGGAAGTTTATCGAAGTTATCGAGAATTTGTCGTTTTTCTTCGTTCGATAGATCGCGACGTTTTTTATTCACTTCTGCCATGACCACGGTGGTTTATGCGAAATTTCAATAATTTACCCGTACACAAGACTGTAGAACGTGAGATTCGTAGAAGAGTATAGGAGAAACTGGATATCATTTAAACGAACGGACCTTTTATACATAAAGTACATCAAAAAAAAAGATGACCTCTTCATAATATAGAAATAACAATTCGTTAGATTGTAATATGCGATATGAGAGTTTTAATTGAAATCGGCGAGAAAAAGCGGCTCGTTCAAAGGAGTTGCGCTGCAGACACCGTCGCCTGAAGAAACTTTCCGACAAAGGATACTATTCATAACTAATAACATTAAGCGGCTTTTGATTACAATATGCGGCTTTCTTTCAATGAGTTTTAAATAGAGTGATTTGGGACCAACGGTTTTCGATAACAATAACCGTTTGATAACATTAACCGTGATTATAATAAGCGGCTTCTACTGTATATTATATATATATTGTTAATTATAATTTAGCAGTATAAGTTCTACTAGAAAAACTGCCCTATATTTAGATATTACTTTCTAAAACACAAAAAAGAAGGAAAAGAATGTCTGGGGTAAGATTTAAACATCGATCTCTCATACTTTTTTCGTGTTACTAAGGAAACAAAATGTCAGTATGTTGACAATAATTATTATAATTCTCCAAAGAAAGCATAATTACTAATTTCTTTACAAAAACTTATTTAAACAATTAAAGAATTATAATAAATAACATAACGACGTTTTGTTTCCTTAGTAACACGAAAAAGTATGAGATCGATGTTTAAATCTTACCCCAGATATTTTCTTACCTTTTTCATATTTTTTTAGAAAGTAATTTGTAAATCTAAGGCAGTTTTGTCTAGTAGAACTTATGCTGCTAATTTGTAATTAACATGTTCAAATATAAACATGTCTATTGCCAATCTTAAAAGTAAGCACTGTATATTTAGAGAAGCCATATACTTTTTATCTTTAGAGATAGAATAAAAATTATAGTTGTAGGAAGTTTTCTAAATCGCCATAAATACAAAACAGCTTATTATTTTTTCTGACATCCTTTCCTGATTGCAAACGTATATATGTATATTCTCTAATTGTGTTCAAAATATAGGGATTTTAGTTCGTTTAAAAAAAAAATTATTTCTAACAAGATAATCAGACTAAACATGTTTCTATGACAACCCAGACCCAGGCCCCTCAAACGTAATTTTTAAAATGAATTCAGAACCGTATGTCTACAAACCAGTTAGCGGTATATCAACAACTTATATATTTTTGTAATCAGCGAAGCGAAGATTTTCAATATATCAAAAATTCACCTAAAAATCAAATATTTGTTTGGTTTATTTATTATATTTAGTACGATCGTCAATTGTTCTTCAGGTGAAAGATTTTCAAGATATGGGTAAATTCCTACAAATTTTATTATAAAATTGTTTTTATCTCTAAAAATAAAAAAACAGATACCTTATTTAAATCTCTGTTCCTCTGTGTATCATAATCCTTCTTACTATTTACACTATAAATATGTAACGCGTTATTTTTTTTTATTTTATCATTTTATATTCACTATTAAAATAGTATATTAGGTTATTAGGTCTCTTTATCTATCCTTTCAGCCCTGACAAAATGAAATAGTCAAAACGGTCTGTTTGACATAATATCAATCCAACAAAAATAAATCTACATATGTATTATTTTATTATCTTTCTGTGTTTACAGTCTCTTATGTCTATACAAATCATTTAAGTAGCAATAGACATAATTTTTTTTCTTAGGTTTGCCTGTTTGTTTTGTATTACTTTAAAATCTATTTTAATAAAAGTTTTTTGAGAGCATGGAATTCATTTCTGGTGATCCCGAGTAACAGAATACTTTCGGTGGAATTTCAACTATTAATACAGAATGTTTTTGTTTTCACTTTTTGAGCTGTCCGAGTGGTACTTGTAAAACAAAAGTTTTATATTCGTTTTCGGTGCGACATTACCGAATTTGTTCCACATTTGAGGACATATAAAAGCTAGTCACATTACGAGTTAGAATCAAATTGTACTTTTTGCGTGGTTACATGGTTATCCAATTTTGTGTACGACAAAGTTCAGTGCTTTTAAAAACAGTGCACTAAGTATATTTTTTGTATTATATATATGTATAGGTACATGAGATTTGTAACAATTTTTGTTAATACTTTAGTTTTCCTAAATGTAGACAAAAACTTTTTATGATCTACCAATCGATCTACCACCTTCATCCACTTTTCGCTTGAATCTAATATTCTATAAATTTAATACAGTGTTGTCACTATTACGGAGGACCTATCTACTGCAAATCTGAAGTTGAATATACAGAGGGTGAATTATCTACTGCAATGTAGGAACAGAATATACACGTGGCTATATACGCGCAATAGTGGCACCATCCGTTGAGACGGCCAAGTCCATAACTAAAATATTCAAACTATACAAAAAAGCGCCATACTTCATCCAGCTGAAAATTTACCACGTAACATAGGACGATGAACTGAATGGTTTTACACGAGAAGCGATAGGTCCTCCGTATACGGGCGACCTATCGCACCCGGATGACCTATTAAAAGCAAATTGTCTATCAGCGGAGGAGCTAACTACTGTAGATTATATATATATATATATATATATATATATATATATATATATATATATATATATATATATATATATATATATGGATCCGCTTCTTTTGTCGTTTGTCATATCGCATTACTTTTTTTACCGGATACATACATACATATACACGCAACCAAAAGACAACCAATATTGAAAATAAGTAAGAGAAAACAAAGATTAAATGAAGTATTACATAACACTCACTACATACTCAAACTAAGTAAATAAAATAGAAAGAACCCAATTTCCTGATTATAACAAAAAATTTAAACTCGAAATAGGCTCAAACTCAGATAATTAAGGCAAGTCCACAAAACCAAAAGATATAAATTTAAAAGAGCATCAGTGTAAAAGTTTTCAGTTTTTACACATAACGTGGACAGGCGACTTCATCAATACATTTGTTTTTGCTCTAGACAAGCGAAAGGTTGAGCAGTAGCGAGTGCCGACGACGGGTACATTGAAATCTATATAGGACATTATCATTGGACAATCGATTTTCTTTGATAACAAATTAAAAAAAAAAAACTACCACTGTGTCTCACGACGACAAGATAGAAATACTACATTATGTTGGGTCACAAGTCCATCGTAGTCCGCTCCTCGATCACGATACGCTCCAGTTACTCTGAAGGAGAGATATTTCAGGAGCTTCTTCTGGATTCTTTCAATTGAGATTTGTTGGAATGTGTAATAAGGAAACCATACTAAGGATGCATACTCCAACTTGGAGCCCACCAACGTATAATACAACATTTTGACTGCATAAATATGATTGAAGCCTCTACACTGTCTGACAAGGAACCCTAATAATTTGGAGGCTGACGCACAAATCGATGAGACATGCAGACCGAGGGTGAGTTTGGAATCAGAAAGTAGAACTAAATATTTTACCACAGATACTCTAGTCACCAATTCAGACTTAGCAGTGTAATTGTAAATCATAGAAGTAGAGCATCGACTATAAGAAATAAGACAACACTTCGAAATATTCACTAGAATTCTATTGTGAGTACACCACTCGTCGACTAGAGATAGATTGACCTGGAGTTTGATACAGTCAGAGTGTGTTCGGACGATGCTGTAAATTTAAAGGTCATCGGTATTCCTCAGACATTCACAATTTAATATGTCTAGTAAATCAATAAAGATATTAAAAAGTAGAGGCCCGAGATTGGAAAAATGTTGGACGAAAATCCATTGTAAAATACGTAGCCAGTCCGATCGTCAAAATATCATCTATCGCTGACGGGAGAAACTGAGTAATACTGACCAAATTTCTAGTCATGGAACGTCCAGATATGTATCCATGTTGATTATATGATTACAACGATTTAATTTGCCTATAGATTTTAGAGTATAAAATTTGTTCAAAAACTTTAGTAAAATTTGACAATATACTAATGGGACTATAATTAACGATGTTAGATCTATCGCCCTTCTTGAACATCAGTATAATTTTACTGATTTTCCAGATGCTTGGGAATACGCTTGCATCCAAAATCAAATTGTACAGAACAGCTAATGGCTTCGCTAAAACTGAAGCCTAGGCACGCACTATTAAACTGGCTATGCGATCATCACCAGCAGTCTCATCCGATTTAAGCTTAGAGGCATTAAATATTACATCTCTCAGAACTCTTTCATACGTACTTGTTGTTTTATATTATTAGTAAAACAAACCGGATATGGTCTCCATGACATTGGTCGCAGAAGAAATAATGGTATTTTGTTTCTTGATAAGTTGTAGATGAGCTGGAAAATAGATAGTTTCCTTTTCCTTACCTACATTTTTGAAATACATGAATTTAGGTCAGGCTCTTGTCAGACAAGTTTTAAACTTAGAAGTTGTATTAATATGTAATGCTTTTATTTTCAATTATAAAGTCATGGAAGTGGGGAGACATCAGATAACCAGAGAAAAAAGGTGAAATTGTGGAATTATGGAAAGATGGTATGCCTTTTGCACAAAATAAGTGCTGTACGCTATATACAAGTAAGCAGTTTCGAGACGCTTTTCTCTAACAAACATAAATATTAGTAAACCGATTTAGGATAGAAGGGAATATAGAAAGACGGCGACGACCGAGAGCTACAGGAAGGAAAACCACTCTACAAGAAGATGAAAAAATTATAAATTCATTTAGAAATAATCATTTTCTGATAGCGAAGAAAGTACTGTAAGAAACCGATATTTCGGTTTGTAAACAAACCATTATAAATCGTACTGTTGAAACAGGGTTAAGACCAAGAAGACCGCCTAGAATATTAGACCTTTCAGCAGCACATGCAGAATTAAGATTCCATTTTGCAGTTGAAAATTTATATAGAGACTGGACAAATGTTGTTTAGCGATAAAAAACCTTTAGGTCTAACGAATGTTCTTTTAAATTAGTGTACAGACATGCAAAAGTATAAGATGCAGTAGAGAGTGGTTGAATATCAGCAGCGTATTGGCTGGTCTTGGGAATTTAGTACAGAATAGAAATTTACTTGATACTTATATTACCATTAGCTTATGCTAACGATGAACATATGTTGTTTATGGAATGAAGAACTTCCGGAAGTAGAATTTATAGTATGGCCTCCTAAATCTCGGGATCTGAACGCAATCGAGAATCTCTGGGCTCAAATTGTAAACCATTGAAATGACATACAACGCCGAGATTTAAGAATTCGAAGTAATCTGGATAATGCCGTTCAAGAAACATCCTGCATGACGTAAATATATTTTCAAATCTGGTCTTATCACTGCAGCGAAGGTTACATTAAATTATTATAAATGGGAGTGACTGGACTTCATACTAGAATTTCTAGTATATTGAAGTATTAGAATTTAGTTTTAAAATTTTGTGTGATTTGTTTATTATCCTTGATGGATACATTTATGATAATAATATAATCTCCTGTTTCTTGTATATTATAAGTTAAATTGTAGTAATATTAGCAACAGATCAATTAGATTGGAATATATCACTCTATATAGAATCATATTTCCCAGTATTCTCCAATGAATTTTATTTAGGAAAAGAACGAAAATAATTTTTATCACTCACAATAAAATCAAAAATACAAATTCAGAATCCGTATAAGCCATATATTACGGCAATATGAGAAAAAGAAGGTACCGCAAGTTTCGTTTCTTTTTAAATCGTCGCGCAAGCGGGAGTTGCACGAATTCGAATATTTTTTTATAAAAGTACGGGTGAAATAGCTGAACTAGAGTTCCGGAATAGTTCATTAATTGTTATTCGTAATTATTATTTAAATAAGGTGGAAGTACGGCTGTACGATGTTGTGCAACATTGGAAGAAATTATTACTTATTTCGTTTAGGTTGCTTTCCCCTTATTCCCTTTTTCAAACTAAAACTACTGTTTAAGAACGATTTTTATTTTAGGCGAATTCCAAAACAAAATCTGAAATTTAAAGGGGAAGCTCTTTTATCACAAGCAAACTATTGATTCAACAGTTTCATGCATTCATTACTATCAATGATGAATGCGGATTGCGGATAAGGTTCAATTTCACTTGCAACATTTCTGCCAATACTAGTTCATCGCTTGTCAATCGTCCAAGTTTAGTTTGGTCCCGTTGTACATATATACAAAAATTGAATTAAACATATAAATATAGAAGAAAAAACAAGATACAGTTACAAATACAAATAAAAATAAACAAGTATATAAAAACAATATCTACAAATTATTGGACAGAAAAGACTTCTTCGGCAATCATTGTTTGAATATGTTATAGATTCCTTGTCAGCAATTATTTTATTACAAAGCAAATATAATTTTAATGAGCAAATTTGTGAATTTGCTCATTAAAAATTTTTGGATTTCTGGCAAGTGTTCGTAATCTACAAAATCACCAAAAACATCTAATAAATTTAGCCAATGCATCAAATTATCCTCTAAAAATCATTTATGACAATGTTTGGGTAAATACTGTAGAATATAGGTATGCAGTTTACTCAACTATACCCAAATTGTCTCATTTGAATGAAGACTCGTTTGTCCTGGAGTAGTTGGCAACCCCGAATCAAAAGCAAGATGTAGCTCCTCAAATAAAATAATAACTTGATTCGGTTGTTATTAAGCTAATAGTTAGAAACAAATTACCACCTAAATATAATGGAAGTTGTTGAGTTTCTCCTTGTCCACGTTGAACAAGTTTGGGTTTCCACATGCTTTTACACATAGTGCTGCTCTTCTTAGGGAAATTGATGCACAATACTGTATTCAGACGTGCAATTCAATACACATTTCATTACGTGTACACTTCCTCGTCTTCCTTCCTACAAATAATTTTATTTCATGTAATGTGGTACATAACATAAAACAAATTATATTAACTTACATACATTGTGTAATTATTGAATATTATATTCACTGTTACACAATGTATTTCCAAATTATTATTGCTATTAAATGTGTTTAATGGTTAAATAGACGTGAAAAAATTGAACAAAACTAATCTACCAAATAACAGTAAAAACAAAAATGGCCGATATACGATAATGGTCCATATTTATAGGTTTGTTCGTAGGTAAATTGGAAACCATTGGCAACTACTATTCAATGCGCATGCCCGACTGGAAACAGTTGCAAATTTGTCCTAAATTTAGGGCTGATTTCATAATCGGATACTTAAACCTCTGTTAACTAATGGAGGTTTAACTTTAATGGTAGATTTAAAGGTACATTAAATTGTGGCAGTTTCATAATCGTTTGACATGCGCACGTTAAGTAACGACGGTTTAAGTAAGCATTTGAACCAATTAGGACAAATTTCCAAAGAAGAACAAGAAGTACGCTATCATCAGCTTTTATTTCGTTCAAAATATATCCTAAGTTAGAAAGCAGCAACGGCAAGAAACAAAGAATGAACATTTTAGAAACAAATAGTTCTTTATCTGATAACGATTATGTATTTATACGGAGGAAAACAAGGTTTATAAAAGATCTATCAATTCGGTTGAAGAAATATGATGAAGTGAAGTGAAGTTTGATTCGCCGGTTGCGTTTCTTAAAATTCTCTATTACTAAATTTATGAAAAACTACCGCAAGTTAATAGAAATTCACCGTGCGAAAAATACAGATATCATTCAAACGTTTCTCAATAAATATTTATAGGTTAACTTGCTTACATAAAGAAGTACCGGTGCGCATGCGCGGGCCAGTTAATGCCACCATCAACGTTATAATGGACCAAATATTTGCCATTAGCTCACCGGTTGTAATCTGAATAGGGAAAAGTGGGAACTGTCATGGCGTCCATGGCAGCACTGCCATGCCAAAAGAGGGCGCAATACCACGCGGTTTGTTAGAGTTCTCTAGTTTTGGTGTTTTAAGTTTTGCGATATTAACACGATATTATTTGGTAAGTTGGCAATCCGTAAAGAGAAAGTTGTACTGGTTGTATTAAAGCTGTCACATGTCTGCATATGTCACAGTAACCATACAGTAATTGTTTAGATGTTATAGTAAAGAAATGATTTTATCGTTATAGCCAGTTATAGTGTTATTGTGTTATAGTATTTTCTACAATGGGACGTGCTGGTTGTGCAGTTTCCGGTTGTATACCCAGTAAGAAGGACAAGAGACAGAGATTTCCAAGTCCAACCAAAAATTTTATTTAAAATTTTATTATTTAACACGTTTAAAAATTGTGTTTTCAGTTAATAAATTTTATTCTTGCAATCTCAAGTTGTTTTCATTTATGTAGATTGTTTATTATCTGTATATGATATACAAATGAGAAGACGCAAATTACAATTAAAATAATTTTTATATAAAGCCAGTGAAATTATCTCTTTTGAATTCCCGCCAAAATTATCACTGCCATTACACTAGATGGCGCGTCATAACGAGCAAACTGTTGACAAGCGACATTACATTCTATCTTTGTTGAATAGCTGTTCATTAGCTTAAACGTCCATTAACGCCACCCGTTACCTTAGTAATTTACTGAGACAAACCAAACTTTCAATTCTGTAAGAAATTATTCTAATGGTTGCCAATCGGTTGGAAATTGAATAAAATTCTTTCTGCGAACGCCGGATTTCTAGTGATCAGTTTGAAATTTTACTCTACGAACACAAATATATAAATACGCATGCGTTTGACGGTTGCTAGTAGTTGCTAATTGCTCTACAAACCTTAGTAGTAGATATCTACCAACTTAACTATAGCGACATCTACGGCTGCCGTCTGATTTAAATTCAACGGTCAAACCATTAGATTTAACATTCCTCCCCTAGCACGGATTAATTCGATTGATTTTTGATGCGCTGACGCCAAATCAATGTCGGTGTACTTTGCTATTGATTTTTTAATGCGTTATTTTCCATCGCTTTTCATCGTCGAAATGAGGGACAAATGTGCTTTGTGCGGGAAGAAGTCTATGGAGGTGGTAAAGATTTTCTGCTTTTCGAGGAATTTTGGGAGGTTGAAAGAAATAGTTCTAAAATTATGACGCAAAATTTAAGATTATGCATCGATCATTTTGATTCCTCCATATATGAGCAAGAACCCTATCGTACTGCAGTACCTAAACCCATTCAAGAAGAAAGGAAAATTTCGGATCCAGAAAGGTAACCTTTCACTTATTATTATTGGCAATACTTTCAGTGCTACATATATTTTCCTCTACATCCCTATTTTGTACATTTCCATCAATAAAATTGTTGAAGGCAATAGAAGTACTACCTATGAATAATACTACTATCTATAATTTTTAAAATTTTCAATTTTCAGGACCAATACCACAACACACTGCTCACTGCTGCTTTCATTCGTGATATCGATGAACTATTTGATTGCTTTAATGCAAGTGCTCGAGTACCACCAGATGGGAAGCCACTCAGCTGCTGCGTCACCTGAACTTACAAATATGGGTACTTCTGGAACACGGCCATTCTCAAAGTCGGGATGTGGAATTATGTCTGCAGCAAAAGGCAGACCAGTTGGAAAGTACCATCACAAATTGGCTGGATGCACTCCATTAAACCTGTTACTTTGATATGGCAAAACATGATATAACCACCTCCAACTTTATCTTGTTACGCCTGAAAATTTATTAACAGTTCCACAGTTTGTTTCTTTTTAGAGACTCATGTCATTAATGGTCTCACAAATCCAAGGTTGAAAGAAACCAATTGTGAGCAAGATAAAACTCTTTCAATTAATTTAAAAACTTTTCTAAACAAGGCAGAGGTGATTGGGCAAGGTAATCTGGTAAATGATGATGAAACCCATAATACATGCCACAATGAAATAAGTTATCATATTGTTGAGGAAATATGTGGAATACTCTTTCTTCTGGCAATATAAACATTTTATCAATGGCTTATGTTAGTGGTTTTATTGCCAAACGGATTCTCGCCGATATTAATTGTAATACATGGTTAAGTGCTTCTGATTTTTCACTATTACGCAATCAATTTCTTTCTTTCAGGGAGTTCTCTGAGCAGCAGAATAAATTAATATATCCTTGGAAGAAGTAAGTTATGTCTTGGTCATGGAAATTTGTTGCTGGAACATAAATTGTAAAATTTGCAAACATTTATCAAAATTCAGCAGAAAGCTGTATTGTTTTGACAGTTTAATTAATTCATACCTGTACTTATATCTTTGATTTAATCAATAACTACTTTGTTTTATGTAAAACGCTACTGTAATTATATTTTTCTCCCTTTTATATTGTTTTTAGCGTTTAATTATTTGATTCCTGTACTTATTAGATACTTGTTTTAATGTTCACTCATTTAATGTAAAATTCAACTGTAATTAATTTTTCTTTTCCTTTGTAATATACATGTTCTTTTCAAATTATTGTTTTCATCTTGTACCTATTATACCTACATGTATCGTCGGTTTGAAGGTAAGACTCACTAAGTTAAATTTTATTCCAACATAAATTAGCATGTAAATCTTGTAAAATACATACTAGCAAGTATTTATGTATATGTTAATAATTTATTTTAGATCAAAATGTAAGTCTTACCTGCGAACCAACGCGCGATAAGCATATTTAATATTAATTTAAAATGCTGCCACTAATTTTAAATTTCCCTGGTAGTTGATATCTAACGCCCTTTTTAACACCCTCAAAACATGCTGTGTCAAATAGTTATACACCTATCTATCTCATCAGATAACTTTTTAGCATTGAGTTGGGTGTCTTTAGGTAATCTGTGCCACTGCGTTCAATTACTATAGGAAGGTACTTGCCTGGTAAACCAGCTATCAGCAATGAACTGATCCATTCATCACCTATTTTAAATTTTGTAATTCTTAATCGCTGCGATGTTTCCATCACTTGATTTACATAGGCAGCCATGTTTTGACAATCCTCCAACCTCGTGGAAAGGAGTAACCTTAATAAACTGATTCTCTTTGCAAATCCATTATCTGCAAACAAGATGTCAGTTTCTCCCACAGCTCATCTGCTGTTTTTATCTCCTTTATGTGGATATGAAGTGACGAGTCAATCGTCAAAATGAGTTTAGCTCTTGCCAGGCTAATCTTGCCGGCATCCGTTTTTGTACCGTCTACATTTTTTTGTAAACCTTCCAGCAACAGGAAATTCTCGGCTGCGAAAGTCCATTCTTCGTAGTTATAGCACCCATGCAATTTAGGAACAGTAGTAGTACAATAAAACCTATTATTATATTTCTATTTGTTGAAGTCGTTGCCCTTCATTTTCAACATCATATAGTTTAAAACAGAGTAACATTGCTGAATTAGATATAATAGTAGGCCATATTAATGTCTGTTTGTGAGTCAGATTCGAGAAAGACCATCTGTAGGTTTTTCTATGTGTGCTCATCCATGAATCGTGAAAAATTAATTCTATGTTAATAAGCTATTTAATTTAATTAACTTAAATTAATTTTTATCAGTTGTCTACAAATTACTTACCAGCAATTAGCCAAAGCAAAATTTCTATTTGAAGATATGACTTTGTATAAAATAAATTTTGTGAAATAACTGAAGTAAGCAAGACTACCTTTGTAAGAGTATGAGGATATGTTATTGTTTTATTTATTTAAAAAGTTAAAAGGTCAACATACTGTCCAAATAATTAATAAGTTATCCAAATCTTTCATATCGTTTGATAACATATCCAGTTCTGAGGTGTTTTGTCTGCAATAGCCTGAGATAAAAAGTGTAAGACGTTTTTCAGTTTCTTTTTCTGCATTCCAGTAAACGTAGTTTTTGAAATGATTACTACAAATTCTGTACTTGTAACAATGAAGTGCAGCTAAATCATCTAATTTGGTAGCTGTATATTATTTTTCCATTGCATACATCTACAACACAATTTATTTAGTATGCTTTTGGATTTTTGGAAGCCAAAAAGAGCTGCATCTTGAATTTCGTTTAGAATTATTTCGGCAAAGTAGACACTCTTCATTGTAACTTCCACAATGTTTTTAAAGTCGTCAACTATAAAACAGATTTACATATAAACTAATTAAATGTATGTATGTACATATATATATATATATATATATATATATATATATATATATATATATATATATATATATATAGCACTACTAGGTCAACAATAATTGAGTTAATAATTATATTATAATATTTTCAGAATGAGCACAAACGTTTTCGGAACAGCTTCATCAGTGAAAATAACTACAAATATATGTAAAGAAAAAAATTTTTTATTCGGGAACTATCAACAAAACAAATTACTTAAATTCTGAACATCGGTTCTGGAATCCATCACAGTCTTTACAGTTTATTTTATAAACTACATTACTTTGGTTTTGTTTATTTATTTTAGATTTAATATTAGTAAAAAGAGATCTGTTACTATAACTTTGAATGAAAGTTATGTTTATATTGTTTTTAGTAAATTCTTTTTATTTCTTCGCTTAAACCTTTTTTATGAGTAGTGCTATAACTTTTATTATCATTACTTTTAATACCTCTATTATGTAATTTATTTATTCCGTTTTTCATAATTTTTCTTAAAAATTGTTTGGATTGTTATCTAATTGTAAGATTTCTTTAACTTCGTTTAAATTCTAATGTAACCACTTGATCAACTCTAACTACATGTAATTTAGAGGATTCTGAAACATAATTTAGATGTCTTCCTGTATTGGTACACTTTATGTTGCATTCGTTTTTACAATGCTGTTATTGTACATGACAATCACGTTTTTCAGATATAGTAATGGTGCCACCATGCCGTTAAACAGTAATAATATATTTTAAATTGCGCGCCAGAAATGGAACCAAAATAGTCAGATTATTTAAAGTGAGCACATGGTGAGCATCTTCACCGGATATATCGCAATTTTTGTTTGCAGATATAGTGCTATAGTTGAGCTCTTATGATACTTCTTGTTATGTATATAGTTCAATAAATGTATGTAAAGTATGGTCCATATGTTTGAGTCTTCAAAAGGACCAAGAGGTCCTTTTGAATAGTCAAAGTAAGAACTTTCAGCAAAACACAATAGGATAAAGTTAATAACAACAGCTTACATCTAAAATTAATATTTTCACCACGACTACGAATATTTTACTGATAGTGCAATGGTCCGTAGCCGTCCGTGGTCGATAAGTGAGTAGATACGAGCCTTTATTGTTCAGTTCATACCACTAACATAGTTACACAGTGCGTCCAAAGGCATAACATACAGTAAAAGTCCAAATATAAATCCTGTAGCGAATGTTAGGTACAATAACAGAGATGAATTGTGGGAATCAATAACAAACACATAGTAAAGTTTAATGGAACGACATTATTTTAGAAATCTTGCACTGCCCATGCTAAGTAAACTCAGGACAGTAATTTATGCGAATGCTGGCACAACAAAATGCTGATGCAAAATATCAATTTTTTATTAATTACTATTATTAAAGATGAAAAGTTACTTTCTGTTAGATGCGCACAGCTTTGTATTAAAATTTTACTAACAGCGTTTATAAAGTGTGTTTTAAATATCAATTATTGTTATGCAGGGCTGACAAAACTATCCTCAGATTGGCTGAAGAAGATCATCAAATAGAATAACTATTTTCAAATGTTCCATGGGTAATAATTAAGAAAAGAACCTATCATAACCAGGAAATTTGCAGAAAAATAAGGAAGAAGATGAAATGACTATTGAGATTATTGTGGCATTTCGTAAATTTGTATTTAATTATACGCATTAATTACATGGATAGTAACAATGCTCAGACAAAAGGGGAAATGGCAGGCAAATTTGTGGAAAGCATTCCTAATGAGGGTGTTAACAGAAAGAAATGAAGAAAATAATAAAAATATTAGTTAGACTTTTTACTTAAAACGTTTTATGTAAAAAATATGAGATGGTTATCATTCGGTTCCACGACGATGAGAAATGTGGGAATATTTTGGAGGGGTGGAGTCCCAAACTATCCAATTCCCAAGCACATTGTATCCATGAAGCATTTCCCTCTAATAATAAATAAATAAACTGAAAAATGCATATTTGTTATTCATACAGAGTTATACAAAGAGAAATAAAAATTATGTAGCAAAATAAATGGTTTTATTATTATTATTATATTATGTACCTATATTCCCCTAATTCCTATATTTAGCTGATAAAAGATTTCAATAAAAATGGGTTTTACCTATAGAAATAGAAATAAATAATAGTAATCGAAGTAATAAACTAAATAAAGGGAAAGTATGAATGTATAAATCAAAACTAGATTCTATTATTATTGGTGGCGTTTCATCAAGTACGAGTTTAATTACTTATTAATGAAATTTTGTAATAGTACCTTTCAGAAGTATAATAACTTTATTCCTCGCCTCCCATTGTATTGTTGAAACCATCTCGCGGTCCGCGAGTTCTTTAGTATAATACCCTTGCTCACCCCCAACAATTTTATCTGAACATTACTGAATGTTACTATGTTACATGTCTAGTATAGTAAAAGTTTTAAAAGGCTATTTCTGACTAATTATGATGCATATACATAGGTGCAAAGATCGAGCCTGTATGTAATGCTTTAGGCACAAAATGATTTTTTTTTGGATTTATAATCCAAATTTAGTCAGTGCTGGGGCCTGGTAGCAGTGCCTAGTCACCGTGACTGTTACTACTGCTACATACATATTATCAGTATTATTGTTTTGTCGTTGCTATCTATTGATTAAAGTTGTGGTCTGTATTGATTGTATTTAAGGTTCTTCTAAGTATTTGTGAATTGATATTGTTTATTATAGAGGTAGAGGTAGAGTAGGAAGACATTGAGTTATAATAAGTTACGAATTTTGCGAAATCAGATATGTTTTAATACGTATAATATTAGATGTCCTTTTGAGATACTCGTTTAATTATTTAATGAGTGTTTCTAATGTCGTTGCCTGTGTGTTATTTTGGTGAGGTGTTCCTCTAACAATTCGTGGTAAACCGATTGCTAAACCGTCTCTCCATTTTCCGATATTATTCTCTCCTCGTTGAATTCTCTGATAACGCAAGTCGTCCTGCGCCTTATGTCACTATAGATGTCGCCTTAGTACAGTATCCTTCTGAAACAACCATGGCGGGGTGTATTTTATACGAAGTAATTATATGTATCGGTGATGAGTTGAAATTTAATTAATTAAAAAACTGTTAAAGAAGAGAGGATATAATGTTTGTCCCTAAAGTAATCAGTTCTTGTGTTTTGACTGGGATGTAAAGTGACAGGAAATTGTCGGACGAGTTATTCTAGGCAAGCATATATTTGGATTGGTTTGCGCGAGGTTTGTGTTTTTCAATACTGTTAGTTTGAATTAGGTCAAATATGTCGAGTGAAATTTTTATTTTTCGATATTTCATAACGGATTTGCAATATATAGTGAAAGTATAGGAAGTATTTACATATATATTTTCACATATCCGCATATATATAGATATTTCCTGAAAATAATTTCCAGTTATTAATTTTAATTTTCTTTTGGAAATCTAGCAGTCATGTGTTTTTGTAACGTTTTTTATTTTATGTATACCAATATTTTTTATAAGGTTTCTATGGTCCCTTAGAGTCGAAATTGTACTTGTCGCATAAAATTTTTAGAAAAGACCACATCGTCATTGTCACATGTAGAGAGATTAAATAGAGAAATGAAATTTGAAATCAATGATGTCACATGCTTAAACCATCTTTAAAAATCGTTAAAGACTATTAGAAATTAAAAGAAAATTGATAAAAATTCAATTGGTTTTGCTACATTATGATTACATCATACCAAGTTTAGAAAAAAATTGATTCACATCCTTTGTGCTGGGGAAGGCTCCTGGTTGACTTTACATACACACACGCCACAGTGAACAGCAAAAGTCTTGATACCCCTACGTCTTTTTTACTTTCTTCTAAAAAATTTCTCACATACAATCAAATTTTTTAAAGTTTATTTCAAATAAAATAAGGTAATATGTACCCTTTCAAAACTAAAAAGTAATTTAAATGCAACAAATGACCCGATAAAAGTGTGAATAATCCTCGCATATCAAAGTAGACGTTGCAAAAAATACCGGTAAATTTAGATTGTACATTGTTTTTTCAATGTTTTTGGACGCAGAAACTATTCTTTGTGTTACATTTTGCGTTGGAGATTCGCGGTTAGCAGACATTTCAAAGTGTTTCAATATACAGAGGAAAGAATTAAAAATGGAAGAACGAAACCTTGTTGTAAAGTGTCATAAAGAGCGAAAATCGTATGCAGAAATCGAAAGATTTGTTAGAAGAAATAATACTGCTATACAAAAAGTGGTAAAACGATAAATATGAAAACCGAATTACATTTTTTTCCGACGTATCGAAATTTATTATATTATATATATATATATAGTGAACAGTAAAAGCCTTGATACCCTCCACTATTTTTCACTTTTTTTTAAATTTCGTTACTTCCGAATATATATAATTTAAAATATAGACCGCTTAAGGTTCAATTCAGTCTAACGATAAATTAAATAAAACTGTCCTTATTTACTCGATTTTACGACAATGATCTTACTGTCTTCGTCAGGAGTAGTTAAAATCAATAATACCCTGATTAAAATACAACATTAAAATTAACAATGAGACTTACACACAAGTTTGTAATAATATCAAATTTAAAGGTCGAAAAGCTTATAAAATCTATTTTACAAAAATTTTGGTGTTAAAGTTAAAATTTTTATGTCAAATGTCTATGGAATAAAATCAAATTGTCAGAATTTACGAAACATTCGTTTTGTTTGGCATTTGTTGTTTATGTATAGTTTAATGATAAAGCTTTGTTGTAGTTGATGGCATGTTTTTCATCATTGATATATGTATATCATTTCTAAAGAGATTCTGTTTTTATAGGAAAACTTCAGCAGATAATTTTATTCGGATAATTAATTTAATTTTTAACAATTGTAGCAATTGTTAAAAATTGAAGAATACTCTTCATTTAATAATAATTATTATTTACAAATATTAGACATTCAATAATCAAAAGATTAATATTATTCTAGCAGTAAGGAATAGAGTTGTACATGTGAATGGTTTTTCAATAATAATTTACAAAATAAAATAAATCTCTAAATAGTAGATATTTAAAATACTGTCTCAAAATTACTTTCCAATCAAATTAAATAGGAATTATATACATTAATTTAATATTTTCCCCATATTGAGGGGTTGTTTTTATAAACATATATTTGTTATAAGGAACATATTTACGCCATCGTTAGGAGCATGTAAAATAGTTTAAATCTTGTCCTAACTTTTTTGATATCTCTTATAGTTTCGTACACCCGGCTAATGTGCGATTGCACAGCTAAGAAAGTTAGCGTTGTTTTTACACTACATCGGTCTATAAACCCACAAAGTTTCATTTAAGCAGGTGAGACACTCTTGCCAGTGATTCTTTCTGTAAGTTAGTTAATTAGTAAGTAAAAAATATTAATGCGACGTGTCCCTGTTTTTCAGATATTAGCTTTTCGAATTCGGGTTCTGTATTTGATAGACAGGCAATGATATCATTTTAAAGGTACAGGCGATTTC
Organism: Chrysina gloriosa; assembly: GCA_038088585.1. Lineage (NCBI taxonomy): Eukaryota > Metazoa > Arthropoda > Insecta > Coleoptera > Scarabaeidae > Chrysina > Chrysina gloriosa. Next base: position 47,882,183 of record CM076088.1, on the reverse strand, counting down.
CCACATTTGTTTTAATAATAGTCATTGAAGAAAAATTTAACATACATAAATATGATGTTGCAAATGGAACCAAACATGATCTGGATTCTGGGAAAGAAGTTCTTGTTTCAGCACTCCATTGCTAGATACGAGGGTTGCTTTTACATTTCGGGATTAGAGAACAAAAACAAATATTAATCATCGAAAATCACTTTATTGTTTTTCAAAATATTCTCCATGAAGATCTATACACATTTGCATGCGTTTGAACCAATTGTCAAAGCACTTTTGCCACTCTGATTGAGGTATCTCCAAAACATGCATTCTGAATGCAGCAACCGCTTCTTCAGGTGTCGAAAAACGTTGACCTCTCAGTTTGTTTTTTACGTACGGGAATAAAAAGAAGTCATTCGGTGCCAAGTCAGGACTATACGGCGGATGACTCATGAATTCGATGTTTTGGGTGCTCAAAAATGCAGTTGTTTGAGCCGATGTGTGAGAGCTCGCATTGTCGTGGTGAAGAGTGATCCGTCTTCGGCGGTTCGTTTTCCTGATTTCTTGGAAGACAACTGGCAAACAAATGGTTATGTACCACTCGGAATTGACTGTTCTGCGTTGTGCTAGTGGTACGGTTGCGACATGTCCAGTTTTTCCAAAAACAGGCGACCATTTGCTGGGAAGTGCTTCATGCGCGAACAACTTTTGTTGGATTTGGCTCATCTTGAAACACCCATACAGTCGACTGCTGTTTACTTTCGGTTTCATACGCGTAAGTCCACGATTCATCACCTGTCACGATGTCATAGACGTGTTTCGAAGCACCACGATCGTATTTTTGAGCATTTCCTTCGACCAATCGACACGACCCTTTTTTGAGTGATTGACAAATTGTGTGTGATCCAACGCGAACAATTTTTTTAACAGTCAAATGTTTATGCAATATTGAATGTATGCTGGTCCCACTAATGCCTAAGGTTGTTTCAATCTCACGATAGGTCACATGACGATTTTGCAATATCAGTTCACGCGCAGCATCAATGGTTTTCGGAACAACAACTGATTTTGGACGACCTTCACGAAATTCGTCTTGGAGTGAACTACGACCACGATTGAATTCACCATACCATCGATAAACACTGGTCCTTGATGGAGCTTCATCGCCAAAAATTGAATTAAGTTCATCCATGTACTGTTGCTGAGTTAATCCACGTCGAAAGTTGAAAAATAATCGCACGAAAATGTTCACGATTTAATTCCATTTTTGGACCGAGATGAATCTTTTAAGTTACTGTAAACAACACAAATAGCGCTCGTATGTCAAAACGTTCTGAGTACGTATAACCTCAAAAATGTCCAACTTTACGATAGAGCTGTCAGTTGCCAGATTGCAACACTAGGGTTGCCAAATCCCGAAACATAAAAGGCAACCCTCGTATTTCAATAAATTTTTCTTTCACGTTTGTTGGCGTTTTAGCATGCCCAAAGAAATGGTTAAAAACGGGATATAGTATCGATCTCTAATTGTCGTTTTTTTTTCTGATCCCTGTATATTTGCGTTTTAGCGAGCTTTATTTGTTAAACGCATTTTATAGCAATCGAACGTTTTTTTACGAATTGTCGCAAGCACATGCGCGAGTATTTGATAGTCGCTTATCAGTGAGTCCGATCGAGCAGTTGAGTTGGTAAGATCATCTTTTAAGGTCCAGTAGCAGGAAGGTGGGTGTCGACAAGACCTGAATTGATTTTGAATTTTAATTACGTCGTCTCGGCGGATTCGCAAGTCTAAGTCGACCTATCGTAAACGACTTTCGTTGGAATTTTGGCTCGTTAGAGTAGTTTGGAAGCTCGTCGTTTCGCTATACGCATAGTTGCGGATTTATACCTGTCCTCTACGTCCGACCGTCATATTGAATGGAACTCATGTTGAACGCATGAACGTAAATTTTTTGTTTGGGATACAGTTGAGAGTTTTATTTGAGATACGTCGATTTACGTGGATTTCCCACTGAGAGGTAGATTTCTGGTGCATCCTTTTTTTGTGGTTATCTCCTTACGACGGCACACATTTAGCCCACCGGAAGCCCGAGGGGACGCCATATTGGAATTGTGGGCCATGCCCAGAAGCAAAGCCGGAGCGTAGGGAATTCTGGGAAAATTACACGTAATTCGAGAGGGCGTAATTCAAGTCAGTACGAACTTGTTGTTACTTTTTTTATTTCTTGGTTCATTTAAGTGTGTGTACCGAGGTTGTTATTGTATTAATCATTAGTTGTTTTATGTATAATTACGTGTCACCCCCTTTGGGTGTAATTACATGTCAATGTCAATAACGAAATATTTTTTTCACTTCTTACCTAGTTCAAAATATTTAGATCTCTTTTTTATTTAAAGACCCGAAGTCTGTTCGCGCCTCATAAATTTTTAAATTAGAGTTTTACCTTTTGAGAACTATTTCGCGTTCGGTCGCGTGGTGCCATTCGCGTAAGTAGCTCAATAATTTTTTTGGATTCGCGACGCAACATTCTCGGCATCTAAACGCTAGTAGTGTTCAGATCAGTATTTTAGAAAATTTAATATTCTTTTTTTTAAATTTAAATCCTGTAAACATTTCACTTCTTTATCTAATTGTTAGTATACGTATTCTCGCCTCGTACCTTTGTTGTCTCATTGGGGTTATTTGAAGAACCTCTCGGTTCCGATACCTCCCCTTACCGGTGAGCTAGATTCCTGCTTACCGTTCCGCTCCGAAGGAAGAAATTTTTTTTTGAGCAGGTGGCGTCGTCTCTCCTTTTTTCTTTCACCGGAAGGTTTGATTGAACTCGCACCCACAGCACCGCGAGCTAACGGCCTCCCGCAGGCGGAGCACGAACTTTAACCGGAGACGTATTTGGACCGAGGTAATTTTGGGTAAAACGCCAGGAGACAAGTGATTGTACTTTTGTTTTTTATTTGGGTTGCTCTCGTATTTCGGCTTTCTTTCGTGACAACGCTAGCCGATTCCGGAATCAGCATTTCGTAACATGTCATAACTAGGAAATATTCACAGAGCCGTTGTTTTAAATTGCACAATGTAACTTTCATGTCTAACAAAAGTTGCCCAGAATTTGTCATACTGTATTTAGCTAGATATTTCATGGGTTGTTGAACTCACTGAAATGAATCAAACTTCTTTTTTTACATTGAAAAGTCAATTTTTGTCATAAATCTATTAATTTATACGTGGTTGTTATTATACTAATATTATGGCAAACCACTATTCAAGATATTTAGGTGTTTGAAAGTAGCAGCAAGCCTAAGAAAAGGTTTCCATATTATGATTTCTTGTATTCTAAGTACGTCGAAAGTTCTGCTTATAAATAAAAATTCCTTTCAAAACATTACCTCTGGAAAGCCATCTCACTTCTGTGTGATAAAGAGACTTACATATAAAGAACCCATGTCTACACAATTTTTTCTAAAAATACGAGTATATAATACTTTTCCTTTAATAGAATTTACAACAATGGCGCTTTTGATAACACAATCCATTTCGGAAGGCAGAAACATTGAGATAAGAGCTTCTCGATTAAAGAACAGTGCAGCCATTGGGTATTTCGCATTACCTCTTGTAATCTGGCAATAAGACCAGATCACGGTCTGGTCATAGCATTGTTACCATCGCTGCATATATATGTTTAATACGATAGGCCCTTTTGGGCCCAAGGCTTGATCCAATGCCCATTTCCTTCAGATCCCTCTTTTCTTCTTTCCGCTCACCCCTCTCCGCAGCAGTGTCTTCGGTGTTCTTCCTTCGGGGAGCCTCATGACCCAACCATCGAAGACGTTGGGACTTCACCATAGATATTATGCTGGGTTGCCCATACATGTTGAATGCCTCACTGTTGGATCTTCTCTCCCACTTCTCGCCCTTCTTCTTATCACCATAGATCCATCTTTCCCACACATCCGAACGATCCTCGCCCTTTTCTTTCAAAACCCACACATCACATCTATATATAACAACCGGTCTTATTACTGTTTGATATATACGCACTTTAGCGCTTCGCGACACACTGTAATGTTATTAACAATCCGCCTGCACTCCTATTTCCCTTTGTAAGTCTTTCACTTATTTCGTCACTTTCGTCTACATTATTTGTAAGAGTAACACCAAGATAACTAAAACTCTGGACAAGATTAAACATGTAACATGTTCCGTCTACGACACTCTTTATTGCAAGTCCTTTTTCACTAGTTTTCCTCATTACTATATACTTTATGTTGTCCTCATTTATAACCAGCGCCACTCTTCTTGCGCCGCTTCTATACGTTTTGTTATTTCTTGCAGCTCTTTCTTGGTCCTTGAAATTAGCACTATATCATCAGCATATGCCATACACTGATACCTGTGATCATAAATTGTACCTTGGGTATGTATTCTTGCATCCCTCAATACTTTTTCTAAAACCAGGTTAAACAGAGTAGTCGAAAGAGGATCTCCCTGTCTTAGTCCTCGGTCAACCATCGGTGCATATACCAACACATTTTGCTCAGTCAACATCGTATTTAGATGTACATAATAAAAATAGTTTACAATTTGTCGATTAATTTCTAAATTACAAACATAATTATTTTGGTGTGAAATGGACATTATGGACTATTTTGTAGATTACTGAATATGTACGCTAGAAAAGTAAAAGATGTGAAACAAAACGATTGCACAGTAAAAATACCTCAACCATCTAACGCGATCCTGAAATAGGCCGTTGTTATTGAGGAATTAAATTTAAATATTCTCAATTTGTCAGAAGATAAGTTTGATGATATAATATATTTTTTGTAAAGTATTTCACTTTTTCTGAGACATATAAACATTAGATGCTCTGGTATGAATAAAAAAATATGATCGGTTATTAATAAATTGTGACAAGAAATTTTCGTATTATTAATGCATGGTGGATTTCTAATGAATGGTTAATAATGAACACTTTCTTGATCTACTCATACATTGAATGTTCGTTGCTTTAGGTAAATTAAAATGCAATTTGGGTATTAAGAGAAAATACATTTTTGATTTTTGTTATTGATAAATAAATTTTTGATCGTGGTTGAACATTAATGTATTGTTGCTTAACTGTATTAAATAAATATAAGCTTATTATTCTTTATTTGGCTGCCACCATAAATAGTAACGGATTGAAAGTTAACAGAAAGTCTCTAATTCTGCCATAAGAAGCAAAGATATGACTACTATGACATGCCTAGAGATCGGATTATATGTTCAAGATTTGACTAAAATTTGTACATATATATGTCTTAAATATGAGCAAAATATAGTGAAAATATTCCTATAATGTGTAGAATATGTAAAATATGTTTCAAAAATATTTGGAGAATGACGAATACATTTTGAAGTAACAAGGAAAAGATACAAACATTAAGAAAATTTAGACAGGTTTTATTTAACAGATACCTATCACTTACATTTCTACATTAAACATTACATTCCCGACTGTAAAAACAAATCACAATCAAATGCTTTTCAATATTTTCAATAGTTAAATTATGTCTCCCATCCGTTAGTAGCGATTTTTAGCTTGTAAAACTTCGTTCGACGTCAACTGATGTGATAGGTGTATATTTTAAAACATTAACAACTTCCGGATTTAAATCCGTTTCAACATTAAAATCGCCACGGAGTATTTTTTTTGCTTGTTGTAAAAAGTGAAATCCCTATTTCTTTTTAAAATATCAAAAAAATTATTTATTAATTTCCTATTCCCTTAGGAACTTTCTGGAGTTTTTCCTTAAATTCATCAATCAAATCAAAAGACTTTTGTAATAAGAGTGATTCAGTTTCAAGAATAACAATAGTTTTATGAACAAAATCATAATTTGATTTAATGAAGTTTATGGTGCAGAGATTATTTTCTAAAATTGATTTGCACCTTGAACTTGCACCAATATTTTCCTCTTCAAAACTGAAAATAATTTCCTTAATATAAAAATCTTGTGATTATTGGTTCCGGTGGCAAAGGAATATTAGATAATTTCTAATATTTTCTGCTAAACACGTCACGTGAATTACATTGTAATACAAAACTTTAAGTTGTTGACCAGCTTCAGACGCATTATCGGAAAGCATGAGCACCATTTTATTAGTTGGAACAATGTAGGGAAGGAAAAAATTATTCAAGTTTCATTAATAAACCTAACCATTCTTACATGGTCAGTTTTTCCAATTTTTTTACACGAAATCAAATAGGATTTACCAGAAGAAGTGTTGTTATTTAAACAATCTACTAATAGATTTAGCATACAGCGACCACAAGCAACTGTGGCTTCATGTTGTTACTAAATTGGTAATTCCAGTTTTGGAATCGGCTGGCGTTGTCTCGAAAAGGGAAGCCGGAATAGGAGAGCAACAAAAACAAAAAAAAAAAACAAAAAAAAAAAAAAAACAAAAAAGATAAATACCTGTCTCTTGGCGTTTTATCAAAAATTCCTCCGTTCAGATACGTCTCCAAAAAAAGATCGTGCTCCACCTGCGGGAGGCCGTTAGCTCGCGGTGCTGTGGGTGCGGGTTCAATCAGATCTTCTAAACAAAAGAGACGGCGCCACCTGCTCAAGATTTATCTCCCTTCGGAGCGTTCGGTAAGCAGGAATCCTGGTTGACCGGTAAGGGCAGGTATCAGATCCGAGAGGTTCTTCAAATAACCCCAATGAGACAACAAGATTTGAGGCGAGACTACGTATATTAATAATCAGATAAAGTGAAAGGTTGAAATTTTACAGGATATTAAATTTGCTAAAATTTACAGAAATGAACACTATTCGCGTTTAGACGCCGAGAATGTCACGTCGCGATCCCAACAGAAAAGAAAAAAATCAAATATTACCGAGCCTACGCCGGACGAATGGTACCACGCGACCGAGCGCGAAATAGTTCTACAAAGGTAAATATCAATTTAAAAAATTAGTGAGGCGCAAACAGACTTCGGGTGTTTACAAAAAAAAGGAAAATCTTACTACTTTAAACTAGGCAAGAACTATAAAAAATATATATCTCGTAATTGAAAATAACATGTAATTGCGCATAAGAAAACTAATGACAAATACAAGATAATCTCGGTACTCACATTCAAATAAACCATACAACTAATAATAAAAAGACAAGTTCGTACTGACTTGAAATACGCCCAATTGATGTACAGGTAATTTTTCAAAAACTCCCTATGCTCCGGGTTTGCTTCTGCGCCTGGTCCTCGATTCTAATATGGCGTCTCCACGTGTTTCCGGTGGGGAAAATGTGTGCCGTTGTGAGGAGGTAACCAAAAAAAAAAAAAGGAATGCACCAGAAATCTACTTCTCAGCGGGAAATCCAATAAAACTCTTAATGGTATCCAAAAAGAAATATTACGTGTATCCAAGAAAATTACGTGTATCCAGAAAAAATTCATGCGTTCAACATGAGTTCCATACAATTACGACGGTCGGACGTAGAGGATAGGTATAAAATCCGCAGCCAATGCGTATAGCGAAACCACGAGCTTTCAAACTATTCTACGAACCAAAATTCCAACAAAAGTCGTTTCAGGTCGGTCAACTTAGACTTGCGAATCCGCCGTGACGACGTAATTAAAATCCAAAATCAATTCAAGTCTTGTCGACACCCACCTTCCTACTACTGGACCTTAAAAGATGATCTTACTAACTCAACTGCTCGATCGGACTGATTGATAAGCCACTATCAAAAATTTCCCGCATGGGCTCCACGTACATTCGTACGAAGAAAAACAAACGTTCGATGGCTTATGCGTTTAACAAATAAAACTCGCTAAAATGGAAATATACAGGGATCAGAATATACAGAGATAAAAAAAACGTACCAATGTACTATAAAATATATAAAGCTGTTATCACAGTTTGCTTGATTTCATTAATTACGTCCTTATATACATTTGTAACATAATTTTCCCTTAAAGTACTTTCATCAGGTAGAGTATTTCTGCAATGCTTTTGTAAAAACATTTTAAAATTTAGGTTTTGTAACTTATAAAGTGGGATATTAGCAGAAAAGCTTTGGTTAATTCTTAATTAAATACTTGTTGTTCGTCCCGATTTTTTGGAGATGAAGATGAACCTGCTAGTGACTGACCTACAGACATTTCCACTAATTTTAATTGCCTGATTTTTTCTAATTTTTGTTTACGGTCAGTCGAGAAATGTTGAGTAATTTGGGATTCTTTCACACATGGATCTATAAAAGAAGAAAATTATAGTAGAAAATGTATACACCCTTTTAGATATAAGATAAGAAAATAATTTTAAAACTAAAGGAAAATATTTTTATTAATGAAGATAATTTTATTCAACAATACAAAGCAAATTTTTGAACCAATTGTATGGCAGACTAGAATTTGCAAAATACACATGTAATTTGAATTAAATAAATAAAATAAAATTGTTTTGTAAAATTATCAAGTTACCATTTTACCGCACGCTTTGCAGAATACTTTTGATTGATCCAGGAGGCTACTAAATCGATTTTCACTTTTGGAATTTTTGGATAACATTCGGTAACACTGACCTTTAATCGGTGTTTGTAAATGATGACAATTTTTAAATGATAAATGTTGGAACGTAGACATCCCCTCCCTAATTATTTTTAACCGATCAGAACTCACCTTTATTCGTTTAATTTTCGATTTCTATTCTAGAAACCGTAACAAAATAATCTTTGCTCTTCGGTATTGAACATGATATTTTGTTTGTAAGGTTAAAAGCAATTAACATTCTTTTAGAAAAATGTAGAAACAAATTTCTTGGAGGAAACATTAATCCCTATTTAAGTAGTATTTATTTTATTATATTTCACTAAACATCGGTAATCGTAGAATGTAAATTTTGTCAGTAAATCGTCTACTATATTTTTTATAAAATGACGCGATTTTCAAACGGGAAAATAAGTCGAATAATTTCAAATATGTTAGAATATTCGAAATATGTGTAAGTCTGTGAAATTAAATTGGTGCTAAACGCTTTTACTTATTCTAATTCGAGTAGATCTTAAAGCGCTTAATTGTAGCGTTGATATTTATCGATATGCAAAAATAATCCGGTCTCTGGACATGACATATATGTAATACATGGTGATAGTATAAGTAAATTATAAGACATTTTAGCGTTATAATTACAGTTGTTCACTAGCGCCAACGAGCAGTGGCGGAGTTCGATACAACTTCCTCTCGTCTCAATGAGGTCTGTTGTGTATACATGTACGCTGCCGTAAATACTATTTTGCAGTTCTACGTTAGCTTTAAAAATATTGTCTACGTCGCGAAAGCGGCCTACGTTTTATTTTATGTGTTAACTTTCATGCACCCGCCACTGGCTATTGATGCAAATTGAGCAACTCTAGTTATGATATTAACCACGAAAAGAGAACTTTTTCTAATTGGACTGATGGAGTTGTCAAACTTCCATTTCACAACCATTTTAGTGATTATTTTATTAGCGTTTTCGTTCAAGTTTTAGAGATTATTTCGATCGTTTTTCACTTATTTTATCACAAACATTCTTCTTCAAGACTAAAACGGCGAATATATTATATTTTGGTAGATTTACTAACTGAAAATGTTAATCACTATTAACTATCAACTTTTAGGTTACGATGGTTTTGACCACCGATTACTTGAAGTTCAGCTTAATTCTATATTTGGGCAAATAAAGTAGTATTTTTCATTACTTTTTCTTTCTTTCATCGTTTAGTTCGCGATTTTTAAGAGTTTGATATAATTCTTTTTAATCCAATATTGTAATACATTAAGTGACAACATAAATGGATTTTCGGCACGCCTATGGAATTTATGGTTAAACGCATGCATATGGAGCGGCAAATGTCATATTAGTATAGAGCGGCACAAATTAATCATTCTGGATCACTGTGTACATTGGATGACAAAAGGAATGGATTGTCGGCACACCTATGGAATTTATCGTTAAACGCATGCCTATGGAGCGGTAAATGTCATATTAATATAGAGCGGCACACGTCAATTATTCTGGGTCACTGTGTCTATGAAGTGCAATGAAACCCAAAGTTATTGAGCGGTGACTCCCCAGATTGTTAGCTTTACTCTCTCTAAGGAAACGCACCTTAGTTAGTTACAATGCCTGTCAAAACCTGACAATATAAAATTCCTACATTCGGCCATCCGACATTATTTTGAGATATAAAATTTACAAAAATATAAAAGAATATATAATCTATACTACATAGCCTTTTAAATATCTTTGTTCCGCGCGTCTTCGTTTCGAAGGTTCATCATCTTCCGTCAGATGTTGTTCGGTTACTTTGTCTGTATCTTCCAGGAGATTTCTGTCTTCATCTAAATGTAATTCTACTATGCCTTCATCCTGATCACTTGCTACTTCTTCATTTGCTTCTACATATCTCCAACTCTTAAGTTGACTTACATGTTATGCATTTTCGATGACCTTAGGTTACTAGATTAGTTACTCGGCATGTGTCAGAGGGTAAGACTTTTACCACAATCAAGGGGCCTCTATATTTTGAATCGGTTTTGGTTGGCCGTTCGAGGTTGCTGGAAATTGTTCTCATGAATACGATCTCACCCACGTCATACACAGGTGCTAAGCAATTACGCTTATCATACTGCCATTTATACCGTTGTTGATACGAATATATTCTTGCTTTAGCTTCATTTGGCATCTGTTTGAGGTCTTCTTCTTTGGTATTCGCCCGGTTTTCTACACTATCCAATATTCCATCTCTAAACCTCGGTCTATAACCATGCAGCAATTTGAAAGGCGTCTTCCCTGTGCTTTTAGCTTCGGTATTGTTGCGACTTCTCCTAAGTATTTGTCCCAATTCCTGTCTTCGCACTTTGCACTTTCATAGAAATTGTGGGGACAATGGTTCGGTGTATCCGTTCCACCATTCCATTTGCTTGCGGATGCTTCGTACTATTTAGCGTATGTCGAATTGCATTGGACTCTGCAAATTCAGCCATTTCTCTACTACTAAAAGCTGTACCTCGGTCACTAATTATTCTTTCTGGTAATGCAAACTCAGTGACAAACTTCTGTAAACATCTCACAGACTCTCTTGCTGTGGTACCCTGTACTGCATATAATATCAGAAATCGCGTAAAGTTATCAATCAGAGCCAATACAAAATAATTGTTCTTAGCGCTCGTGAGAAAAGGACCCACGTGATGAAGATGAATAATCTAAAATGGTCATTCTCCTGGCGGAATAGGATTTAGCAAGCCTATTTCTTATCACTAGGAACTTTATGTTATATCCAATTTAAGCACATATTTATATGAGTCTTCACGTAACGTTTCATACCTCGACATATCATGAAATCGGTCGACAATACTTTTCCTCATACAATTTGGTACGACAAATAAATGCTTTTCATTCTCCATACTGTATAATATGCCATCCTGGAGTGTATTTTACTGTATTTCGGGTTGTTACCCCGCGACTTAGAATTTCAACTCTTTGTGTGTCTGGATCCTGTCTCTGGAACATTCAAACTTCATCCTCTCTCCCCAATATAGTCAATACTTCTAGTTTATCCTCTACTACTTTCTCCATTCTGTTTCCATTAGGTACAACGGCATTTCTACTTAATGCATCTACATGACTCATTTTGTTTCCAAATCTATGTTCTACCCTGAAATCAAATTCCATCAGCAGATCATACCAACGTGCGACTTGAGGATTAACTGTTTGTTTGGAATGCATTTATACTAAAGCCTGACAATCAGCACAATTTTGAATGTTAGCCGTAATAGGAACTGCCGTAATCTGTTTACTGTCCAAACTATGGCTATTCATTCCATTTTCGTAGGATGATAATTCTTTTCCTGTTCTGACAACTTTTTGCTCACACAGTATACTAAATGAAACTTATTGTCATTGCCTATTTGTAACATCATTCCTGCAATGCCAGTGCTTGCAGCATCCGTAGGATGTAACTGCGACGTCGGTCGAGAAACAATCTTTTTCTTATCCCTTTAAAGCTCAGTTCTTGACCTTCAGTCCATTAAAATTTTCTATTCTTTTGCAGGAGTGTGGTCAATGCACTTGCAATATTGCCGAAATTATGTATAAATTTTCTAAAATATCTAACTAATCCAATAAATTGTGGTATTTATTTATTTATTTAATTATTTATCAGCAGCCATTATAACTATCTACAGGATAATCATTAAAACAAAAAACAATAAATTCATTTGTGTGGCTTATTATTAATATAATGACGCCTTCATTAACTTATAGAATTCACTTACATTAATATCAAAAAGTCGAAATTAAGTCTTTTTATTGTATTATTCATCATTGATGTCATAGACACAATAGGAGAATTTTGGTGATATAGTGTGTTTGATCTGTCCACATAGAAAACACTATGTGCTCTATTGTTTAATCGTGGAATTGTGAAATTTAGTGTTCCCAACAAAACACTATCATCCATCAAACCTCTGATAAGCTTAAATATAAATTTCAATTGTGCAACACTCCTTCTATCTTCCAAACTTACAAATCTAAATTCATCCAGTAATATTTGGTAATGAAACCCTCTGGGTGGATATTCCCGATGTTTTCTATATTGTATTGTATTGTATTGTATTGTATTATAATGAGGTGGGATCTGGCCCAAAGTGGCCCTTTGCACTGCGACCACATTGATCTATTGTGCTTCCTCTTGTTTGTTTTATTTATTTATTTAATACGCTGAGGAACAGGATCAGCTCCTTCAATGGGAGTGTAAATAGGTCCTCCTCACTCTGCGTATATGCATTTAGTAGTCTATATCTCCTGTGGCCTAGTGCCCCACAGTTAGTGATCAAGTGTTCCATTGACTCCTCTTCTTCACCGCAGAATCTGAAAGTGTCCGTGTTGGATAAGCCCATTTTGTGAAGGTGCTTGTTACAGGTATAGTGGCCTGTGAGTGCCCCTGTTAGTGTTTTTAAGCTTCCCCTGCCCAATTTTAGGGCGAGGTCCGCCATCCTAGCGTCGAAGCTCAGAAATTTTTTGGAATGTTCCAGCCCGATGGTCTCATTCCAGTGTTTCATTGTAATGGACGCTGTCCATTTCTTTATCTCACCTTTAAGGAGACCTTTGTTAAACCTAAAAGGTGGGGTAGGTCCAGTAAAGCTTCTCTCAGCCCCTTTTTTGCGCAGATGTCTGCCATCTCATTTCCCCGTGCCCCTCATGTCCTGGCACCCAGACCAGGGTGATCTGGTTCTGAGTGGCCAGGCCATTAAGCATGTTGCGGCATTCCAATAATAATTTGGACGTGATTGTACAACTGCTCAGGGCCTTAAGGACTGATTGACTATCCGAGAATATTTTAATTCGTATTCCCCTGTGTCCCCTTTCGGATAGGATTCCTACAGTTTCCAAGATTGCGTATAGTTCCGCTTGGAAGATTGAGGTGTCCTTGCTCAAAGTTATTGATCTGTGTGTTCTAGGCCTCACTATTCCTGCCCCCACTCCGTGGAGCGTTTTGGACCCATCTGTGTACCATGTTTTCTATAGAAAACAGCCTTTAGAAATTTTCACTGAACGCGCCCAATTTTATCTATGCCATTGCCATGATGTGGATCCCAAACCTCACCAGCATACTCCAATGTACTCCTGACATATGCACAGTAAAATCTTTATAATAGCTCAATACTGTCGAATTCCTTGGTATTACGAGGCAGGAAACTCAGGGCTCTATAAGCTTTGGTAGTGATCTTATTAATATGGGCTCTAAATGTCAGTGTCCTGTCAAACAACACACCTAAATCATCAAATAATGCAGCCCTCTCCAAAGGGACATTGTTTAGAGAGTAATCAAAATACTTTAAGTCGTTTCTAGAAAAAGAAAGTGTTTTACACTTGGATGTATTTAATTCAAGTCCATTTAGTTTGCGCCAGTTTTCTATAGATATTAGATCCTGCTGACGTTGTTGACAGTCAGGAGTTGTCTCAATCCTAGAGTATACCTTCAAATCGTCCGCATAAAACAAACACTGTGATCTAATTAGAGCGGCCATGTCATTTACATACAAAACAAACAGTAAAGGGCCCAAAACAGACCCGGTACAGTGCGCCACTAGTAGAGACAAACTCTGCTGATCTTACGCCATCACATTCTAGAATTTGAACGCGACTAAACAGATAGTCGGCAATTACATCAACAAAACAAGGGTTTATATTAAATGTTTTCAATTTCCGAATTTAATGCGTATTCGTCGGCTGTGAAAAGTGACTCACTGCTATCAATTTATTCTCTCTCGATCTGATTGTTCGATTTTTAATAGTATACCCAAGAAATTCTATTTCGTCCAAACGGAAACTTCCGCAAACGTTATGTGAGTCTAGCAGGTCTTAGTCTGTCAAACACATCTCTTACGTTTCTAAGTAACTCTTCCCAATCTTCAGCCAAAACTAGTATATCATCTAAGTAGCACAGCGAGGTTTTGTTTCGAAGGGGTGCCAGTACCACATTCATTAGTCGTTGAAAATTTGCTGGTCCGTTGGTAAGGCCATACGCCATTCGATCGAAATGGCTAGAACAATCTCGAATCACGAAAGCGGTCTTCTCCTATGCTTCTTCAGTGAGAAGTATCTGTAAATATCCATTTGCAAGATCCAGCGTTGTAAAGATTTTCGCCTTTCCTAGCTGCTCCAGTTGATCATCGATATTCGGTAAAGGATAATGTTCTCTTCACGTCTGTTGATTGAGGCGTCGGTAAACCACGACCAAACGTACTTTTCCATTCTTCTTAGGCACCAACAATACTGGACTTGCGTATGGTGATCTGCTCTCGCTTACAATGTTAGCTTTTTACATTCATCCACTAGTTGTTGAATGTTTTTCTTTTCCCCTCCGTAGTTCGATAAGGCCGATAACTAATTGGTTGGCTTCCTGGCTTTTCTCGTATGTCTATTCTGATCTCTTCAGTGCATCCTAATTCTTGTGAATAGAAAGCAAACACATCTCTGTACTCATTAAGGAGTTGTAAAAGTTCTGATTTTATTGTTTTTGGTGCATTTACCAAATCAGCTGTGATAACAGCTTTGTCAATGTCACTGTCTGCTTCGATATTAAACATGTTTGTCTTAATTTTGGAAGTCACTTTTCCTTCTCCGTACTTAAATGTTGCACTGCTGTCATTTATCACAGGCACCAGTAGATTGTCATTCTTTACTGTAACACAAAGTTAATACTATGTTTTTCTAGCACTTGGTTCTTTGCTGCGGGCGCACTAAAATGTTTGCTTATGTTACTAGGTGTAGGTTTGCTCAAAGGAGACTCACAAGGGGACCATCAAACCTGTAAATCACGGATTTTAATGTGCTTCAAATATGTCGTAGGTAGTGTGGTAGCCGTGAACTCTAACCGTTGCGCTATTCTCGCGTACTTGGAACATACCTAAAGATACAAGTATATAAAGTGCTTTCAAAACTTCAAAATTGATTTTCTCGAAAACCAAGGCCCGTCGCATGAAAAACAGATAGCTAGGTACTCAGGGTAGGTACCCCTCCAACATATTTGAAGCGCATTAAAATCTGTGATTTACAGGTTTGACGGTCCCCTCGTCAGTTTTACTTATTTTTAGTTGTTCTCCATTTTTCGAGTAGGTAATTTGTGCCAGCTCAGTCCAAGTACGACCCACAATGACATCATAAGTTTACCGCATCTGGTACCACTACTAATTCTACATTTGCACGTTATAACATCAATGCTCAATTTCACCTTGCTAGCTCCTAAAATGTCGACACTATTCTGTCTACATCTAGTCAATTTCATTTCTTTGTCACAGATGTTTAGTTCAGTCCTTAAGAGGGGGTACCTGAGTAAATTTTTCAAAAAATCGATTTCTTTTATTTTATTTTCTTGTAATTTGTAGTTCAGAGAATATTGTGTATAAATTTCATGTAGAAATTCGCAATATTGAATAAATTGTGGGTTGCTCTGCAAAAAGACGGCAGAAGGTCAAGCGCGCGGTCGGTTGGATCGGCTTCGGTTTATCGTTTGTACTTTTTGAAAAATCGATTTTAACTTCTTTTTTAATGTAAAAGATGTAAAAGATTGTGTGAACATTTCATGTTGAAATTCCGCAATCGCTAAAATTATAGGGAGAATTTACCAAAATATCGCGCAATGTCCCTACGGCCGAGCGCGTCATTTCTTTACCCACTTTTCAAACGCGATTATCTCGAAACATAGTTTTCAAAGTTGGTGCCAGATGTATCTCGAAAACAGCTTGTCCGATTTTGTCCAAATTTGGACACAATATTCTTCGATAGTTTTTCTATTTTTTTCATTTGAATGAACCATTGTCTTTTTATGCCACAAAAATCGTTGGAAATTACGAACGAAAAGCGAATTTTAATTTAAAGTGGTCGCTATTCCGTCAAAAACGAATATTTGAAAAAAAATCCTACCATGCGAATTCCTTTCTATATTATATGTCAAGAATCTGTTGTGTTTTGATGTTTCGGATGAACTGACTGCACGGAATCCTTGGCACCACAAGCCAAGTCAACGAACAACACGTCTGATACTTACCACAATAACGGCGCCTCCAGTCAACGAATTTATTAAAAAAATTTCCTAAACATACCATAATGTACATATTTTCTAATAAAAGAAACCTGGATTCAATCGAAACATTTGTTTTTGAGATAAAATTGCCGAGAAGTTTACCTGTTTTTCCTGCCGTTTACTCAGGTACCTCCCTTTAAGGCATTTGAAGCATCAATTGTGGAAACAGAGCTGCCTGGGTAAAATAATGTGTATTTGTCATTAATGAATACCGTCTTTAGGTATTTCTGCAAATTCAACGGTGAGCATAATGAATATCATGCAGTATGCCCCTCTTTCTTAAATTTTAAACAAATAATGGGTCTTCTGCGTTCTAAACAGTCTTTTGCAATGTGACCGAATTTAGAACAGTTATAATATTTCATCTCACCGTTGTCGTTTCTCAGCGGTGGTCTTTGGTTTCTTGTGTTTTCATTTCTTCGCTCTATTGGTACAGTTTCCCTTTTCTTCTCTGTATTTTCCCTCGTCCCTGATTATAATACCTGGCTATTGCGCTCACCACTGATTCTTTGACATCGGTTTGATTCAATTCTCTGGTAACTATGTAAATCATGAAATAGATCATTCGTTGTATTGTAGTTCAATGGGAACAACATCACATAACGTCTTTGACCATAAGCCTACTAATACTTGCTCCTTGGTTTCTTTTATATCCAATCCTAGTTCATTACAAAAATGTACCTTCTCATAAAAGTAGGAATCAATCGATTCATCTTTCCTTTGCGTCCTTATTTCCATTTTCTTGCATTTATTAGACATATTGCCCTTGACGATGAAAGTTGACTTAAAGTATGCTTAAAGTTAACTAGATACAAATTCTAGCCAACTCGAATTATCTGTCACATTTATATACATCTGACAATGAATGCAACTTTTGAATATTCTGTAATGTATTCAGCCAGTCTCTCGCTTCATCTAAATTTCCATCAAAAGAACGTACACTGTTTAAGGGTGTAAATGGATCTGCTTGAACTTGTCGAAATTCTCTTCCTGGAGCGTGATACATAAATCTTGCTCTTGTTCGTGTTACTTTTCTCTCATTCTTAATTCTTCTTATTTAAAATCAGTTTCGTAGCTATCGGAAATACTTGCACATAAATAAAAAGCTATGACAGGTCCTACAAGACAGTCAACTGAAATGAAATGTAATCAGTGTTCAATAAGTGCGAAAAGTTATATTTCTTGTGGGGAGTGTAAGAAGAATTAGAAAGTAAGAAAGTCTATGGAAAGTTTGTCGATATTAATGGAAGAATTATATGTTGTAAAAACATAACCTCCGAATGTGCAAAATGTCAACAAAAGGAAAGTGAAATAAAAGAATTTGAAAAGAAGAATATCTAATATAAACGAAAGAATTATGCAATAATCCTTAGCAGAATGCACAACTAGTTCAGGAGAAAATAATATACCAAATATATCTGGTGAGACAAACGAAGAAATAGATGAGATAGACGGTAATGATGAAGAACAGAAGAAAGGAGATCTGGAAGTAAAAGTAAGTGAAATGAATGAAAAGTTTACTAAAGAATTAGATGAAATAAAGCTAACCCTGCGAGGGATAAAATTAAGCGTATACGAAACCAGTAGGTATACTAATAATAATCAAACATGAAAGCAAATAACAAATAATGCACAACCAGAGACATCTACTAACGAAACTAAAAAGCTAAAAAGAAAAGAAACTACAAATCGAATCGATAAAGGAAACTGCGATCTCAAGAAACATGGCCTCACATTCTAGTGTTACGATATGTATGGAAAAAGAAATGAAATATAAAGACAATATCATTACAGATATAATACAAACACGAGACAATGCAGACTCATTTCAAACTGGAAACCAAATCAATCAACATGAGTCAGTGAAGATACCCAAAAGGACAATAGGCAATGGTGATGAAACCGCAGCATTTATAACAAGTCGTAGGAAATGGATTTATGCCAGCCGCTTTTGAGCTGATTACACCGATCAAAGCCTATTAGAATTCCTTATGAGAAAATTTAAAACAAATGATATTATGATAGAAACCTTTACTAAAAAAAGATTATAACGCCCATGAACATTATATAGCTTTCAAGCTTGGATTTGCGTCCACGATACGTCCAACTGGCCGAGTGATATGTGTTAGGTTTTCTTTCGGCGTCAAAGCAGAAAAAACGTATACAACAGGAACAGACAAAACAAATAATCACAATCCACAAAAAATATAGTAGAAGGTAACGCGAAAAATATAACGTTCGGCAAAAGGTGTCTACAATAAATATTCTGAATTATAATATATAGGGATTGACAAATAAAATAGATGCGCTGTAAGCAGAACTAGGAAAGAATAATGTTGATATAGTATGTCTAATGGAACACTTTTTGACGAAAGAAAATGTGAAATCTATAAATTTAAAGGGTTTCAAAATCAGTAGTTGTTTCTGCAGAAAAAGTGCCATTCACGGTGGAACGTTAATTATGACTAAAATAGAAATTGCATCAGTAGAATTAATTAAATCGAAATCAGTTGTAATATAGGCCTCCATCAGGAGACACGGAGTTATTTTTAGATAAACTAAATGAATTGGTGTTGCTACTTACCAAGGAAAAATTACCGAAGAAGGTATTTATTGCAGGAGATTTCAATATCAATTTTAATTCAACAACAAAATAACACAGAAAGTGGCAGATATACTATATGCACATCATTTGTGCCAAGTTTTTAAGGAGTACTCCAGGAAAACAGAAAGAACTAGATCATTGATTGATAATGTATTTACGAACACTGGTGTATCCACTCTGGAAGCCTCTACTGTGAATATGCATTTGCCGGACCACATGCCACAAATCGTGAAATTTTCCTTTTCAACACAAACTATACCTGCAGCAACAAAGGATGATCAAAGATATAAACATTAAGGGCATTAGGAGTTTTAAAGAAATACTCGATACAGAACTTCACTTACCCAATATCTTGGACGCTGGGAAATTATTTGGCTATTTCCACAACTTATTTGCACGATTGTGCAATAGCTGCTTTCGTATAAAAACGGTAACGATCAGAGATTCAAAGCGAAAGTCTTATGTATTTAATGAAGAACTGAACGAGATAAGTAATCGACTAGATGTATTGGCATGCATAGCCAAGGTAACAAACAAAGCAAAGTATTATAATCCATACCGCCAGCTAAAAACAGAGTACCTGAAAAAAGCAACAGCAATTCAAAGAAAAAGTAATATAACATTTATAAAACAAGCAAATAATACAACAAAAGCGATATGGAACGTCATAAATAGCGAGCTGAACCCTAAGAGGATTTGCATGGACGATGCTTCTCCTTTATCAGCGGATCGTCTAAATTATGTATGGGCAACCTTCCGGCCCGCGGGCCACATGCGGCCCTCGAGTAAGATTTGCGCGACCCGCTACTGAATTCTTTCGTTGCATATTAGTACGGCCCGTCTAAACTTAATTCATAATGAATCATAAGGATACAACAAAAATGTATATTTTTCAAGATTGCTCGCAGAATAAAACTTCTACAAAAAAGGTTGCCCATGCCTGGTCTAAATAAATATTTTTTGCGAGATGGGTGGGTAAATAACTGCAGGCATACAGTCGGCGATTACAGTCCGACGATTTTTTACAAAACTGCTGTTTAGAAAATATTAAATCGTTCTATTTTAGTCTCATAATTCCGGAAGAAATAGAACGAATATTAAACAATTTGAAGAGTAACTGCCAACAACTTCTCAACGGAATTATTAAAGGGCGAAGGGGTTCGATTCTGAGGGGGCAGTTTGTATGAAGAAGGCCAGGGGGCGGCGCATGCCTCTGGTACTCGTGAAGATTGCCAAAGCACATAAGAGCATACTCGAACTTACGGAGATATTTTCGCTCGACATCTCCGTCGAGCCTTTGCGCTCCAGGCCCGGTCTAGGTCAATGCCATCGATGCCAGTGGTTTGGACATGCGCAGTCTCAATGTACAGCTTCCATAAAGTGTGTTGCCTGCGGGGGCGGTCACGCCGCTAGTGAGTGCCCCCGCCCGAGGACCGATCCTGTCACCTGCGCTAATTGTGGCGAACAGCACTCACAAGGGGAGGGCGCGACGTTGGTGTCACGGATTTGGACGCCCTTCTGGGATAAGAAAGTACTTGATAGTAATTAACATTGATGTTTGTACATGTGAGAGGGATTCGATATGAATTCTCCCACAATGCACGTATTACGCATTTTTACAGTTATTTTTTTCTACAGAAGTGGACAACTTGCGTTGCCACAGCCTCCTGCAGTAACTGCAGTCGCGCTCTTCGGCTACCCGCCGTGGGAGAAATGCAAATTACAAAATTTTGATCTTCTCTTGCCATCCGTAGACGTACGTTTCGCGGTTATACCGCTCGTCAGTACGGCTTTGCAAGAGCTGTAATTTCGTATACAAATTTTATGTATATATGCTCTTGCAAAGCCGTACTGACGAGCGGTATAACCGCGAAACGTACGTCTACGGATGGCAAGAGAAGATCAGAATTTTGTAATTTGCATTTCTCCCACGGCGGGTAGCCGAAGAGCGCGACTGCAGTTACTGCAGGAGGCTGTGGCAACGCAAGTTGTCCACTTCTGTAGAAAAAATAACTGTAAAAATGCGTAATACGTGCATTGTGAGAGAATTCATATCGAATCCCTCTCACATGTACAAACATCAATGTTCAGACCATATACATAAAATTTGTATACGAAATTACAGCTCTTGCAAAGCCGTACTGACGAGCGGTATAACCGCGAAACGTACGTCTACGGATGGCAAGAGAAGATCAAAATTTTGTAATATAGTAATTAACTACAGACCTTCAAACATGGTGCTAATACTCAACCGTTTTTGAAAAAAATAATAATAATAATATATAATAAAGTTTCTTGATTGATATACCTGGACCGTTGCGTTTGTTCTCAAGAGTGGAGCGTGGCTCGATCGATTGAGCTTTAGCCAAGTAATCGTATAATTTGGGTTCGATTCCCGCACAGAAGTTTTTTTCAATTTTTGTTTCTCTTGTGCTACATATCGACCGATGTTAATTCTTCGACAATGTTGTTAAAATATCCACACAATCAGTGAATTGTAACGGAAAGTTCAGAGAGTGTGCCAATCGAACAATTATTTTGGTGTGATTAGAAAAATAAAAGAGGAGAGAGTTGTCGTGGGAGACTCGGCAAGAGCAAAGCTCTTTACGCATTTGGTGCTTATTTGAATAAAAGATAAAATTCTATAATTGAATAGACAATGTATAAAGAAAAAGTATTTCATTTCGAAACCGATGGTAAATAAGTTGAAGTTGAATTTGAAGTAAATTCGAATCGGAATAATAAGGGCACCATCTGATGGAGGGATACGCAAATATGGCGCATTTCATAGTTGCTCCTGCGATGAGTATTAGTGTGTGTGAGAGAGAAATGACTAGCGAAAGAACAAGATGAAAGCATCTAGTGACGATTTCAAGCGTCTCACTTTTTCCCAGTTAACGCTCGCCGCAGAATTTCGCTAAAAGAGCTTCGCTCAAAAGAAACCCTGTTTTCTCACACGCAGTCGAATCAACTTCTGTCCGGGAATAGAACTCAAACCACACAATTACTTGGCTAGTGCTCAATCGATCGAGCCACGCTCCACTCTTGAAAACAACCGCAATGGTCCAGGTATATCAATTGCGTCCGTTATTCAAACCGGTTTTTTCAAAAACGGTTGAGTGTTGGCACCATGTTTGAAGGTCTGTAGTCAATTATTATGAAGTACTTTCTTATCCCAGAAGGGCGTCCAAATTCATGACCTCAACGTCGCGCCCTCCCCTTGTCAGCCAATTATCGCGGATGCCCTAGGTGTCCAAAGCCTAAGCCAGTTCCGCTGCGGAAGGGGAGACCTTTGGCGCCTGGAAACGTCAGGACTGATGTTGGCAGTCGTTTCACCGGCTCGTGTGCTCGTGTAGCGGCTGCGGGATCCCGTGTCACACCTAGGTTGTTCCACCTCCAGGGCCGAAGACGCCAAAAAGCCATTCCAACCAGGCACAGACCAATCCTGCCCACAATCCCTGGTCGGGCAGAGCATTTCAGCCTCCTTCAGGACCTGGTGATGTCTCTCAGATACTCGCCGTCTTCTGCCACCTTGTTCAACAGCTCGTAAGTGTTGCAGATACAATGAAGGCAATCTGCTCGACCGAGAGAATCAATTTCTAATGGCTCATCCGGGATTGGTCGATAACTTGCTGGCGCTGAAGATGGTGGCATGGAATGCCCACGGATTGCCCAAGTTGACAGCCTTTCTCATGGAGGAGTCCATTGACGTCGCCCTCATCGGCGAGACGTGGTTGCGTCCGGGTGATTGATGTAAAATAGCCAATTTAACGCTCCATCGAGCAGACCGTCTAACTGGTCGTGGCGCCAACGATGCTTTGCTGTATCCCCCAGACGGTCCAACGTTCTTCCGAACCGGCGTAAAACCGGACATTCTAGATCTGATCATCGCGAAGAATATAACTAGCGATATCATCGTTACGTCCGTTCCAGAATTGTCATCGGATCATAGTCCTATAGTCATCCAGATGAGCGGGCGTACCAGGAGTGGATTGGATTTTCCCCCTCGAGTGAGTGTGGATTGGGCGAAGTATGTCGAGATTGTCGAGCGTTGCGCCAAGGAGATTGGGGATCAGATAGAGACGGATATGTTCCATGGCCATGTTCACCACCTATAGGGATGATCGGCTGGTGTGCCACCGTCTTCCGGCTGCTGTTGATGGACTCCTGGAATGGACAGAGAAGTGGAGTTTGCCCATTAACCCTAGAAAATGCGTCGCGATCTGCTTCTCCCGCCGAATATTTCCCCAGTGATAACATCTACGTAGGGGCGACCTGCCTTTCATGAAGCCTATCCGTGAAGTATGTGGGGATGACCCTGGATAAGCGACTGACCTTCCGATCCCACATCGAGACTGTCCTCTGGAAATATTACGTCGCCAGGAGGATTCTGCTGCTGCTCCTATTTCGCAAATCTATGCTAAATCTCCGGATTAAGATGCTACCATTCACCGTCTTTTTGCGACCAATACTTACATACGTAGCGGTGTTTTGGTCGACTGCAGCGAAGGCGAACATCAACAAGCTCGTGGTGGCGCAAAATAAAATGCATGAGGATTTCTCAATACCAAGTATGAACGAGTAGCTTCTTCAATTAAGTAGAGCCACGCTAGAGACAGTGCACGTTTCGGGACAACCCGATAGTGAGCTATACCGTGCGCTCGACCCTCACAGGCCACCGTCTATGACCATCGTTACACGGGTGCAGGATTTCTGAGGGATTAATGATGAACTGAATACGACTCCAGAGGTCAACCCAAGACAAAGATCCCTCTGGAGTTTTGTTGAAGATGAAGAAATAGCTCAATCCCGACGCTGAGGACGTCCCCTTAGTGAAGGATCCGTTCGGGTCACCCCCAACATACCATTTTGCGGTTAGGTCTTCGGCCGCCTAGCGGAGGACCCGGGGAATCCTTCGGGACCCAGACTCACCTAATGATTGACAGCGTCGTTGGTTTCCTCGGGAATCTCAAACGTTCTGGTTACCCGACCTGCTCGATTGCCCCTCCCCCTTCCCTCGTCCTTCGACCGAGTGTGGACTGGGCCCGTTTCGTGGAGGCTACGGAGCGCCCCGTCGATGAGGTTGGCGACATCGATGGTCCGGGAAGCGGCCGTTACTCTATCCGATGTCATGAGGGAATCGATAGCGGAGGCCACTTTCTTTTGCGGACAACAACATTACCGCCTGTGGCTGCCCCCGGCAATAAAGGCGTTGCTGAAGGAAAAACGGAAGGCTAATAAAAGAGCTCAGCAGATTCTTGCCCTTGCAGATCGGGTCATTGCAAGCCATTTGACGATCCGACTCAGGGATGAGCTTCCGCCGGGAAAGTTGATCGAAACATGTGCCGTCCTTGGTGGTCGCCGACGGATCGCTATGGAAGCTTACCAGGACCCTGAAGTTGAGTGCACTCAACAACACACAGGCACCGCTTCAGGGAACAGGTGGAATGATGTATGACACCCCTGGTAAGACTGAAACGATGGCCGATCACCTTCAATCCAATTCAATCCTGACGACGAGCTAGAAGAAGAGGTCGAGACGACTTTCGAAAATTTCCTACGTGCCCCTGCGGAAGCAATCCCGTCGGCGACGAGAGAAGAAGTGGAGGCGAATTTAAAGTCCATCGCCAGGACGAATGCAGAGACATCCTTGGAAAAAGGAAGTCCAATATCTTGGAATCACCTTAGACCACCGCTTGACCTTCAAGGCCCACGTGGATTCGGTCATGGGAAAGTATGACAAAGCGAGAGGATCGTTACTGCTGCTCCTGCGTAGAGACCCCTTTTGAATCTAAGAACGAAAATATTGATCTACACGGTTTTTCTTAGACCCATACTAACGTATGGAACGCCGTCCTGGTCAACTGTAGCAAAGTCGCACATAAAGAAACTCTGCAGTGCGCCGAATAAGATGCTAAAAATAATAGCGGGGGCGCCGTGGTTTGTCAGAAACTAAGAAATTCACGAGGACCTGAACATCGTGCCTCTCCACGAGTACATCGTTCAGCTCGCGAGAGGCACTTTGGAGAGGATCTCCAGATCTGACAACTCGGTGCTCCAACCTGGGCCAAAGTTAATTGACCGGAACCCAACGCTCAAGGCGACTATGAATTCGTAGCGGCTGCGCTCTCGTTTATATAGCGATCGCCAGATTCTCGATTGTTGAAAAATCGCAGTGGGGTCGAAGCGTCATCGACAATGTTTGTTTTGTTCTGTTGTTTTTTCGCCTTATTGGATTTTCGAGTCGACTTCGCCCTACTCACTTTTCTCCCATTGGTTGTTATTTCGAGGAAAGGGACGCTGAACGGCCATGGTTGGGTCGTTACGCGTCGTTTTTGGTTGTTTTTACTTCGGGCGACGATTCTATTGGGCTGTCGTTCGCTGCCGCTCGGTTTCGGGAGCGGTGGGAGGAGCCTGTGAGTTTGAGTCCGAATGCCGACTCGGCATTTCGGCAGTTTCGCTCGCACCGCGTACATTAGAATTACAAGTAAAAAGGTAAGGCAGCCTATTCAGGGCTTAAGTATAGGTATAATAAAGAATCTTAATTAATCTAACTTAAATCTATCTATCGACCGGTTTATCGGGCGGTTATGCGCCGATCGTGGCTGTTCGTTGCCCAACTTTAGTGGGCTGAAATTTACAGAAATAAGGCCGGAAAGGCAAAAAGGGCTCGGTGGTGACCTTAATTAATCTTTCCTTAATTCACTTTAACATATATATTTAGACTTCATTCATTAACTTCATCGGAGAAGTTAGTGACAGCTTTGCCATTGATTTATTTGAAATAATGCCTAATGATGACAGAAATACAGAAATATTCTCAGATTGTATACATTTCAGAGACTCACTGTTTCCACCGAAAAGTTGGACACAAAATTCTGCATCTATCACACGTATCACTAATGCATGCGAATTATTTTATCGGTGTTTTAATGATTCCGTGTACAAAATGCATAGGAATTTGTTCGTATTTTTAGAAAAATTAAAGAATTTCAAGTCAATACGTGTATAAGAAGTTTGGATTTGAAAACCAAAATACACAACAAATAGGTAAATAATAAATGAATCAGTAGGTTACATTTTTTAAATGTATTTGTTGTCGTACATACCTAGTATTTTATGTTTAAATGCTATACAATTTAATTTTTTGTGTTTTCAATACATAGTACTCAGTCCAAAATTGGTAGTTTTATTTTTATTATATTATATTAAAAGTTGTTACATGTGTGGGTAGGTAGAAATAGATCCGCAGGCAGAAATTGTTATCTATAGGTACAGTAGCGGAAATACCGGTGGGATTACTGGGTGTTTCAAAAACAGTGGCGAAATTACTCGTTGCATTACTATGCTAATGACATTTGGTGGCGAAATTACCAGCACCCTCTTCAGTATAGATACTGAACACGCCTAAACCTGTTCAATTAAACGACGCCGCTTCCTTTCTCGGTTCTGAATTTATTCCAGTGCGCGCAGTGAGCAGCGCAAGTGGATATAGTAAATCGCTGAAATTTCTCTTCGTAGATATGAATAAAATTTCACCGTAGTACTATTTTAACCGTACATAAATAAAAGATATGGCGGTATGTACACAGTCAAAAAAGAAAATTAAAGCACCTGGTGGAAGTACCAGCGGTTTACACAGCCATCTCAGAACTAATTAACAAATAATTAACGAAATATCACAACTCAAAGTATTTAGTTTAACGTAAGATGTGTGTAGTGGACATCTGTTAAGAACCGTCGATACATGAACATTAATGTTCATACATGTATCTTTTTTTTTGGAACCTTGGAAATATGTCGTATTTATGGAGCTATCCCCACCGATAAATGTTTAACTCTCATTAAAAATAAAGTACAGGAGTTTGATATTTCCTCCAAAAATATAGTCTCAATTACTACAGCTGGAACTGCAATAATGAAGAAAGTAGGAAACAGATCGGTACAAACCATCAGTTATGTCCCGCACATGGAATACAATTGGCTGTACCCGAAGTGCTTCATAACAAACATAATTTCGAAGAAATTGGGTGTGATAATGAGGAACTTGTTGAGTTACATCATACAGATTATTCTGATGACGAAGACGATAAAAATGATGGCGAAATAGTACAAACAGTATCTACTGACTCCCAGGTACATTGTAAACATGATATAAATAAATTCTCTGATAACAAAGGTGCGAAAAGTAGTCAAAACCTCTGGAAAATCGCCAACAAAAATTATATGTAAAATGTAAACAACAGCTTAAGAAGTCAGATTTACATTGTCCTGAATTTAAAAACGAAGAAAACATAGGACATACATAATACATCTACTTGTAGTATTCTACAGTACATGAAATCAGAGGTATAGTCTCCGATATATTTAGTACGTGTCCAAGGAGTCTTCCCTTATAAACTAAGTGGCCAGAGTTATGCCAATTTATAACAAGGATGATATACATGTAAGTGATACTTACAGACCTATTATTATAGTCCCCGCGATATAAAAAATTCTTGAAAGTGTGCAGCAGTCAGAATTGCAAAATTCCTTGAAATGCAAGGGACTTCTGACGGCGAGACAACATGGCTTTAGGAAAACTAAATCTACCATCACTGGTGTTACGGAGGTGTCTGAGTGCATTGATTGTGCCTGGAACGAATAAGAAATGGTGACTTTTTGGCGGACTTGTTGGACTTGTTAGCCTTCAGTCTAGTGAACCATTAATTGTTGCTTCAGAAAATATAGTTTTATGACGTAAGAAGTATGCCGCTGCAACTATTAAACTCCTACTTAAAAAACAGGAGATAGATTCAGTTCAATTCTAGATCCCCTTGTATTTATAATATTTATGACCAACCTACCCTGCAACATTACAAAACCATGCATATACACACATAAATTTGTTAATGGAAGTCAAAAAAGTCAGTGAATGAAAGGATAGGAAAAGAAAAATGGAAAAGCCATTTTGAGAAACTATTACAACTAGACCAAGACGCACCTAACATAAGCTACGAAAAAGGAAACAAGTACGAGGAAGAAGAAGAGAAAGCGGATGATGTAACAAAAGAACCAACATATGAGGGATGTGTGGCAGCGATACAAAAGTTGAAGATAAATAAAGCAGCGGGAATGGATGAAATATGTGCAGAAATGGTGAAATACGGGGGCGATGTGATAAAGGAAAGGATACACCAATTAATATGTAATATATGGAGAACGGAAGAAATGCCTAACAAATGGCAAGTAGGAGTAATTATGCCTATCCTAAAAAAGGAGATTGTAGTAACTGTGTGAATTACAGAGGCATTATGTTACTGAACGTAGAAAATAAGATCCTAACATCTATTCTACAACAAAAGCTATCAAGTTTAATAGCAAGCAAGTGTGGCGAATTCCAATACGGTTTCAGAAAGGGGAAGTCGACAGTCGATGCAATACATATCATGAAGCCAATACTAGAGAAAAGTTGTGAATACGATATTGATATACATACATATGCTGTTTATAGAGTTTAAGAACGCCTTCGATAAAATAAATAGAGCTGAGCTGAGAAGAAGTACGTGTCAGATGGAAGTACCTGAGAAGCTGATTAGAATAATAAGTATGACGATGCGAAATGGCAAAGCAGTGGTAAGGACACATGAAGGAATAATATAATATTAATGCTGGAGTACGTCAGGGCGATTCACTGCCGCCGGTGCTATTCAACCTTACACTAGAATGTATACTGAAGAGAGTAGGCATAAAAGAAACAATAATTAATAAAATGTCGCGAGCAATCGCCTACGCAGACAACGTAGTATTTATCTCAAGGGATAAAAAGGCACTCGATGAGATGTTTCAAGAAATACTGAGTGAGGCAAGAATTAAGGGTCTTGAAGTAACTACAAACAAAACAAAGTATATGAAATACAGTAGAGAAACATGTGAAGCCGTGAAGCAAATCAAAGTAGGGAGATATAAATTTGAAGTGGTCAATAACTTCAAATATCTGGAATTGCATATAGGTAGGGATGGATATAATGGTGAAGTACAGAAGAGAGTGCAGGGAGGAAATGGAGCCTATTATTGTTATACATCTAAAATTGTTAAGGGAAAGAAAAGTGAGCAAGTACACTGAAATGGAAATTTATAAAACAATGATATATATATAGAATTACCGCCCACAAGCCTGCTATCTACACTATCTAAGACAGCAGAGTCGGTTATATTATCCAGTCTCAGAGATCAGCTGCTCGGACTTAACGTCCTACCAGCTGAGCAGTACGGATTCAGGGGCGGCCTGTCAGCGGATTTTCAACTTTCTAGGCCGACAGAGGCCGCAAGAACGGCTTTTGAGAGACAGGAGACGGAGGGGCGGTATTTTTCGACCTAGCCAACGCTTTCGACTCAGTATGGCATGGTGGTCTCATCCTGAAAATGAGTCGAGCAGGCATCAACATCCAGTTGGCTAGGATCGTGAAATCTTACCTCGAGGGGTGTTTTCTCGGTAAGAGTAGGGGTTATCTTTCGACGACACGGTTCAGGGCGACCGGTGTTACCCAGGGCTCCCTTCTAGGCCGGAGCTTTTTCTTCTGTATATGTCCGACGTTCCACGATCGCCGGCGATGAAGATCGCTCTATTCGCGAACGACACGGTCATGTTCACCACCTGTAGGGATGATCGGCTGGGGTGCTACCGCCTACAGGCTGCTGTTGTCGAATAGGAAGGACTGTCTTCTTCAATTGGCTAGAGCCACGCTAGAGAGAATGCAGGTTTCGGACAACACGGTAGTGAGCTATACCGCTGCTCTCGATCCCAACAGACTCCCACC
This sequence comes from Chrysina gloriosa, assembly GCA_038088585.1. NCBI lineage: Eukaryota > Metazoa > Arthropoda > Insecta > Coleoptera > Scarabaeidae > Chrysina > Chrysina gloriosa. Next base: position 47,852,182 of record CM076088.1, on the reverse strand, counting down.
TAGGACCATCGTTAGGCGGGTGCACGACTACCTAAGAGATTGATGACAAGCTGAGTGCGACTCCAGAGGTCAACCCGGGATGCAGAGCCCCTTGGAGTATTGTTCAAGACGAAGAAGCCGTTCGATCCCGACGTTGAGGACGTCCTTCGGGGCCCAGCCTCGCTGAATGATTGACAGCTCTCCGTGCCTAAAAGGTGTTACGCATGTCACCAGAAGATGTCTCTCTCGATCAGAAGTGTCGCTCTTGACCGGAAGGTGTCGCTGTTGGTCGGAAAGTGTGGTACAGGCACTTGTAGGTAGTAATAGAGCTTTGTACGTAAGGCCTAAAGAGTGTTACGCATGTTACCATAAGACGTCTGTGGTTGATCAGGAGGCGTTGGTCGGAAGGTATTGTTTAGAAGATAAGTAAAAAGATGGCTATTACGTAATACCATGACGTTACAAACCGGTTTCAACGAGAATTTTGGATGCAGGCTAATGAAACGCGATTGCAAATAAAATTCCACGTACAATCACACTCATCGAAACTTCGGTGAAAGGACGAGAACCCGTATTGTCAACTTGCTATGACCGTTGCATTTTTAAATAGACGGCGGTAAACCATAAATACCATAAATACTGACCGCGCCCGATGTTGTTTGACTTTGGTGAACGGATGAGAGTTGGTATTGTCAACGTGCTATGGCCGTTGTCAAGAAGATGGCTAGATAGATAGAGCACCTGTATACAGATATAATATTACGCAATACCATGACGTCACAAACAGGTCTCGACGGTAATTTTGGATGCAAGCAAACGTTAGTTGTTTATTTATTTATTAAGACAGGAATATGTTAGAACGTCGCTCTTACAAGGAGAACGTTAAGATTGGGAATAACGGATTTTCATGTGTCTCGAATATGTTACAGAGGGACCTCCCACGAGTATCTTGCTACCAGCTTTTGTAGCCATTCGCCCTAGTTCTCGAGAAAATTGCAAACGTATTGCTAACGGAGTTTATATACCGTTAATCTTAATAATTTTCTAAAGAAGTGAGTATGGTCCAGTGGTTAAGTTCCAGGCCTATTACGCTGGCGATCCGTGTTCATATCTTGCTCTTGTAGTTTTTTTTCTCAATCTTATTACATATGATATTAACAAATATATTTAATTTCATGCAAAATTGTTCAAAAATAATATTCTTCGCCTTGTTAGTCACAATATGTTGATAAAACAGATAATTATGTATCGCCCCCTAAGGGAAGAGCGTTCTCATTCATGCTATCATAAAATGCAGCGCTCCGATGGGTCGCATCCTATACAATGCCGCGCTCTGATTGGTTACCAATTCGAAATTCAAAATCCCCGATATCTATAGGAAGGTAGTTCACCCAACAACATCCTTAACATGGATTGAGGCGATGGGGTTGGATAGTAAGTGATAAAGTCACTGGCCATGCGCAAGTTAGTCCTGGTGAACACTATATACTATTGATTGCTCGTCAGTAAGGTGAAGAATCGGTTTATACGTTTGAACATAAAATACACGAGGAATCGGAAGACGACCCGAGCTTCATACGATTGATCGACCACCAGTCACAGTACGATACATACTTAGACATCACAAACAGGTTTCAACATTATATTTTAATAAGAACAGGATGAATGTTATGCCACGTATAGGAACGTGGAACCCAACCACTCCTTCAACATTGATCGATGTGTTTTACGTCAGACAGTAAGTGATGACGTCACTGCGTATGGGCAAGTTAGTCCTGGTGGAAACTGTATACCTTCGATCGCTCCTCAATAAGAAGACTAGACTGTGGAATCCGGAGATACGCGGGCTTCATACGATCTAATACTAATATCTAATACATACTAATCACAGTACGCTACTAGATACTACGCTATTAGATATCACAAATAGGTCTCGAAATTATATTTTAATACGATATTATAAGGAAATGGAACCTAAGTCAATTAGTTTGTAATTTATTAAAACGTTTCACATAGGCTTATGTTTAACTGGAACGCTTGTACCAACAATAATCGATTGTAAATCAACAAAGTCAGATATACCAGGCTCGGTCAGGTCGTAGACGGATAGAAGTCAGTATCATTTAGTAAGATATGTGGATTTTTATAACAATCCTATATAGTCGGCGTCTAATAAAATTACGTAATACAGGGTTCCTTTGTCTATTGCTACGAGCATGTAACGTCACAAACAGAATTCAAGGGCAGTTCTGTGTTACATGTGTAAGTTAATATAAAATCAAATTTAATGAAACCCAGTCCATTATTTATTAATATATTAATATACATGTAGAAAAACACTTAACAAAGTTTGATTGATCCCATCATATGAAATATCGCATTATGATTGAATATCGATAAATCATATAAAAGGGGTTGGTTTCCATGCTTTTACAATATACCAACAGCTTTCTAACAATTATATCATGAACTTCAACATCTTTACCTCCAGTATATCGTTTTAGTGTTTATAGTTAGGCGCTCATTTCCTACTAGTTATTATTATTTAGTATTCATCGTTGTTGGACAGGTATATTTTATGTAAGTTACTTAAATTTTACCGCATACTTCCCCTAATAGACTGCAATATTATAGTTTAAGATGGAGTGTGAGATATGTCACAAAACGTTTGCAAGAAATGATGGCCTGAGTAGACATCCCTGCTTAAATAATAAATCTTACACCTGCACCATATGGAAAGAAATCCTTACGAGATCGGGTAGTCTATCTCGACATAAGAAAACGCATAATATCGATTTCACTACCAAGAAACGAGAGGCTTTAGAAGAGAAGCAGCCACCAAGTTAAACGAACCATCCGGCGAATAGCATGTCGGAACAGGATTTTCGATGTCGCGGCCAAACCTTACCGAAGACTACATTACACAATGGACATCTTTGTAGAGGATATTCTACCAGTATTATCCGACATGGAGATCATATGGATGGACCGACGTTCTCCAAGAAAAAGTGGTGCGAGTGAAATATAATAACAGAGTAAAATAACTTTATACACATTATACTGAATAAGAGATATCGTCATAAGCTTTACGAATTTTATTTAAAGTATGGAGCAATATTTATAATAAGTATGTGTTATTAGAATAATGCGATATTACTAATAAGTAAGTATAACAAAACAGCGTAAGAATGTTTATCTAACAGCTGTGGAAGTTATAAAATCCAACTGATTCGATCTCATTTTCTAGGCAAAATCCTTTCGACGGGGTATACGTTCTCATATTTGACTTTCTGCAAATCTTGTTTATAGGAACTCCCCAGAATCAGTTTCCCGTTTACATCTTCAATTAAATATGCCTTGGAATTACCCGCCCTACTTAAACATGTAAGAATACGGGGTTTCATCTGAATGGATCGATGTTTTGTATGATTATATTCATCGATTATTTTTGGCAAAATATCCATCCACCCATGCAAATCTCTCAAACGAAATAAATGTACAACGTTAAGCTACCAGCATTATTCGACAGTCCTAACCTCACAAGGAGTCGAGTTGCTTGTGAAATTGTACGATACTGAACCTACCAAATACATCTCTATACAAACGTATACAGACTTGACTTCAATACAGAAACAAAAGCCCACGAAGTTGTATGAACCGTGTATTTAATAAGGGGTGGAAAAGAATACATATATCTATATAGTGTTAGTAGAAGAGGAACAAAAGTCTCATTATAACATGATAACGGAAGTATCAAAGTTCGATATCGACATCATAAATATAGCAAAGGTGTATGTAATGGGATGTTTAACGCGATGTCTACGACAGAGACGAAAAAACAGACAACATGATACCGTAAAATATGAAATTTGCAGGCCATGAAAGAAAATCGTCATATATTAATCTCACCAGTTAAATAAAGAACAGGGTGTGCATCTAATGATGCATTACAATCGTTCTTTACCTTGCACTTGAAGTCACGTAAATATAGGATGATATGTTACCAGTAGTATTCGACAATCCTAAGCTTGCAAGAAGTCGAGTTCCTAATGAAAGTAAAAATATCGATCCCATCGACTTCAATATGGTGACGAAAACGCACGAATTTGTATCAATCGTGTATTTAACAAGATCGAAAGAGGACATACATATCAATCCCCTATTAGTGGAAGAGGAGCAAATCATCATTATGTTCTCATAACGGAACTGTCTCGTCCAATGTCGACATCATAGATATATCGAATGTGAATGTAAATATTCCAAATGATGAATAAGCGTGCATCCTATGGTGAATTATTACAGTCTTTCGTCCAGCATGAAAAAATATATATAGTGCGACCAATTATCCGCACTGACACTCCTAATCTTGCAAGGAGTTGAGTTTCTGGTGAAATTAAAAGGTATTGGTCACATCCAGTACCTAAAACAACCAATCATTATGTAAATGTATACGGATTTGACTTCATCATAAAGACGAAAATATAGGAAGTTGTATGGATCATGTATTTAACAAGGGCGAGAAAGGACATACATATCAATCTACTATTGATGGAAGAGGATCGAAGCATCATTATGTTCTGATATCAGGTTGTTTCGATCGGAATCAACATTATAGACATATCAAAGGTGAATGTAATAGAATGTTAACCGTTTGACGATAACCGAGACGAAGAAAAGAAACAAGGTTGTTGGGATGATACCATGAAATTTGTAAATCACGAATGAAGAACTGTGCTACGTTTTATGGTCTACGTCGACTTTACGTGTAAACTAATAGAATCGTACTAGTCCGAGTCTCAAACAACAAATACAAGTGGAACGCGTATCCATCAAGCACACAGTTATGCATAAGCATAACAACGTACATTGGAACGGACTGCATCAAAGTTTTCGTTCAACGATTGACGGAAAGACATCAAACAACACTACAACCATTATATAGAATTCCCCAAATGGATGAACCGCCTCACCCACAACGGGCGCAGGGCATAACACTGATGTCGAGAATAGACATATATGCGAAAAGGCATTAAACGGACATAAAGTAACAGAACATTTCTATTTGACTTAACCATTCAGATGTGCAGCGCATTCCTGTTGAAACCTCAACTGCTAAATATCTACATTTGCTCCGATTTTCTTTCATAATTTAAGTGGATATGATAGCCATCTTCATATATTCCAGCTAATCGACGATAGCGAAGATATCAAAGTTACCCACTTAACAACGAAAAACACCTCAGCTTCATCAAGAAGTTTAAATCGAATCACTATGTCGATAAGGTAGGTGTATTTCGATAAATAAATGTTAAAATAAGATTCGTGGAATCGTTAAGATTTATGGCGGTATCTCTTCACAAGCAGGATGAAAATCATCCTCAAAATCAATGTAAATATGTCCAGGCGTACTTGGACGACTAACAGTTGAAGTTCATAACAAAGAAACGTGTGCCCCCGTACTAATATTAAAAAGTACCTCTACGACACATTGACAGCTAAACGCGTTAGCGATTAACACTAGGAATACGCTACAATGGTCTAGAACACGATCACTCGTTCCAACTTACTGGAATATTGGAATATTTACCTCTAAACAAATCTCCTGCTGTTCGCAGACGTATGTATTTGCAAATTTTATACAAGTATATCACGATACACACAATCGGTAATTTCATGGATATAAGCATTCAGTGTGTTTTATCTCAAGTTAGCTTTCACCATGCAAGAGTAAACAATAAATACATAACCGGCTATGACAGCAGCGCCCCATCAACGTACCTGGTAGTCTGAGATGGTAATAATTTATGTGGATGAGTTGTGCCTGTCCTACGACAACTTCGAGTGGATGGATTCCGATGAAGTCGATCACCTCGACATTAGCAGCATAGCGGACAACGATGCAACGCTATTGAACGATGCCCGCAACGACGATCAGTTCCTTCTCGAAAACATTTCTTCTTCTTAATCCTTAAGCCTTTTCTATCCCTGTCCTGGGGTGTAAGGCGTGTGAGAAGCTGAGCCCCGGGATTAATGTTGCATATTTCCCTCCATCGCTTCCTATCCGCTACGGCTTGCTGAACTTCTCCCCACGATACTGCCGTTCCGTCCAGTGCATCCATCACGTTCTCTATCCACGTCCGCCTGGGCCTTCCTCTCGATCTCTTCCTCCTCGTCCTGGCTTCAAATACCTGCTTAACCACTCTCTGTTCCGGCATCCTCCTCACATGTCCATACCATCTCAGCTGTGGTTTTTCAATATTCTTCTCCATTGGTCTGAGTTTCAGGTTATCTCTGAGTGTTATGTTTCTAATTCTGTCTCTTCTTGTTTTATTTACTATTTTTCTCACAAATCTCATTTCTGCAGTTGTTATCTTTCTTTTCTGTTTCTCAGTCATGGTCCATGTTTCCGCACCGTATAAAAGTACTGGCATAGCCACTTTTTTGAATACTTGTACTCTAACCTCCTTCGGTGTCTCTTCTTCTCCCAGAAATGTATTTTTATACAATTAAACAGTCTTCCTACTGCTGTTGTTCTTTCTTTAATTTCGTCCTCTATCTTTCCGTCCTCTGATAATATTGAGCCTAGGTATTTAAATTTCATTACTTGGTCTAGTACTTCTTCTCCTACTTTTATTGTGTGTTTTTGCGGATTCTTTCCCACTATCATTGTCTTAGTCTTCTCTATATTGATATTCATGTTTATTTCCTCCAATGTTTCTTTGTAAGTCTGTATATTCATATTAAGTGTTTCTTCGTCCTTTGCAATTATAACTATATTATCCGTATAGCATATCTCCGATATTTTTATATTTTTATTTTCCAGTAGCCTATTTCATACGCTCTTATTCCTTTCATCTTTGCTCTCTTCATTGCCTCATCTAACACCAGTGTAAAGACCATCGGGCTCAGAATGCATCCCTGCCTGAGACCTCTAGTTGTTGCAAACACATCTGATTTCCTCTGTTTTGTTCTTACATAATTTGTTGTTTCTTTATATAAGCTTTGTATTCCTCTTATTATTAATTCCGGTATTTTCCTATTTCTTAGTGTCGTCCATATGTCCTCTCTATTAACCTTATCAAAAGCTTTTTGTAGGTCTATAAAGCATAAATGTGCCTCTTTGTCTTCTTTTATTGACTTTTCTCCTATTTGTCTCATTATAAATATTGGATCATTTACCCCTCTAGCCGGTCGAAATCCAAACTGTGTTTCCTCCAAAGTATATTTCCAGTTTATCTCTCATACGTTTTGCTAATATTCTAGTATATACCTTTGATACCGTGCTAGTTAGTGTTATCCCTCTGTAATTGCTACAGTCCTTTGTGTCACCTCTCTTGTAAATAGGTGTTATTATACCTGTTGTTCAGTCCCTTGGTGCACTACCTAACAGTATCCTGTTCATCATCATTGTAAGTTCTTGTATGGCTACCTCTGGTAGTGTTTTTATCATATCTGCTGTAATTCCATCATGTCCCGGTGCCTTTCCCAGTTTTAACTCTGCTATCGCTTCCCTTACTTCCTTAATACTTATCTCGTCTGTTTGTGTTACTTCTATTTCGTGGTCTAGTCCTACACTCAGATGTTGGTTTTCGGCGATTATGTCCTCTCCTTCTAAAAGATCTTTATAATATTCTCTCCATCTGCCCATAATTTTATCTTCTTCTTCTATGATATTTCCTTCTTTGTCTTTTATATTTAATATTGTTCCTGCTCTTTTCTGTCTCATGTTCCTAATTACACCGAAGAAAAGCTTCTGGTTCTCCTTATACGCGTTTTTCATTCGTTCTCCAAATTGTTGCCATAATCTTTTCTTTTCTTCCCCTATCACTCTTTTGGCGTCTTTCCTTCGTTGTTTATATTTCTCATAGTCTGTTTGATCCCTTGTTTGCAAATATTTTTTCCACTCTCTCTTTTTATCACTGACCGCTGCTTTTACTCTATCTGTCCACCAGTTTGTCTTTTTGACTTTTCTATTTACTATCCTTGATGCGCCGCAGATGCTCTCGGCCGCAGTTAAAATGATATCTTTAAGTCCTCTCCAGCTTTCTTCTATTCCTAGTGCCCCGTTATTGATATTCAGTCTTTCCTCACATTTCTTTTGATATTCCTCTCTTATTTCCTTCTGCCTTAGTTTATAGCATTTTATTTTAGAGTTTACAATCTTGTGTTTATTTTCTTTGACGTTTTCTTTTCCAAACTTTAGTAACATCTGTAACAAGAAGTGGTCGCTGCCTATCTCCGGGCCTCTTTTTACTTTAATATCCTTGACATTTCTCCAAATTTCCTTATGTATCAAGAAGTAGTCTATAATAGATGTTTCCTTTCTTGATATCACTTGTCTAGTTATTTTATGGATTTCTTTTTTCTCAAAGTGTGTGTTGCTAATCTTTAACTCATTTTCTAAACTTATTTCTATTATTCGTTCTCCATTATTATTTCTCACTCTCTCTCCTTGTTTTCCCAGGCACCATTCTATTCCTTCATTCTCTCTTCCAACTCTTCCATTTAAGTCGCCCATTATTATTACCTTATTATTTGTGCTATCTATCTCTTCTTGTAGATCACTAAAAAATTATCTTTTTCTTCAACTGTCGCACTGTCATTTGGGCCGTAGCACACTATTAAGGTATATTCTTCGCTTCCGCCATTTTCTTTAATTGATACCGATATTATTCTTTCATTTACAAATCTTTCATTTTTCACATTTTTTATCCTTTCCTCTTTTATAAGTAGTGCTACTCCCGCTGCCGCATTTTCTTCCTGTTTAACTCCGGACCAGTACATCCAATATCCATTAGGTAACCTTTTATACCCTTTCCCCTTTTTCTTTGTTTCCGTAATTCCTACGTAATGCAATTTTAGTTTTTCCAGTTCCTCCGTCAATTCATCTTCTTTCCCATTTATTCCTCTAACATTCCATGTTCCCAATCTAACAACTCCAGATAGTAATTGCTTCGTTTGCATTTTATGTTTGTGTGTATTTCTAGTTGTCTTGTTCATTTTTATATTTTCTTCTCTACATTTACTTATATTTTCCCTACTCATATCCTTTTCGTTCGTCCTATTCGTTATTATCGTTATTTTGGTATTTCTTGCTAGTTTTTTGAATCCTTTTTCAATTCTTGGTCTCTTGGTTTTTCCAATAATTGTTTCTCACAACTCCATTTCCATTCTTGGTTATCTACCCTCAACTTTCGGTACCCTATGTTTACTTTCTTTCCCTTCACTTTTTCTTCTTGTGCCGTTCTCCAAATTATTTTTGGACTTCTCTCTGTTCCTTGGTCATATCGTCATTTATAAAGATGTTTTGGCCTTTCACATTTCTCAATCTGTTTTTATTCCTCATAACCATTATTTTGTCACTCATACTATCCATTTCTATCAAGCAGGTCCTCTCTCCTATTGTTTTTACATTCCGTAACTTTACTTCAATCTCCAAGTATCCATTGATGAATTTTTCCATACTGTCCTTCATCATTATTTGGTCATCCCCCTTATTTCCAATCCTTGCACTATTATGTTATTTCTCCTCTTATCGATATCCATATTCTCCAATTTCATATTTATTTTCTGTATCTCCTCCCTCAGATTTTTATTTTCACTTTGTAGAATACCATTTTTTTCTTAATTCTCTTTAATTCTTCCGCATTTGTCTTCAATTCCGATCGAATTCCCTCTAGATCAGTTTTCATATCCCTCTTCAAGTCTAAAATCATTTCCATTATTTTATCCAATTTATCCTCATTCTTATCTCTCTTGTCCGGTGTTCTTCTTGTCTCTGAACTCCTCCCAAAGGTCTCAGCCAGTTTCTCCATATTTTTCCATTTTTCTCGAAAACATACTTCATACAAAATCTATAACAAACAGCATTACATTATACATCATCGCAACCTTAAGCAGACAATATTCAACGGTCTAGAACTCCTACTCATCTATCGAGTATTACGATTCAACCAGTTCACATGTCTGAAATATTACATTGATTAAGGCACCTCCCTGAGGCAGCAATCCGAGAATGAATTCTAGAGGGATTTTTTAAAATTAATGAACAATTCCGTTTACGGAGAAACGAAGGGGAACATTGATAAACAAGTATATGTTAAGCTGCTAACGTATTGAAAGGATATGAGGCGAAGACGAGACGCTGGGTCTCTGATTGCAAAACAGAAGTTTAAAAATATCAATATATTTAGCGATAATTTTACAGTAATTCAAATGAAGATACTTAAAGTCGTGTACAATAAATCCGCATATGTCGGATTCATTTTGCTTTTCTACAACTACCTGGAGCGGTTCTACTAGAATAAAATACCATTATGCTGTACGAATGCAGATAGCTTCATAGTATACATTGAAACTGAGAACGTGTATGCCGATATTAATCGAAATTCGTATAAATTCAACACATCTGATTATGACTACGATATAATTCATACGAAATGAGGTAGTGCAGGGGATGTTTAAATCGAAGAATTCGTCGCTTTTCAATCAAAGATTGTCGGACTTCAAGTAGATAAACGACAAATTAAACATGTGAAGGGATCTGACCAATGACAGTTTGTTGTATAGAACACAGTATATGTATATTCAGACCAGTTCTCCATGATATCTATCTAATGTGGAATACAGGAAAGTAGCACTATCATGCTTGAACGATAAAAGGTATATCCATCCACCTCATCGACCTCGAAAGGTCGACAACCCGCATGCATGCGTGTCTGGAAATTTAAAATCCGGGCCAACACCCTCGAAAATCCAAATTCGCGTTAACCTCTCTTGAAATTCAAATTTCGCGCCAACCTCCCCGGAAATTCAAAATTTGCGCCAACCTCCCCGGAAATTCAAATTTCGCGTCATCTGAAACAGACTCCCGTTAGAGCTGACCTGAATACATGCCGCGTCCTATACAACAAACTGTCGTTGGTCAGATCCCTTCACACGTTTAATTTGTCGGTTATCTACTCGAAGTCCGATTCTTTGATTTAAACATCCCCTGCATGACCTTATTTCGTATGAATTATATCGTATTCATAATCAGATATATCACCTTATATTTACGTGACTCCAAGTGTAAGGTAAAGAAAGGTTGTAATACATCATTAGATACACACCCTGTTCTTTATTTAACTGGTGAGATTGATATATGGCGATTTTCTTTCATAGCCTTCAAATTTCATATTTTCCGGTATTATTTTGTCTTTCTTTCGTCTTCGTCGTAGATATCACGTTAAACATCCCATTACATTCACCTTTGGTATGTCCATGATGTTGATATCGAACGAGATACTTCCATTATCATGTTATAATAAGACTTTTGTTCCTCTTCTACTAACACTATATAGATATATGTATTCTTTTCCACCCCTTATTAAATACACGGTTCATACAACTTCGTGGGTTTTAATTTCTGTATTGAAGTCAAGTCTGTATACGTTTGTATAGAGATGTATTTGATAAGTTCGGTATCATACAATTTCACCAGAAACTCGACTCCTTGTGAGGTTAGGACTGTCGAATAATGCTGGTAGCTTAACATTGTACATTTATTTCGTTTCAGAGGTTTCTATAGGTGGCTGAATATTTTGTCTAGAATAATCGATGAGAACAATCACCTGAAGCATCGATCCATTCAGATGAAACTCCGTGCTCTGATATGTTTAAGTAAAGCGGGTAATCCCAACTCATATTTAATTCAAGATGTAAACGAGAAACCGATTCTGGGTAGTTCCTATAAACAAGAATTACAGAAAGTCAAATATGAAAACGTATACCCTGTCGAAGGGGTTTTACGTAGAAAATGAGATCGAATCTGTGGAATTTTATAACTTCCACAGCAGTTGGATAAATATTCTTACGCTGTTTTGTTATACTCACCTATTAGTAATATCGCATTATTTTGGTACTGCATACTTATGATAAATATTGTTCCGTCCTTTAAATAAAATTCGTAAAGTTTATGATGATATCTTTTATTCAGTATAATATGTATAAAATTATGTGATTCCGGTATTATATTTCACTCGCCACACTTTTTCTTGGGGAACGTCGGTCCATCGATATGATCCTCACGTCCAGTAGTACTGGTCGAATATCATCTTATATTTATGTGATTTTTAATGTTGTGGGTTGTAATATATCATAGGGTACCTCCTTTATCATTATTTTCACATTATTGTTCCGGGTGATTTTTATGAGCATATTCTCCTCAAGTTTAAGAGAATTGCTGTTCAGATGCGCATGGAAACAAAGATGTTCAGCGTGTAATGTAGCCGTCGGTAAGGTTTGGCCGCGGCATCGAAAATCCTGTTCCGACATGCCTTTGACCGCGTGGCCCGTTTTACTTGGTGACTGCTTCTCTTCTGAAACCTCTCGTTTCTTGGTAGAGGGGTCGATATTATGCGTTTTCTTATGCCGAGACAGACTATCCGATCTCGTAAAGATTTCTTTACATATGGAGCACATGTAAGAATTCTTATTTAAGCAGGGATGTCTGCTTAAGCCATCTTTTCTTGCAAACGTTTTGTGACATATCTCGCAATCCATCTTCAACTATAATATTGCATCCTACTAGGGGAGGCATGCAGTAAAATTTATGTCTGTCCAACAACGATGAATACTAAATAATAATAAAACGATAAACTAGTAGGAAATCAACGCGTAACTATAAACACTAAAACGATATACTGGAAGCAAAGATGTTGAATTTCACGACCTATCTGATGGAAAGCTGTTGATGGATTGTGAAAAGTATGGAAACGAACTCCTTTTTATATTATTACCGATGTTCAATTAGACTTCAAACTTTCCTGAGTGTTTTCCTACATGTATCTTAATAAATTAATAAATAATGGCCTTGGCTTTCATTAAATTTGATTTTATATTAGCTTACACATTTAACACAGAACTCTAGTTGAATCCTCTTTGTCGCGTTACATGCTCGTATCAATAGACAAAGGAATCCTGTATTTCGCAATCTTATTATACGCCTGCTATACAGGATCGCTATAGAAAATCTACATATGTTACTGAATAGTACTGACTTCTATCCGTTTACGACCTGACTGAGCGTTAAACTTCATTGATTTACCATCGATTATCGTTGGTATAAGCGTTCCAGTTAAACATAAACCGTGTGATCTGTGATGTGTTACGTTTTAATAAATTACTAAATAATTGACTTACGTTCCATTTGCCTATAATACCTTATTAAATACAATATCGAAACCTATTTGTGATGTCTAATGATGCATCGTATTGTGATTAGAGGTCGATCAATCGTATGAAGCCCGCGTACCTACGGATCCCTCAGTCTGATCTATTTGACCTGTCAACGTATAAACCGATTCATCACTTTACTGACGAGCGATAGAAAGTATAGTATTCATCAGGAATAACTTGCGCATGGGCAGTGACGTCATCACTTACTGTTTGATGTTAAACACCTTGATCAACATTAAAGAAGTTGTTGGGGAACTACTTTCCTATACATAGCATAACATTCATCCTGTTCATATTAAAATATAATGTTGAAACTGTTTGCGATGTCTAATGATGTATCGTACTGTGATTGGTGGTCGATCAATCGTATGAAGCTCGGGTCATTCCTTGATTCCTCAGTTTAGTGTATTTTACGTTGAAGCGTATAAACCGGTTCTTCACCTTACTGACGAGCGATCGATAGTACATAGTATTCGCCAGTACTAACTTGCGCATGCGCAGTGACTTTACTACTTACTATCCAACCTCACCGCCTCAATTCATGTTAAGGATGTTATTGGGTGAACTACGTTCCTATACATATTGGAGCTTTGAATTTCGAGTAGGTAACCGATCAGAACGCGGCACTGTATACGATGCGACCAATCAGATCGCTACATTTTATGATACCATCATGGTATTACGTAATATCTTATTAGGGGGAGCGCTATATAATTGTCTGTTTTATCAACATCTTCTGACTAAGAGCAATGTTCTAACATCTAACATATGCCTGACTTAATAAATAAATAAAGTTTCTCTACCTCGCATCCAAAATTCTCGTCTAAACCTGTTTGTGACGTAATGGTATTGCGTAATATTACGTACTATATAGAGTCGCTCTGTAATAATCGGTCATAGCACATTGACTATAGCTGTTCTCATCCGTTCACCGAAGTCGAACAACTTCGGGCGCGGTCAGCACTTGGATGGTCTACCGCCTGTATATTTAAAAATGCAACGGTCATAGCACGTTGACTACAGCCGTTCTCGTTCGATCGCAGAAGTTAAACAGCATCGGGCGCGGCCAGTACTTGGATGAGTGCGATTGTCTGGTGCACGTGGTTTTATTTGTAATCGCGTTTCATTAGCCTGCATCCAAAATTCTCGTTGAAACCTGTTTGTGACGTCATGGTATTACGTAATCTTTTTACTTTACAAACCTTACGGCCAGCGTCTCCTGATCTTCCATCTTCTGGTGACAGGCCTAATTTCCTAATTAGGTCTGTTAGTTCTATTATGACCTACAACTACCTGTACCACACTTTACTACCTGTACTACCGGCACTACATAGGTGCCCTACCGAACAACAGCGTCACCTCCCGGTCGAAAGCGGCACTACATACAGCCACCTATATTACCGACACTACATAGGCATCTACCATACCGACTAACAGCGACACCTTCCGGTCAAAAGCTACACTACATACAGAGATCTGAATTATGGGCACTGCCCAGTTATCTACCTTACCGACGAGCGGGATTTTTGAATTTCCGCGGTTGTCGCCCATTCTTAACCCTCCAAACTGGGGTTGTATTCACCCCTCAAACACGCGTGCTCGGGGTGTTGACTATCTTCCAGTATACAAGCTCGAGGTTGTGGCGACCTTCGGAGCGGCGGATCCAGAACCCGCCATCTCTCCTTACTCAGACCCCTGCCTAAAAACCAAGTGCGCAGGGTGCAGGATCCCCTCAATGATTGCGCGATATCGAAGTCTACCTGATGTCGCTCTGACCATCAATCGACAAATCTTCCCAGGACCGGATCCCATAGGGGCATATTCAAAACACTAGCGGTGAGACCGTGCCCCTCAACACGATGGCTGAGAGGCCAGTAGGGTTAACCACCCTAGCCTCGGGATATTAAAAGCAGCTCTTCGCAATCGCCTTTCAACTGCAGGTGCCGAGCGTAGAGCATTCTCCGGAACAATAAATCGATAGAAATTACGATCAGCAATCAATCAGCACATAAAGGGATTAAAATGATTACGGTTTCAAGTGAATCTTTACTGTATCACAAAAGATTTCACCAAATAACGCTCAACGATGAAAGAGATATTAGACAAAATACGATGAACCATGGGCAGCACCCATTTGATCATCGATCTTCGGATATTTCTATAACCATACGCATTGGCAACTAGCACTAAATTAAACTACGCAGAAGCTATAACTATATTATCTATTTATCTTATATATAAAAATCAATTGCTGTTCGTTTGTCTCGCTCTTGAGAATGGCTGGACCGATTTGGCTAATTTTGATCTTGAAATATTTGTGGAAGTTCAGGGAAGGTTTAAACGGTGAGAAACATAAATGATAAGTAACGGAAAATACTAAAAACGGCAATTTAATTTTCCAAGAGAAAATGTTCCTAGCTGTGAAACATTTGATGTCTTCTGTCTTTTGTCTTTTTTATCTTTTGTCTTTTTAGGTGCGTTCAGAAATTTATCTTTTCATAGTTGTTGTATGAGGTGTAAAACTGTCAGTTAGTTGTGGAAAAAGAAAATCAATATATGTATATAAAAATGGATCGTGGTTCGTTCGGATACTTAAAACTTGAAAACTATTGGAGCAAATTGGATACTTGCCTTTACGGGTTTGTTGGTAATTGCTATGCGAAGGTTTAGGAAAAACAAAAGTCGAAAAATTCTCAACAGGTGGCGCTGTAGGCGGTCATTTAATTTGACTGCTCAGCCTATGTTCTGTCTTAGCTTCGATTTGATAATTTGAACTGTGCGGTCACAGTTAAATGACTTTCCGATATTTTTATAATTTTTTATTGACTTTTCGAGTGAAATAGTTTACATTTACGAAATATATCATTGCGAATCTGTGAATTATACATTTTTGAGTGATATTATTTATCTATTTGTTCCGTCTTTCCAGTTGTTTTCCAAATTTCAATTGCAACTTTTTCGTTCGTTTGCTTTCTTTATTTTGGCTAGTTTAAAGGTAAATTATTGATTAGTGAAGACTTTATGTGAGATTTATGCAAAGTGATAATCATTTACACTTTTAAGCATCCGAAAAACCGCGATCCATTTTTATATATATTTATTTATGATTGAATTCAATTGAATTCGAAAAGTGTTTCATTCAACCTATAATTGAAATTATATTATTGTGTCATCTGTTAACGATCGCTAATTTTCGGTCGAAATAACAAATTTCGGGTGGAATCGCGAATGCTCAACATTAATTCAATCAAAAAATCTATTTTTGGCAAAACGAAGTCACGGGTCACCTAATATTGAATAAAACACAATCTTATAAGCACTATGAATTTTACAGTACTAAAATAATGTGATATTACTAATAAATAAGAGCAGTGTTAGTTAGGATTTTTAGACATTCGCTCCGCAAAAAATCCTGATAATTGATTTTTCGATTGGATTATGTCAGAGAGCGTTCCCTAAATATAAAACCAATTTTGTGTCGTCCGAAACCGCGAGCGTTAGCCGTCATCTTGATAAGCGCATTTTTGTAAGTATGTCGGAAACAGTGAGTTTTGCGTTAAAAATTGTAAGAATCTTTTTGTAGAAGGTAGAATTTCCCATCTCTTCTATTTGAAACTTTTTTCTCTATTGTTAATATTTGCCGAGATATATTCGACTAAAGGAACCAAACTTTTGTTTTTGGAAAATATCTCCATAATAATCTCGAGATATTAAGATTTAAAAGATAGAAAATTTTATCTTCTACAAAAAAGGTCCTTACAATTTTTAATGTAAAACTCACCGTTTCCGAGATATTTTCAAAAAGGCGTTTTTCCATATGGCGGCTAACTTGGTTTTATACTTAGGGGACACCCTCTGACATAATCCAATCAAAAATCAATTATCAGGATTTTTGCTAAACGAACCCGTTTTTGGTGCTAAAATTCCTGAACTACGTAAGTATTACTACAATACAAATAGTGTATTTGTATGTATTGTTCATCCTGCTGTTGTGAGAGTTATCGATGTTCGATGTTTCGTATCGTTTTACTCGTTGGTAACCTGGGTAACCCTTTATACGAGCCTCTCAAACTGAATTCTTGATTGTACGAACAGCTCGCTCGGCGATGGAAGTCTTCTTAACGCTGTACGTGGAATAGTGGTTTATGGAGTAGGTTTTCATCAACTTCTATAACTGTCGGTTATAATACTCCCTCCCCGCATCGGTTTGCAAATTTTTTGGAGTCCGATCTCTGACTTCAATAGCACCTTTGTTCTTTACAGGCTCGGTACGCAGAAATTGAGAAACAGTCGATGATAATTAAGATAAAATAATATAAAATAAATAAAATTACCCTTACACCACTTTTCGGAAAAAATTCAAAATTTGAAATTGGAATTGATTGATGAAGATGTGGTAAGGGTATATTTGTATATGATATGGAGTTGATAGAAAAAGGAGCTGAGATATCTTTTATGCTGTTCCTTTCCCTTCTGTTTGGGAATAATTGGACAAATCTGAATAGTAGATTTTCCTAGCGTAATAACTTACAGATTATATATCTTCCTGTTCTCGTAATAACTTTGTGGGGAAGCGTCGTTTTTATACGGTAAGGCTCTCATTTTGAAATGTTACTCATCTAAATTAAATTTCTTCATTTGTTAAAAGAAAATACACATATGTAGGTACACGTAACTATTGCGTTATATTCCGCTTCTAGACGCCTTTTGTGGTGGATTCATAAAATTGGTTTGAGATCTACTAGTGTTTGACTGTAATTCTGGGGTTGATATCTCCGCGTGACGTATCACTTCCCTTCAAAACAGGACAACAGCTACGAAACACCCTATTTGTTAGGATTTAAAACCAGAATTAGGATTTATAGAAGTCACCATTAAGAGTCGAGGTTACGTTACCCTAATACCGGAGTTGCAAGAAATATCACACTCCATACTTCAGGAACGAGACCGTAGCGTACCCTCTTTGGTTTAATAATCTTGTAGGCGCCCTTTGTGTTGGACTCATAAAATTGGTTTGAGATCCGTTAGTGTTTGGCTGTAATTTTGCGGTTAATAACTACGAGTGGTGTGTCACTTCTCTTCAGAACAGAACAACAGCTATAGATCACCCTATTTGTTAGGCTTCGAAACCAGAATTAGGAGGAAACATCACACTCCATATTTAAGGAACGAGACTGTAGCGTACCATATATGGTTTATTTATTATTATCTTTGAGGTATAATACTCCATAGTAATAATAATCTCAACTGTCAGCTGGGCGGTCGTCTTGAAACCGAATTTGGAAAAATGCGAACTACTCCTTTTAGGAAGACAACCCAATGTAGAGAAAGGCAGAACCCCTTCACACAATATTGTTTAACGCTATTTGAATGTAAAACGATGTTTACAGCAACAACATTTTCCTCAATAAATAATACGTTTTGTTTCAAAATCTTTGATTACATCCAAGTTTTGTTTTGCATATATCCTCACCATTACTGTACTTATTTCCCCTTATTTTCGACACTTACATATGTATTCTTATGTATTATGTACCTTCAGAATCTCTATTTATTACCATGTTATTACTCTACCGTCAGTTTCATGCAAGTCAAATCAGTCGGAAGTTCATTACCACTATTCTCCAGCGCCATGAGGAGTAAACGGAAATGCGATGCCGGATTGGTCTAAATGTTTGCTGCGATTCAAACAAGTTACAAGTCCCCTGAAAAACATTTCTTGATTTAACTATATAAAATGATTCAGATTTCTATCTTCATAAAGTCTAGATAATCGGTTCTACTTGATATTTGCGGTTTCACATTCCTGTAATTTTTTAAGAATTATAATGGCTAGCTTACTTACCAGGTCTGCACTCGCCGTTCGATCTCTAGAGTTGCTCATGCAAGCTAAATTATCAAGATCGGAGTTATTCGCAGGCGATCGGAATATACACATTCGATCCGTCCTGGCAACTTGCGACCGCTCCCGATTAAACTCCGATCTTGACCAAAAGCTACGTTTTATGGCTCGCATGCGCAACTTTAACGATCTCTGTTTGGATCTTCATCTTTGCCATGGCAAACAATGCATTTGATGATCGTCTAATTGGTAACAAATTGCGATTTTCCAAGGGTGATAATTTTCACCGCCTTAAAGAATATCGAAATTGAACGGCATAGCATGGGGTAATATAGTACTAATTACGTTAGCGTTGGAAAGAAGGGAAGTAAAAATCAGTTGCGCCACTCAGAGTCCGGATCAGTCTTCAAGTGACAGCAATACGATTAATATCGGCAAGCAGCCCTGAAGATGTCCCTTGTAATAGTGGACGAAACATCGGCACCTACGCCAAACCAGACGCGGTTCCAACCCGGAAACCAAGTTAGACATTGTGATTTCGACCGCAGAAGCCTACACCTGAAAATATTTATACCGTTGGTTGGGAGACGTGCTAGCAAAACTTTTATAATTTTTTGTGTGCCGTAGGGCTAGATAACGTACAAGACAAAAGTAAAATAGTTCTGCTAACTAGTTTAATTGGTGGACAGGAAGTATTCAACTAGTTTATTCCCTCACATCCAGAAGAAAAAGATGATTTTGTAGGAGTTGGAAAATTTGAAGAACATTGTATTCCAATAAAAATGTTGCGGTAAAACGTTTCAGTTACAACAATATTTTGCAGAAATACAGGGTAACTTTTGAGTCCGTTTTAACTGATAATGAGTAACAAAATTTAGCAGCTGCCTGCGAACTTGGTATATTGGAACAAAATTTTAAGGGTCAGATTAGTTTGCTGTATTTGTGGCAAGGCTCTGCAGAAAAGACCAGTTACCAGAATAGGATTTATTTTCGAACAATTATTTAAGTTATGCCACAGAACAAAGTGAAAGACAATGAATGAAGAAAACGCACGAATAACGATAGTAAAGAAACTTCCATTTAAAAAGTAGAATTGCAAAAATGCAAAAATAGAATATTGTCAAAATTTTATTAAATGCAAAGTATAATAATGATAACGTGCTAGTAAAACACTTGTCACCAAATTTTATTATTAAACAATTGTGTGGTGAGGTGTTTGCCGATGTGATATGGTGTCAGAAAACACATCACAGTCCTCGCAATCACTATCACCAAATCTTTTAGTTTACCTGAATTGATTATCAGTCTAAATTACGTTATATTCACTACAAAATGCAGTAAAATATTCCCTTGTTAATCAAGTAATATTTATTGAAGATATTATCTACAAAAATTATTTCTATAGAGTGCAAGGTTGCATTATTATTCATATATTAAAACAAGAACCCATCTGACTGAGTAATTCCTATATGTCAATATCCATATTATCATGTATTCTAAAAATATTCGAAAGAATATTAAAAAGTCGTGTAGAATACTGGATCTCAAGAATCATAACATTCCAAAAACTCAAATCGGCTTTAAAAATATTTTTAACAGAAGATGGCATTTTTCAGCTAGTCATATATATTCAGACGTTTCTCTCAAATAAAAAATGCGTAGCTGCCCTCTGTGATACCAAAAGGGGCCTTCGATGGTGTTAATCTTGGTATATTGGTAGATATAATGGAGAAATGGATATCCTAAAACAAATTTTACAGTTGGTATACAACTTACTAAACTGGAATAGACGAATTCATCTAAATATAAACAACAATGTATTGTATAATTAGAAAACTACTTTCACCATTCACAGACGCGTTTCGCGATTATACCATCCGTCAGTACGACTTTGTGAGAAGTAGTTTTCATTTACATATAAGCATTATATATGCTAGTACGGTTGATGTTTAGCATATGAGAATTCATTTAAGAAATTCCCGCAATATGTACTTAAATGTGCATTTTTGCAGCTATTTACAAGCATACGAAATAAATCCGGTATAGAAGTTTCTCTACAAATTTTTCTGCTATGGTGTTCTCTAAATTGTCGAAGATCTTTACGTCTTGCTTCTTGACCCTCTTCTGTTAATTAAGCAATTGGAGCTAAAGCTGGTTTCATTATTTCTTCACCATAGTGTAACAATTTGTATACAGTTAGTGGCATGTAGTACCAATTATAGTGTTCGATTTATAGTTTAGCGGTATGTAGGGAACACTGTTCAAATGCTAGAACATTAATTTTATATCCAGATACAATTCCCCGTAATATAACGTTGACCCGTCGTATAAACCCCTATTTTACACCTGTAATGGCAGCAGTTACTTCCCGATTAAGAAAAATACGCGCGGTGTTGTCACCATTTATGATATCCTGACTGGATTCTGACGACAGTTTGAACAATTTTCGTCCGTTCTTCGACTTTGTTTTTTCTAATGATTTTACCTTTCAAGATTTTATGGATAGAAGGACCGAAAGAATAATTTAATTTACTGCTCGATAAATCATTCATTGTAAATAGAAGCATGTGCTTAATAAGAATATCTCGTTCTTAACTTTCTCGACTTCCTCCTGCACCGATTTTGCCGTTTCATTTTTAAATATTATTTTAATTGGTCGGCAGTATCTTATTGAGGCTATGACGAAACGATCCATCGCTGCACCAATTATATAGAATCCTATAAATTCTTACTTGTTATGCTACTAAAAGTTCATGTTGAACTTGCACAAATCGTCAAACCGTATGTTCTAATAAACATTGAAGTTGAATTTCAGCATTTGTTTCGGTTATGCTTACTCCCTCTAGGTATCACTTCCTTTTGGTTGCTGATAATTAGTGATAGTTTGGCTATATATCAGCATAATCAATCCTCTTCTGTTGTTAGCTTGATAGGATCACGTATTGTTGCTGTTTCCGGAGAGTAATGCGATACCCCTCGAATAAGATTACCTGCATCTCGGGGCTCCAAGCAAAACGCGAACGCAGTTCTGAAGCATATAAAGTCCCATCGTATATTATAAGGTTTGATCGAGCCTCGAGTCCTAAGCAATTCTGGAACTAATACGCATGTGCAGTTAATTTAAGACGTTCGGACCTCACAATTCCAGAATTTGAAATTCTAGAATTATAAATTTGTATGTTTGGATCATTGTCTATAGCTAATTCTGGAACAGTTAGGAACGATCCTATCAGTTCTTGCTCCAGAGCAAGTATTGAAATCCCAGTTCAATGGAGTTTGCGCAATAAGTTATTGGATTGGCACTTATCCTATCATTTCGGTTGTTTCATTAAAAGACTTTGTTAAAAAGTGGATGACATGTTATCAAGTAGTGTAAATCGGACTGACGCTGTCACTGCTTCGAATTTTGTTATTCAATGATAAGTAGTAATTGATGAGCGTCAGTTCAATTTACAGTAATTAATGATAACACCTCGTCCACCTTTTTAACAAACTCTATTCGTTAGCAATCTAAATAATAACCATGTAATATGTACCTTTGGTAATACCTTCTGTAGTATTTTTATTGGAATATATTTTAATTTTTCTCATTATATTAACTTAACTTGTAATTGGAAGGTACATTTATTCTTAAGTAAGTAAATGCTGTTTAATATAAAAAAGTATATTAGTGGTGAAAATGTTTCTTTTTGTAATAAAATACGTCTTACCGGATGTTACCAATTGTATAAATTATATTGGCTGTCTGCATGTTTTCTTTTCTCCATCTATTCTGTAATTCTGTTCAAACAATTGCGAGAAGGAACTGCCATGCGCGGTACTATTCACAATTTTAAATTCTTGAAGTATTCTGGAACTACCTTGAACTACTGGTTCGAACAAAGCTATAGATTCCACTAGTACAGCTACCCGTTGCTTTTCCGAACTATCGGAAATATCATGAAATGCTTTTTTGGTCGACCACCTTTATTTGAAATGAATGGAAAAAGTAATTGTATGCACACAAAAACTGTTGACAGTTTTCTTAATAGAACCACCTCATTTTTTACGAAGAGTGATGGAGACTTCTTTTATACGTCAAGCCAAAGTTGAAAAAACGGAAATTCCATTCAAGCAAAAGCTGATTAAATGTATATTTTTCATGACCTTTTTTATGCTTATTTTATGATATACCACAATTAGGTCAGTTAAACAAGACTGGTTTAAATGATAGTTATATTTTCAAAGCTATTGTGAAACATATTGAATACAAGACTGTTGTAAAGACGCAACTCTTACTGTACATAGCGAAAATAATTTCTGCTATGTATCCATATTTCAGAAACACTATGAATTAAACAAGTGGTACATACGCAATATTCCTTTAGAACGCATTAACGGAACTAAATTATACGTCCTAGAATCATAATATTATATACGGTAAAGGTGTTTATTTTATATTGAGTAGGATATTTACGTTTTCTGGAACTAGTACCGTATGTTTAAATGCATCTTTAGAAAATAGGTTTTGTCCGCTTAGATTTGAATTTCGAATCACTGTGTGTCGTTCATCTCCAAATTCTTCTCAACTGTTAACGGCAGCGTGTGGTTACACTAACAAAAGGAGGACACGACGTGTGGGTTACGGATTTCAAAGACCTTTCGTGATGAGAAAGTGCTCGACGTCAGCAATCCATAGACCCACCCTTTTGGCCGCCAACACTCAGTCGCTTTTGAGAAAAATTGGTTTAAAAAAGTTACACGCTTCATATACCGGTACCTTTGCACAAGCTATCGCTAAGGCGGCGTGGCTCCGTGGATGAGAATCCGATTACCAACCGGACGGTCCGTGTTCGATTCCCGGCAAACAAGTTTTTTTCAATTTTTTTTCCACTTATCGAAGCCTTGCGTTGTTCATTTGTATCTAACGAAGTCTCACAGAAATCAACTTCCGTACTGGTGAAAGGTCCAGCGCCTTCTTCCATTTCTTCTATTTCCAAACCACACACCAAAATATCAGTTCGATTGGCAACTCACTCACTGTTCTCTTTGTAAACACGAATACAGAAGAATGAATTGAGGATAAAATTATTTTAAAGACCAAATAACGATGCATGACATTAGTCAGTGATGAATGATTATGAATAATAGCGTTTAAATATTCACTAATTGTGTAAGTTGATTGACAGCATTGTTGAAGAAGAAACAGGCTTCGATAAATGAAGAAAAAAATTGAATAAAACTTGTTTGCCGAGAATCGAACACGGGTCGCCCGGTTGGTAATCTAGTTCTTATCCAGGAGGCCACGCTGCCTAGGCGATAGCTGGTGCAACGGTGCGGGTATATGAACCGCGTTCCTTCTTCAAACCGATTTTTTCAAAAAACAGCTGAGTGGTCTATGGATTACTGACGTCGAGTACCTTCTTATCCCAAAAGGTCTTTGAAATCCGAGACCCACACATCGTATCCTCCCCTTGTAAGGATGATGACTTTTTGTGGTTTTGTGAAATATCTGCGCCGCATCTATCCAAAAGCAAAGCGGAAATGTCGGCCTCAAGACTTTGGCAGCGGAATCTTCTCTAACAAAATGTCCGAATGACTTTATATCGCATTTGTCATCAGCCCTTCCAATCTTCCTTTAAAAAAGAAGCAAGTCTGTTGTTTTGATTGCCTACTATAAAAACTCGGCATTGCACATGAGCCCCATGAATGGTGGCTTTCCATAGACGCTAGAAAATTGAGTCTCAAGGTGGTTTTATGAATAACTGGAAACAGTTTCCGTCAATACCTATCGGATGCGCTGTCTGCATGAAGGAGACTTATGACAATCTAAAGCTACAGCAAATATAGCTGGCAGATCTGTGTGGACTTGAAGATAGTATCTTTGTTGGTTTGTAACAGGAGTGTACAAAGTACTGTTGTTTTCTTTGTATATGGGACAGCAGAGGAATCGATTTGCATTATATCAAGAAGGACTGGCATTCGAGAAAATTCCGTAAGCTTGGCGAAATGGGTACAGTACTTAGCATTAGTAAAACCGCACAAAGTCATCAAATCATTATTCGCTCCTTAGACATCAAGTTTTGCCTTATCACACACATGGTAAAAGCCACGGATAAGAATGGACCAACAGTCAAGTACCTGTATAAAAAATTTTCTCGTGTAGGTTTTTGTGGGGCCTCAGATTAAGCAACCCTTTAGAGAAGCCAAGTGTGAGAAAGTTCTTCAATGTAACGAAACACATATTTGGGATGCGTGCTGTCAAGTGGCAGTAAACTTCGCGGATAATGACGGAAACGAAAACTACAAGGAACTGGTCGAGGATATGTTGGTTTTATTTCATGAATTTGGCTGCAATATGTTCTTAAACATCCACTTTCTTGACTCCCACTTGAAGGTTCTCGTGATAATTGTGGGCAGGTCAATGATGAGCGCGGTGAACAATATCATCAGGATATTGCCAGGATAGAGCAACGATGGCAGGGTAAATGGTCCACGCGAATGTTGGCTGACTATCCATTGTTGGACGCTGATCAGAGATATTTGATATTGCCGAATTTTACCATTGTTTACATTTCTTCGTCTAAACTACAAAGATATGTAATATTACTGGAATTATAACAGTTCCTTACGATTTCCTTCCGAAACTTCAAAGAAAAAGTAAGGGTGCACGTCATTAATTTTCAAAGAAAGGAATTCCTTTTCTACTTACCTTTCAGCCCGTCTAGGGGGTCACATTTGGAGCACCGCTCTCCTACCTATTGTTTCCATTCTTTCCATTCTTTCCTGATATGCGTTAGCTCATATTCCTCATTTCTTTACCTCTTTCCAAGCCTGTCCTGCGTATCTATTCCATCCATGTCTTCCTGGGTCCTCCCCTTCTACTTCTTCCCAATCATGCCTCAATACTGGCTCCTGAAGTTTTGTCCTAATGTCTTCATTTCTATATTCGTTGATTTGAGTTACCCCAGCTATCCTCCTTAAATATCTTATTTCTATTGCGATTATCATCGATTTGTGTTTCATTTGTATCGTCCACGTTTCCGTTCCGTACAGCATTATTGGACTTAGAATTGAGTTATATACCCTGGTTTTCGTCTCCTGACTGATTTCCTTTTTCTGAATATAATTCTATTCAGCGCGAAATAGACTTTAGTTACCTTCTTCATTTCACTGCTTATTCCCAGATCCATTTTGTCATCGTCTGATATTACATTTTCGAGATATTCGAATGAAGACACCTATTATATTACTCGGTTCTTCATTGTTATATGTTTAGTTTCCTTCTCTTCTTGGTTTATTATCATATCTTTTGTCTTACCTATGTTAACTTAACCATTTTTAGTTTTTCTATCTCCTTCACCTATGCGTTATTGCATTTTGTCTCTTGTTTCAGCCATTAGAATGATGTCATCTGCATACGATGTAATGAGTTAATTCTTATCGGTATTAGGTAGGGCCTGGGTACAGGGGTACCCAGTCATACACTGATATCTAGTATCTTGTATTTTTAATTAGAATGTCCATTACAGTAATAAACAGCAGTGCGCTTAGACCATCCTCTTGTTGATATGTTTCTCCCATTTGACCATTCTAACTTGAGTATATACCTCCTTATATGCAGACTCTATCATTTTTATTAGTTTTCCCGATATCTTTTATTTATTCAGAGTACTCCAGATTATTTCTCTGTTTTCCGAAACTTCCTTTCCGTAATGTTTGATTTAATTTCACACCCCGAATCATGTGACCTATAGCTTCACATTTTTTCTTAATTTCAACCCAAAATTTGTTCATCAAATTTGAAAAGTACTCCATTTTTTTCATCTGAAGTGAACAATTCTCAAGATATAGAGGCTCAAACGTCTAAGACTGTTTTTCTGTTTTGGTGAAAAAGCGGTAAGCGTAGTTCAGCAGGATGGACAAACTTGTGCACTGGAGGCGTTTTACTGAGCAGATGTAGTTAGCAGAAATCAAGATAAACTAAAAATTAAAAGCAAGTTTGAGCTATTCAATTATGTATTCGATTTGCCAGCCCAGAGTTTCTTGGCACTTGTAGAGCTGATGTTGAAATTCTTCTAGAACGACACCTCTTATATCCTGGACAATATTGCTGGGTGGATTACGGTAGACTTTGGCCTTTATGTACGCCCAGAGAAAGAAATCAAGAGTAGCCAACATAGCAATAATTCCTTTGACGTCTCAAAAATTCAGTTGCACGACGTCTTGAAAGAAGATTGTAAGTGGTCAACGAGAAAAAATGTTCTCTTTTGAATCTATAATACGACTGGAGTTTGCACGATTAGAGAAACCA
Source organism: Chrysina gloriosa (assembly GCA_038088585.1). Lineage (NCBI taxonomy): Eukaryota > Metazoa > Arthropoda > Insecta > Coleoptera > Scarabaeidae > Chrysina > Chrysina gloriosa. Next base: position 47,824,850 of record CM076088.1, on the reverse strand, counting down.
CATGAGGCGCAATTTGTGCAAGATGTAGCAGAAGATGAAGAAGACAATTGTTGTTATTGGCTTAGATTACAAAATTAAAGCTGCGAAATATTGAAAACCTGTGAAAAATAATTTAAAAATGTTAGATCGCTACCACAGTTACATATATGCAAACAAAGTATTAACAGAACAAAACATTTCAAAATGCATGACATGGACCTTCGAATCTGGGTTTTAGAAGCTAAACAAGAAATGGGACACAACACGTTTAAAGCAGAATATTGGTGGATATGGCGTTTCGAGAAAGTACATAATATTGTGTCACACAAAATAACAATATTTATTATTCGCTCTATACGTGCTGGTATAGAAGACCTGCACTTGTTAAGTAAAATTGTTATTAAGAAAGTCAAACCTCATATCACAAGTATCGGCAGAAACAATGTAAATGTAAGCGAATGAGTTTGGACCTCGAGTTCCGGAATCATATCATCAATTTACACCCATAAATGTGTATATTTCTTCTTCAGAGACTTAGAGATAAAGATCAGGAGAGAAGAGTACAATTTTGCCAATGGTATGTTAACCAATGTGAGAATAAGGATAATGGTTTTCCTAATAGACATAATGTTCACTTTTGGAATAGAGAGAATCCTCACGTTCTATTCTAAAGTCAAGTCGACATCAAGTGCGATTTGGTGTTAATGTCTGGTATGGTATTTTAGGCACTAAACTTATTGGGCCCATATTTTTGAACGAAACACTAAATAGTATGGTATTTGAATTTACTACAAACTGATTTGGAAAATAGACTTGATGATCTACCATTGATTGAACATAATATCAGCTTCCAACAAGATGGCGCCTCACCCCACAATTCAAACATTATCACCAGGTATTCGGTGATTATATTAATATATATATTAATAATCGTTTTCCAAATTTGTCCGATTTTATAGCCACCTAGATCTCCAGACTTGACGCCCTTGGATTTTTTTGTTTGCGGCTACGTAAAAGATCGGGTGTACGTGAAAACATTTAATAATGCCGAAGATCTATGTGAAGCTTTTTTGCAGCATTTGGTAGCATTACACGCCAAAAGCTACGTAATGCGATTACGACGACAATTCGCAGGGCACAATTATGTTTAGAACGGAATGGGCGATTGTTTGAACATCTTTTATAATTAGATAATTATCTCCGTTACTATTACCTGTTTGACTATCTTTGTTTTCTATTATTTGTTGTTCTTTTGTGTACCGCGCCTACTTTTCGTTAGACTGTTTAATAGAATACTTTTTTCAATTTTCTGTAATATTTAAAAAATAGATGGTACATGTGATATATCGTTGTAAAGAGGATGAAAAAACATGTTCAATTATTTTAAAGCCGACTTGACGTTCCAAGAGAAATTTAAATTAGGGATCAAAACTAAAAACGAAAAGTGCAAAAAAATGCCAGTCGATATTTAAATTCTACATAAAAAGTATCTGAAAATGCGAAAAGAAATTATTTGTCTACTAGAACAAAAAGTTATTACAAGAACAAGAAATTTGACATTTTTCGTTTTTTCACCATAAATCCTAAAATACATTTGAAAAATTGAAATTTGAAAATTGAAGAATATTCTATAATTTTATTAGTCCTTAGGAACAATTTGTTTAATTTAACCAAACTTGTATCTTTTAAAATAAGCGAGATCACCATGTTGGAAATGTTATCTGGGACACGTTGTATTTGTAACCTAGGTCAGTACACGAAGAGAGAATAAAAAGAAATCAATAGTAACAGTACCATCCGAAATAAAAGCTAAAGTTTTAATCCTCCATGTTCAAATTTACATTTTTCAGTAAAGATTCAAGTCGATCAAATGACTTTTTATTGCAAAGTATTGTTTTTCAAAGTGGTCATTAGAGAATCCTGTAGAGTTTTGTTTTACACACCTACGCTCTTGTGCAGTGTTTTAATATATAATTGGTAAACATATGTAGAATACTAGCTACTATTCATAATGATATCACTAATCCTATTACAGTGTGTAATGTATAAAATGTTTGATAAGTATTATTCTTATTTTTACATATTATATATTAGATGTACTAAAGGGATTCCTTCTATAGTTTCCACTTTAAACTCAATAAGTCCAACAGTAATTCTTCCATTATTAATGTGTACTATCATATACATAGTTGTAATTATCGAGAGCTGTCTTGACGATTCTATTAGAGACACGGGCTTACTACCGTATTCTTACAATATTGTTAGATGTAACGTTTTGTTCTGATTAATAGTTCAATGGGTGGGGGAGTGCTTGTAGGATTATCTGATGAAATCAAATTTGAAGTCCTTGATATTACTCCTATTACTTTTATTGTTTCAACTGTGGATATTGTTGTTTGTAAATGTTTTCTGAATTCTTGCTGCTTCTACAGTTCCGCTTTATATATACCTTCGGACAGTAATCAGCATAACTTTGAATTACTATGGGAATGTCCGAAGTTGTTTCTGCTGGATAAACCAGTTATTATTTTTGGTGATTTCAATATTTCACGGTTCTTAAACGATTCACTAAATAGTACTAAATGCACTACACATTTCTGTACTTCGCTTGACCTACGTCAGTTTAATTCTGTTGTTAATTGTGATGGAAGAATACTTAACTTGATTGTCTTCAATGTGGACTGCAACATAGATATTGAACCTGACATTCTATCTTTTGTGCCCATCGATCAATATCATCCAGCTTTATCTATCACGATGTCGTTTCTGTCATCTGCACCTGTCCCTTCATCATTTCTGTCTAATGTAAATCTCCGATATAACTTTAAGCGAGTTAACTTTGAACAATTATATCTTGAATTTGGGAATGCGGATTGGTAATTTTTGGAGCGTACAGGGGATATCTGGATGAATTTTATGCAACTCTTTACCGTATTCTTGATAAATCTGTTCCAAAGTATGCTTCCTCCAGAAACAGATCCAGTTATCCTGCCTGGTTTTCCGCTGGTATAATTAATATTAAACTTAAGTCCTACTACAGACGCAAGTGGATTACTAGTAAGAACGCTTATTTTGAGAAAGAGTTAAAAAGACTTCGCCTCTTTGCAAATCGGAAATCTCTCTGGCCCACAGGCGTTACTTACAATCAACGGAAGCACCAATTTTGAATGACCCCAGACAAATATTTAATTATATTCATGATAAACAAGGTTTAAGTAGATTCCGAAGAACTTGTTCATATCTCGACACGCCTCAGAGCGTCGTAGATGCTTTCGCCGAAGTCTTTCGATATACTTATTTTGCTGGTGCACCGTTTTCTGATTATACCTCCCATGGTGATTGTGTTCCGTGTTGCCTCCCATTTGTTACTGCCGAGGAATTGCGTAAAATTATGGTCTCCTTTCCTGAGAGTTACATTCCTGGTAATGATTCGGTTCCTTCTTTTCTTTTGCGTATCGCTGATTCAACTTTTGCTAGGCATCTGGCGGTTGTGGTTAATTTGTCTATCGGGAGTTCCGTTTTTCCATCTGTGTGGCAAAGAACAATGAAGAATATGTCCTATATTTAAAAAAGGAAATAAATATGAAATTACTAACTACAGACCTGTATCGATCTTGTCGAATTTTCCCAAGGTTTTTGATAATGTTCGGTATTTACATTTATATATAAAACCATCAATCAGCACGGCTTTATCCGTGGTCGGTCAACTGTCACCAACCTTGTCAGTGTTTCTCAATTTATCTGTGATGAGTTGGCCAGGCGGATTTGGTATTCACGGATTTCAGCAAGACCTTCATCATCATTGATCACAATATACTAATGAATAAACTATGTGGGTTTGGCCTTAGTACACCATTTCTAAAGTTAATTCAGTCTTACTTAAGTAATATATGTAACTATGTATACTATAATGGCTATAAATCTTTTGATTTTATTTTGAAATCTGGTGTGCCCCAAGGATCAAATCTGGGGCCCTTGCTATTTATTCTGTACATTAATGACCAATTGCAGAATCTGTCATGTCCGGTGTATGTTGACGACATAATAATTTATTCAAGTATTAACAATTGGAATGATGTTTCGAATTTACAAGACAATGTTGATTACATTATTAACTGGTGCGCTAAATTTAAATTTAAATTAAGTCTCAACAAATGCTGCTACGTTTCTTTCACCCGTAAATTTAGTCCAATTGCCTCATGGGTGGTCACCCCTTGACCAAACTGGATGTGGTTAAGGATCTGGGTGTGCTGTTTGATCATGCCATGAGCTTCTCACCTCACATAACTCACCTGTCTTTCTACTTCTAAGACTTTGGGGTTCATAACACGCTATTGTAGATCATTTCCTAATGACTAATTACTGAAATCACTCCTCATTATATCTATCTTCAGCTGTAAAAAGATTCAGCGTCGTTTTCTTAAATAATTATTATTTAGGATGGATGGTATTTATTCTTATTGAGGAATTGATTATAATTCGTTGCTGGGGAGGCATGGCTTTAATTCTCTAGCCTTTCGATGTGAATGCAGTGGTGCCCGTTTCATATGGAAATTGGTTCCTGGAATCATTGACTGTTCGGCTCTGCTTTTCCAATTAAACTTTTATGTTTCTATATTATAGGATATATAACATTTCCCACACTACAATCTTAATACCCTACAATGATTTGCTGTTGATGATTTGTAATTACTTTAATATTTTGTATTTTCCTTTAATGTATGCATGTAATTATTATATATTTTTTGTTCTGTTATTGATAGTTACTGTTGGAGAATAAACTATTATTATTATTACTATTATTATTATTTATTTTGCTCCATTGTTTTCCGAAATTTTATTATTGTTACAAACATGTTATATTAATATTACTCTATGGAATATGATGCCGAAATGTAAATTTACAGTGCATGTAAAATGCAATAAATTAATAACAATATAAGGTGTACGAAGGTAGAATAGCCAAGATTTCAGTTCAAGAATTGGAATACTTCAGCATTTAAATTAACAGTAACGATAACGTATTCAACAGGAGGAGAAAATTCTAGCAAACGAAAAGTGCAAACAGTGATAAGTAATCATGGTTATAATTGCCGTGTAGCAAAAAATAAACTCTTTATCGATGGAGTGAACGGTTAGATTTTACTACAAAGTATGCAGGAAAGTCGTAAGTCCGCGTAAGCGGTAATATTTACGGACAAATCGATATTGAACCCATAAAAATTCCTATGATTTTCCTAAATACTTTGTTGCAAACTATAAGTGATTGCATCTATTCACCTCATTGATAAAGGATTTCTTCCTGGCCACATGGCAATTACAACCATAATTTCTTATAACTATTTGTACTTTTCCTACGCCAACATTCTTCCTATTGTAGCTCTTATCATTACTGTTAATTTTCATGCTAAAGGTTTGTGGAGTCAGTTGTAAATTGCATTTATTTGTTATATATTCTTCTTTCTTCAAACCGTTTTTTATACATTCTATTGTATGATAGTGATTGCAAGGACTGTGATGTATTTACTCTATTGTAAATCTGTTGTAAAATATTTTTTTCTGATATTGGGAAATTATTAATTCACGCGTATCAAATGAAATTTCCTTTCTGTTGTTGTCCATTTTGTTAACACTACTTTACCAAACTTGAGCAGACTTATTTAAGCCAGGTAATAGATGTTAAATCCGGTAATTTTTCTTTCCTAATCGAGTAATATTACATAAATAAATAATTTTTATAAATATGTATACTTAAATCCGTCTGTACGAGTGCAAGTTTGAGGGACATTTTAAATTCTTTTTGATAGGTACTTTTATCGCGTATTCGGGGAACTACCTATAAAATGAGTTTATATTTTAAATTCTCATTCATACTGTGCGGTATAACAGAAAAAAGCTAGCATTTCTGTATAATCAAGTTCATGATAGGTCCTCTTTCCAATCAGCGGTATACATATGTATATGTATGTCGCAGGGAGATGATAAAAATGGAGATTTGATCAAATTCCTAAGATAGATGATCAACTTACGGAAGATGTTAAAATAACAACTCTGTGGGGTGATTTGCCTAAAGAAAGTATGATTTGATCAAATCTCTTAATTATTTTATTGAAAATATGAAATAATATTTTTAGATATTAAAAGTATTTATTTAGTAAACCATGCATTATTAAATGTAAGAGTAGGTAATACAACAATAGTTATTGAAACACAAATTATTTATTCGAAACTAATTAACAAAAGAAATAGTTATTTAAACTGATATTTTTAAAAACAAAATAGGTTTTTAGTGAAATTTTTAACATTTTTGACGAATGCAAAGTAGCCCAATTTTTGGGTCATTATCATCTAACCAAGGACGTAACATAGCTTCAACATCTTGATTCAATCGCTCAACAGATCATTGACTAGCTGAATGTCTAGGCATACCATTTACAATTTTGCACGTTGGCCACAGGCTTGTTAATTCTTTTATGACAGCAGCCGTAAATTCGCGACCGTTGTCGCTTTGTAGTACATGAGGATAATCTACTCCCAAACATATTTTTAATAACTCCATTGCTACTTGAGCAGCTCTTTTGAAGTCAACGGTAGAAGAAAGCTGAATTTCGTCGTGTGGTCCTGATAGTGTAATAGCCATTTGTAATTTCTCCTGTAAGTCAACCAAATCGACTGGACCATGATGATTGAAGTCACTAGATACAATTGGGCAAACAACGACTCTTGGAAATTGTTTTTTAGACTGACATACCGTGCACAGCTTTAAAAACGCCAGTACAACTGAAGTAGGTATTAGGTATTTCGATTTCAAACTATACAGCATTTTATCTCTTCCTCCGTGGCCAGTTGACTAGTGGGTTGCCCGAGGTATGTGGTAACAATTTTTCGTTGGTACTATTTTCACAACTAAATCGGTGTCAGATCTTCGAAATCAAAGATTTTTCAGTACCTACTCTCATAACATGGAACTGTATGTGTCCGTTGTAGCAAGTAATGGTGCTAATTTAAATTGCTGAATTACTGTGATAGCTTCTTCTATCCTTACGTGAGTCCACAAAGGTTTTTCTTTATCATGCCGCTTCTTCAAAATTGTCTTGATAGTTTTATTAAACTGTTCTTCAAATACAAATTCGATCAGAGTCAGATTAATTACATTCACTAAAAATGTTTAAAATTTCACTAAAAATATTCTTTTTGTTTTTAAAAATATCAGGTTCAGTACCTATTTCTTTGGTTAATTAGTTTCGAATGTGTATTAATGACTATTGTTGTATTACCTACTCTTACATTTAATAATGCATGGTTTACTAAATAAATGCTTTTAATATTTAAACAATATTATTTCATCTTTTCACTAAAACAGTTAAGGGATTTGATCAAATCACTTACTTTCTTAGTCTCGCTTACTTTTAGGAAATCATCCCACAGAGTTGTTATTTTAGCATCTTCCGTGAAATGATCATCTACCTTAGACATTCGATCAAATCTCCATTTTCATCACTTCCCTGAGACATATATATCTCTACCGAACGGAAACAGCTGCTAGGGATACAATCAGTATTGCGAAAGTAGAGCGAGCCGTTACGCATACACTGAAGTATACTCGAATATATTGAAACGTACGTATACGTATAACATTCGTTTGTGACTTGAATTTCTCTTTATATTTTTACACTTAGCGTACTAAAAGAAAGTATTAGTTATCTGAATTAATTAATAAATGACTTTTTTCCTGCCAATACGTTTATTTATTAATACTTATTTTCTTTGTAGCAGGTAGAAAATTACAAAATCTGCGTCCAACGTACAATTCGTAAACAACGTAATGTAACGCTTAGTTTTTTAAAAAATTTATCAAATGTAATCTATACATATAATTTCCTTATTTCCTTATTTGATTGTCCCTCTTTTTTGAAGCCAAATGATGGGCTAGAAAGCTGAAAATTGGCATGCACATAGTAAAACGCTTAGGCCAAATCCTAACGTAGCCGGATTTTGATTTTTGGCCTATGGGCGGAGAATTAAGACGAAAAAGGGGCGTAGCAAAATTCAATTTTTTAACATTTTAACTTATATTTTCTTTTTCTTCCTGCCTGGCAGGGACAGGCTTAACAGCTAATTGTATATAAAATTCATCGATTTTACAATCTATTGTGGACCTCAAACCCGGCCCATGTCATTTACACCGGCCACTGTTCTCCAGCAAAAACAATTGCTAATTTCTTTGTTTTAAGCGGAACCTTCAACATTCGATTTATTTCAGGCAATAAGTCAAAATAATGCTTGGATAATACGTATACGCCTTTTTCTTTTTAACAGCCTACATTATTCCTTAACATAAAAATGTGTTGAAACTAAGCCTATCTCGAAATGACACCGCATCTTACTTTATTTTTCTAATTATTTCTTCTGTATGTCCATATTTGCGAGTTTTGCGTTCGTCTGCTTTCTGATTGGCAGTAGTTGATTTTGGTAGTTCGTTAACACCTTTTTCCTTAGGAAAAAATAGCAGATCACATTCGAGATTCACACAGATTAAATCGAACTTCAGACATATTCACAGTGAATATTCGAAATTATGTGATATCCTACTGTGTTCTTGCGACTCGTTCAGTCAACCCCTTTTCGATTCCAGTGCTAGAACACGAATTCGTTACAAACACTCGAATGTATCTTGTTAAGTGAACCCTCAGTCCCATTATCCTGAGGAGGACTCAAGGTACTCACGGTTTGATTGAATCTCTCATCTTTTATTTTAACTGATTTGCAGTTTTATATATGACGCTAGAACAATCAACGACACTAGAAGGAAACTAAATGTATATATATATATATATATTTCGTGACCTTTTATACTTATCTTATATGATAGATCTCTACCACTAATAGGTCAATAAACAAGGTTGGTTTGAACGATAGTTATATTTTCATATGAAAATATAACTATCGTTCAAACCAGCCTTGTTTTATTGACCTATTAGTGGTAGAGATCTATCATATAAGACTAGAAGGAAACTAGAGAGAAACCTTAAAAAATACAAAAAAGGAATGAGATGTTTCTCAGGAACAAGTACGAGAGATTAAAATTGTCTGTAGCGATACTGGAACCATGTAATAACTATAACTTTTTTCTTCAAAAATATTGTTTGGCCATGAATCTTTGTTCCACTTATACAAGTGCCATAATTCTCGGCATTAATCTTTGGCAAATAAACATTTTGTATATGAAGCAGAAATTCAGTACCCATAGAAAATAAATGTATGGCCAGGTCTATTGAAGAATCACATAATTAATGAATTTTTATCAACGGGAATACAAGAGTTTGAAGATGTCTCTTTCAATGATATTTGATTCCCGCAGGATGGTTGCTCTACCGATAATGCTAGAATCGTGCATTTTTTCAAGAAACGTATTTCAAGATAAATTAATAATTAGCTGGGGCACCGTCCGTTGGCCAGCCAGGTCACCTAACTTAGCACCAAACGATTTTTTCTGTTGGGTTTTGTTAAATCTTCTATTTACCACTTCCACAATAATAGAGCAAATAACCGAGAAGAACAAAAATTAAAATTTAGAAATACCAAACGAAGTATTGGTGCCGAGACATGAATAAATGTCCAGCAAAACTTTAGATAGGGCTATTGCTTTGCTGAAGTAGGAGATCAAATTGAGCATCTAATACACTAAAAATTGTCAGTTTTATTGTATCTACAATCTTAAGATCTTTTTTCCAATTTGTATTGTAAATTGCTTCTTTATCTACTATAAAGAAATTAAGTATTAACAGGAAGAAAAAGGAATTAATTAATGGATTCAGATAGATGCTACTTTGTTTTAGTATGTAAAGTGGAACAATATATAGAAAATTTCAAATTACGAAGGAATTGGGCATATCATATGTATGCAGCTGTTTCCAATCGGTATAGTAGATATATTTATTACTATATGAATAATGTTTAATCACACTGTTTATGTTCATTACTAATGTTGCAGGTGTTAGAAGAAATTACTACGGTGCGATTTAGTGTCATCACGAAGAAAAATACTGCACGCGTTAAAATGTGTTGGAATAATCGTAAAGTGTTTTGGATACAAACTAAAAGACAATAGATATAGAGAAATCAGTTTTCCGTTGATCCTAGAGCACGTCAGTAAGAAGGCATGAATTACTTCCAAACAGCAAGGAAGAGAACAACCACTCTTGCTATAGTGATAATAATAGAACTCTATCGTGTACAGTTTGTGTAGCGTTATTAATAATACTCACGCACAGACTATAACATGCCTTTTATACTACGCTATGTAGTTTTTATTTGGACATTAATTGCTTTATCTGGTTCTTTTTTTGGATGGATCTACGAATTCTTATTCCCAATTCAGGAAATGGGGTGGAGGCTCCAACGGGAGTTTAGAGTTCGAATTTAAAACTGATCAACCCAATGGCCTTTTACTTTATACAGATGATGGCGGTACTTATGACTTTTTCGAGATCAAGTTAGTGGAAGGTGCTTTAAGATTGAGGTATAATTTGGGTGGTGGTGCTCAAATCATTATAGTTGGCAGGGAATTAAATGACGGTCATTGGCATAAAGTGCATGTGCAAAGACACGAAGACCGTACTATTTTATCAGTTGATGGAATATCACAGATACGTACTTCTCGTGGAAAAGAATTTAATTTTGGACGTTTTTCAACCAATTCCGATGTTTTCCTAGGCGGTATGCCAACTTGGTATAATACGAAGTTGACGTTGTTGGCTTTACCAAGTGTTATTTTTGAGCCGAGATTCATTGGTTCTGTGCGGAATTTGGTTTATCCAGATGTCGAGAATGGACCATCACGACGCCAGGAAACACGACCGAAAGATCACAGAGTAAGTATTTTGTATCTACTTGTATTGCTTTTCCCTTTGTAATTAATTTTGTATTTTCGTACTAATTTAGTCGGATAGTTAATTCTAGGTATATCTTCTAAAATACAGCTCTCGCAATATAAGTTGGCGAAGGGTGGGAGTGAGTTCGCGCAGATAGAAGAGGGGTAGATTGCCTATCATTCGTCCTTTCCCTACAGACCTCATATTGATACGACAATGGTAATTCCTGTGCACTATCTGCATCAGACAGGTGGGAGGTACGTGTCCTAAATACGTTTAGGCCGTATCCCCACTGTTCGCCAACTTATATTGCGAGAGCTGTCTATTGCTTTAGAATGTAATGAAAATTTGGAAAAGTTATATTCTTAAGAACTACAAAGTTTGGTATTATTGGGAATTTCGAGTGTTCACAATAATTTGTGAATACTCTAGGCAAATTATTACGGAAAGCGCAAGAAATAATTCATTTTACCCAGGTACTTATTATTTTAATAACAAGTACATACATTAGTCGAGATGGATAGTACACATATATATCTTCAGATTTACAATTTAAAAATTAATATTTTAAACAAGGAAGCTAATTCCATCATCATTGTACATGTAATCTCTAGTTTCGATCAAAACCGGGCATGTGTTTCCTCCAGAGTGCTGTGGTAAACAGTTTGAATATGAATAAATCTCATGTTTTGTGACCCTAAGTGCTATACCACAATAAATTTCCGGCAAACAATATCTCCAGATAATTTCAATTGGTATCGTGTGCTTAATCGCATTCAACATCTTAAATTTATTTATTGAGTTGAAAGCTATTTAGAAGATTTAAGATTTAAGATTTAACAAGGCTAAATATAACTGTTTGTTGCGATATAGTATTTCACATAGTATTTCAAAATTTTCTGTCTTCGTTTTGGGTATTGGTGTGTATGTGCCGAAGAATTTGTAGTGCTTTGAAGTGGTTCAAGACGTTTGTTTCAGCTAATGTGTGTTACAGAAATTATAGTTGACACCACCATAACTATTTCTTGATTCCAGAACTCCCTCAATTCAATGGCTGGTGGTGTGTTTTTTGTACTTTATTCTTGTGCTTTCAGCACAATGATGTCAAATAATGTCGGTTTTCCTTTTTTAACGATAAGCGCGATTGCTACCTGCTTTCTCGCGTGGAGTATGTTTCACAGAGTAATGTACCCCGAAACAAAACAAATTGAGTCCTCAGTAGTCCTAAAGAAGGAGGAACCGAGGAAGCAATATGACGTTCGGGGAGCAAGTGGCTGTCAGAATATTTCAGGGAGATCTGATGACACGCAGGAACGAATATGACTGGCACCAGCGTACGGTCGTGGGGATAAAGTTTAGGTTTGATCATAAAAAGCTGTTAAACACGCTGACTGATGGTACGAGGGTAAATATGAGTATATGAGTATATTGAGTCGACAATATTTTAGCGTTTCTACATCGACGAGAACAAGAACCAGATTGTTACGGTACCTCAAATAGACAGAAATTACCTAACGACTTTATACCTGTACTTCCTCTCTCTCTCTCTCTCTTTCTCCCTCTATCTGATAATATTGCTTCGAGCGACAGGCCAGAGTAAGACACAAAACAAAGAAAACTTCAACTATTGAATTAAATAGAAAAACTTGGAGTTAAATGAAATATTTGAATATTGAGCATTGGGGGCTTCTGACATTTCAAAGTGGGTGGTCTGCACGAACCACAACCAGTTTAAAGTAATAATAGTAATAATAACCCGATAATAAAGAAATATATAAAAAACAAAAATATCAGTAACAAAATTTACAATAATATGGAGAATTTCAAAGTCAATTGAAGTTACCCTATTTAATTTTCTTAAACTGGAGTTCAATACGATGGCCTTTTTTGGGGCGCTACCTTTTTAATAACATTCTCTTTGAAATTCGGTACTGAGACGACGATTCTTTTTCTACTGAAAGCATCGTTAAAGCAGACAGACGATCTTCACACATTGAATTTCTAAGGAAAGTTTTTATGTGCTTCAAGGTGGAGAAACTACGTTCGGCTTCAGCAGAGGTCATGGAATTAGTCGTCAGAATTTTCAACAACCTTTTAGTTTCTGCCATTGTTTCTTCAACTTTTCTAGAATATATAAATTTTAAAAAAGGCACTGCACCTTTCAATGTCCTGCACTGAAAATTTGAATACAAAACTGAGAGCTCTGTTCGCAGACATTGTTTTTGTCCAGGTTGTATTCAGGAAATGAATGGTTATAATTTTCAAAATTGTCTGAATTCAAGAGCGATGCCGCAGCCAAGTGGTTTGTAAAAGCAAAACGTTTCTTTTTGCATTATTTATAGTAACATCACAAAGTTCTATACATGCAATACGGTGGTCTTCTTTGCAATTATTTAATATATATATATATATATATATACATATATATATATATATATATATATTTATATATACAAGAAAAATGCTCGGAGTACACAGTCAAATCTAATTTATTTAAAATTCCAATGGGCGACAGACGTTTCGAGGATCAATTTACCCCTTTCTAAGTGTGGGTTAAAATCCGATGATGCGAGGAGAAAAATCCCATTAGTGCACCATGCTGCTACTCAATGTCCCCTTGAGAATTCATTAGTCATAAAATTCTTATTAAAAACCATCTATTAAAAATCCCATTTAATTAAATTTAATCTTGTTTCAAAATTTTAAAAACTCCCAAATCTCCCAGCCACACTGAAGTGAATTGCCATGTGCTTTGATTAACTTTTATAAAGGAAAGCTTATCGAGACGAATGGGATTACCGATAATCGGAACATATAAAATTTCGATTATGCCTTTCGGAAGCAAAAATAATACGGAAAGTTTCGTCGAAAATAGCATAAAGTTAAAACATGGATGATACGAGGTATCTTTACAATGGAAAGTGGATAAATTGGACTCGTACTATCAAGGTGCAGTTGCGCGTGTAAAAACATTAGATATCCAAACATTAAACATTAAACATCCAAATTAATCAACAAAGGAAAACTGAACGAATACAGCAAAACAATATACGAATATCTAACGAGGGATTGCGCGGAAGCAGTACCGGTCGAGAAGAATTACCACAAAACCTATTATTTACCGCATCATCCAGTGTATCGGGACGATAAAGAGACTACAAAGACGAGATGCCTCTGCGCATGAGCCTAGATTCCCTTCATTAAACGATGTGCTAATGAGTGGAAACAATTCAGTACCGGACTTGGTGCGTGTTTTGATGAATTTCAGAGTTGGTTCTATTGGAGTAACGGCTGATATTGAAAAGGCGTTCTTACAAATATCCTTGAGCGAAGAAGACAGAGATTCACATCGATCTTTGTGGTATGAAGAGCCAATAGAAGATGCCGCAGCTTTATGAGTACAGAATGAAGCGAGTTACATTTGAAGTGACCACCAGTCCCTTTATATTAGCAGTGGCCCTGAAGAAGCATTTATAATATGAACATACGGAAGTGGTGTACAAACGATGTTAATCTAATAAAACACTTTCGACATGAAGAAACAACAGTTTTACCCATAAATCGAAGAAAGGTGTATATAGCACACATACTCAGATAAAATATCTGTAGATATGAAATCAGTTCTCAATGAAAGCGAGAGAGCAAAAATATTTGATCCCATCGGCATTTTAGTCCCATACACAACAAGCGCAAAGATACTAAGAAGAACTACTGTGGTCAGATTCCAGAATTGCCTTAAGCTGGATAAGATGACGATCCACTAAATGGAAGCCATATGTACAAAATCGAGTCAACGAAATTCGACATTTCAACCCAGAGACCTTGAGATACTGCCCAGGGAAGGATGATTCAGCGAATCTAGTCACGAGGAGAATTACGATAAAGAAGCTCTCGGAAATGACCTTTTGGTTTGAAGGAACATCATGGCTGAAGGAAGCTCCAGACAGATGGCCACAAGATGAAGAAAATTTGATGACACACAACTTAAATTCGGGAACACTTCTCGTCACCTCAGATATAAAACAAAAACGGGAGCCATTGCTGTGCTTAGATCATTTTTCGAGTATCGAAAGAGTGTACCGTATAACTGCCTATATAAGAAGATTTGTACATAATGCACGTCAACCTAGATTAGATTACTTGAGGTGGCACTGATACCTGTTCCACTGCGACCTTTCCAGATGTATTGTGGTTCTCATGCCTCCTTAGAGTACGTTCTCCAGCTTTATTCCTTTAATTAGACTTAACAGCTTTGAGAGCGGTTCTTCCGCATATACGTGTATTTTTAAAGCGGACTTGAAGCCCTTGCTCCGTAATGCTGTTATATGTCTCCATAATAAAGTCCTAGCCTGCCTTAAGCCGGCTCCATCTGGGTGGCTGGATAGCCGTTGGATACTACCACGATCCTCTCCAAAGTAGCCTTTTTGAAGGTTAAACCTTCTGGCACCTTGCCTTTCGGAAGACCTGCGGGAGTACTGCCTTCCGACCTCGCCCTTTTGGACTTCCGTCCTTTCTTTACGTTTAGTAGTCTCCGCCGTCTGTTGAGGCCTAACTTCCTTGTCTAGACTAAACCTGGCCCCTTTGTGTATATCATGTTAACCTTAGTCGTGTTTCACAAGCTTTTGCACTTTAGCCTTGGAAATTCTAGATAGCGTAGTTGTACGAAGAGTAGCTAGGCAAGTATCTATCCGCCCGATCAGAGCCCCGCTTGATCGGGTAAGGCTAATTACAAGGGGTTTCGCCTGATGCCCCCAGGGTACGTCGACTTAATGACAAAACAACGAACAAGCTGGACGTGTCCGAATTATACCAAGCAGAGATACTTTGAATAAGGTTTATTCCAGAAACGGAATTTTCAGAAGAAATAAGGGCGCTATCAGCAGATAAACCGTTCAAGTTCAAAATCAGCGATAATATCACTAAACTCATTTTTGGATGCGTATCATATTCTACGACTAGGTGGAAAGCTCACTGAAGCCGACTTACCGTATAAAACCAGACATCCCATAATATTGCATAAGAAAATGACACTCACTGATAGGATAATATTCAACGAACATGAAAAGATACTGCATGGAGGTATCAACGCAACGCTAGCGTCTATCAGGAAAAAGCACTGGGTTCTCCACGCCCGTCAACGAATGAAAATTGTTCTTGGAGGATGCCTTAGATATCGAAAACTTAAGAGTAAGCCAGGAAATCAACCCTTTGTACCAGTACCAGCGAACCGACTCCAAACAGCTAATCCTTTCAAGATAACTGATGTGAATTTTACTGGTCCTTTATATGCCGTCACGGGCAAGGGGAAAGGAAAGGCATATATAATGCTGTTAACGTGTGCAATAATTAGAGCAGTACATCTAGAGTTGGTTCCAGACCTGACAACGGAGACTGTATTCGAGGAATCCATGACATCTCATCACACGATATTTCATCACGCCACATCTCATCACGGACACTTCATCACGACGGCACTCCATCTCTGTGACACTCCATCACTGTGACACTCCATCACTGTGACACTTCATCACACAATATTTTATCACACCACAGTATTAATAGAAATAATTTTTTTGTGTATGAAATAAAACAACCCATTCAACTTTTATAAAATTTATAATGACAAAAGAAAATTATATAAAAAAATTAAAACAAATATGACACTGTTGTAAGAAAAGTCAGTCTATTTTGTGTTTCATAACGGTGTATCATATTCTGTAATCTAATTTTTAATATTTTGTACT
Source organism: Chrysina gloriosa (assembly GCA_038088585.1). Lineage (NCBI taxonomy): Eukaryota > Metazoa > Arthropoda > Insecta > Coleoptera > Scarabaeidae > Chrysina > Chrysina gloriosa. The sequence goes on along the minus strand of CM076088.1, from coordinate 47,808,253 downwards.
TATTCTTCATTGGAATTCGTTGACCAGCTATATATTGCAAATATTGCGTGTGAGCTAATTCGGTTTCTGTCACTAGGCCGCTAAAGAAAGTCTACATGGTAAAATGCGCACACTGAAAAAGTGACTGTAGGACATTATGCTATCCTTCAACGCAATTTGTACGTCTGACAAACCTTTCAGCAGCTGCTTCCCGCTGATTCCATATTTGCATTGGAAACAGAGCTCCTCTTCTTCTTCCTCCACGTAGCTGGCGACCACAAACATACGTTATTTCAAAGTAATAGAGCAATTGTTCAACGTCCTCGCGGCCGTCTGGGAATGTTTCTGACACTTCTAAAAATGCTTCCTCAACTTCTTCCAGTGGGAGCAGCGATAAGGCACATAACATTTTTACACTTGTGGCTATGTTATCTGTGTTGCTGTCGTACATATTTTTAATGCCGAGCTCCACAACTTTTCTTAAGACGGCCTGAGTGAGATGAAAAAGGCATCCGGATATTCGAGCCATTGGAAATACTTCCTGGAAGGAGTTCATTGCAGCCATCTCGAAATCAGTGATAATTCTTGTCGGATCCGCTTCTGGTATCAAATTCTTCAAAGTTCTAAATAGTCTTGTATATATTTGTTGTGTTTTTCCGGGTAATAACGCTACAACGCAAAGCCACGAAGTGCTATCTTCTTGTACATGGATACTGTAGAGCTGAAAGAATAACTCGGGAACCATTTTGAAAGTTTCATCAGCTATCCAGCAGGCTTTTCGTTCTAAAAACTTCAGTAGATCGCTTTTTCCCAATATAATTATTCTGTCATTGCCTTCTCTACCCCAACCAAATTCGAGCTATTTCAAATCTCATATCCCTGGGGATAGGCGCAACGTTTTCAGCTTTCCTATTTCTTTGTAAATAACGTGCTAGAGTAGTTTTCTTTGGCAAGCATACCTTAATTCCGTCTGAGAGATGCTCTTCTACCTCCGCCATAGCTCGCTTTGGTATCACACCAGGATGGGCCATCAATTCTTTAATTTCCGTTATGGCTTTACTAGCAAAGGGTTGAAAAGGCATAATATCATGCGTGTAGCCGATAGAAAGCTTTACAATTCTATTCCCTCTTGTATGAATAATTGACTTACATTTTGCAGACTGATGTTTTCTGCAGCGTCGGTGTGCAATATTCTCAGATGTCAACCGATGTTTGATGTATTCGCGGGATTTGTAAATAACTTTCTGATTTCCTCGAGAAGTTGATCCAAACGAAAACGTTTCCTCTCCCATCGTGTTGTTCCAAAGTAAAGCTATTCTAGACTTCGGTCTGGGTATATTTATAAGAAAATTTCTCCCCTACCTTGCTTTTGGCTATCACTTTCCTAATTACATTTGAAAGTGACTACCTCGCTTGATCGCGAATATTTGAATAATCCGATTCGAATAATTCCTTCAGGTAGCACAGCTGACAGCTTAACTTTTAAATAAAGGACTGTTTTTACCGAATATTTGTTATTACCAACAATTTATTGCTGTAAGTAACCTATGGTCGTTTAGGGCTGTAATTGTCAAACAGATAAAGAGTAAATTGCCAGTTAAGTATCTTACCATAGTTTATTTTGATCGTATGTTTAGTTTAATTGAAACGTGAATATGCGCGTTACAGCATAGCCTCATGTGCACCCCTAGTGGGGCCATGGTGTCTCGTACGGGGTGGAAAGTATCTCCATTGGATTTCGCAAAACAAAAGATGTCTGACATCAATTTTTGGTGAGTATTCCAGGTTTTACGAGGAAATGTACAATAGGTTACATCTTACCAACTTTTAAATTTAATTGTGGAAACAGGATTAGTGACGTTTTAACGAGACAACTTTACATTAATATTTACAATAATATTAACTTCATTCTAATAATAATATAAGAGGATCCAACTCACTGCTGAGTTCAGCAGCGTCGTTTCGTAGAACGAAGTAAAATTCCTATCTTAACTATGTACGGTTTCGTTTAGGTGCTTTTCGGGTCGAATTGAATCCTTAAACGTTAACAAGGGGTCATACTGATGTCTGATTCCAGATCAGTCTGATCCAGACAGGCATCCTCACGAATGAGAAGAAATGAGGGGAAATTGCCCTAGTCGACTCGACCTACAACAGTCGTCGAATAGTACTACACACACTGCGGAATTATCACTTCTAATTACAGAAAAGCAATTTCGTAAATTAACTTTCAACGTTGAAGATGTTTTGACTCGACCAGTGCTGATACATGATTTCCGAGCAAGTGATCCCTTTCCCATGCGACAACTACGTCTCGAGATTGCTATATCAAAATATCAGCCGATACTTACTTGCGATTCGGTGGAATATGGAGTGCTGGTTTTTGACGCGGATTTAGCGTAATGTTATTGGTGGTAGAAAACGATCTATCGTGTGGCAACAAGAAATATAAACGGTAAAAAGGAATTTAGAATTTTGAAATTTACATCTAAACATTGTAAAAGCCAAAACAGTTTTTAAATTGTAACACAATATTTGATCTATTGCTTAGCTATGACGTTTTAGACGTGTGCAGTATTTTGTCCTAATAAAGCCTGTGGTATTGTTTTTCGAAAACTTAAAGATTGCATGAAAGAAACGAAGCAACTGGTTTACCTAATTACCTGATCAGGTTATAAAATTATATACTCATAGTCAAAAGAGACAATTTTAAATTTACAGACGTAATAAATTCAATATAGATTCTACATATCAAGAAATCTGGTTGTGTACGTAGTTGTTATTTTAATCGTTATATTTTACTGATGACGCATTTGCAAAAACAGTTTAACAACAAACTTTCTGGGATAATTTTGGTTGTTTAATATTTCTTTAACCTTAATTAAAGTACGATACTTTCTCTGATTTCTGGCTAGTTTTATAATCCGATCAGGTGATTAGGTAATTCAGTTATTACGTCTTTTACACCATGTTGAAGTATTTTAAAATAGTAATTATTTTATTAGGACAAAACGCAGCTCACGGATAAAACGGTCGTAAGCAATAGACTAGATGTCACGCTTATCACTAGAGGCCGGATTATATGCAAAAACAAAGCGGAAATCTGCGCATAAATATGCAGATGTTTTGGCCTAAATATGCACTTTCTTATGAAAAATATGCAGATAAAAAAATAGGAGTAATGCTAGAAAATATAATACTATAGAAAAAAATATTCTATTATGTTTACTACAAGTTTATTTATAACATTTTACAACATAATTAACTATGAAAACAATTTACAATTACATATTTCTCAATATTTTCAATAGATAAATTGTGGCGCTTGTCTGATAACATGTATTTACCATATATATTGAAAAGGTTCGTTCTACGTCCACGCTTGTTATAGGAGCATATTTCAAATTAGAAATATCCTCTATTGTCAACTCAATATTTTCTACTGACTCACCGCACAAGATTTTAGCAATATCCTTTAGGTTTTTAAAACCCTAATTTGTTTCTGTTACACTTAAAAATTTTTCATACACGGATTTTTCCACCCTTCCTTTAACATCAAAACATAACTTTTCAAATTTGTTTATTATTTCAACGCTCTCAATTAGCGACATAAATTGTTTTTCCAATTGCAATATAGAAGTGGAAATAAAACTGTAGTTGGTTTTAATAAACGCCAACTGTTGAGGTATTTCTTTACTCGAATACACCTTTTGAGCGTCTAGCACAGATTGTGTATCGCTATCAAGATCCATAATAATTATCTTTATTTCTTCATAATGATTTGCATGAAAAATAGCAGCTTCCAACCACGTTCCCCATCGTGTGATTGCTGGTTGAGAAGCAAGCGGAATACCGGGTAGATGTTGTTTGTAAAACTGAACTCTTAATGGAGCCTTTAAAAACACTTTCTTAACACTACTGTTCGAGTTACTTCGAACAGATGTTTTATTAGTTTTCGCATTTATTTTTGTACAGTCGCCGATAGTTATGAATGTATTTATTACTTGCAATTGTGAGAACGGTCTGACCTGCGTTGGGTGATTTCTAAGCATTTTAAGGTTTATCACTTATTGTACATTTAACTCTGCTACCCTTGTTTATTGCCCAGCAATAAGTTCCGAGGATTCTATCAATACCTTAATTCTGCGACGGAGGTTACCTACCCTGTTGGACCACCCACGTAACTATCGGCGATGTAATATCAGGTACTCTTATTTTTATATAAGCATTATGTACAATTTTTATTGGTGTCTGGAGGACGCCTCATTATTTTGTAAACCAATGAAATCCATTTGCTTTCCTGCACGATGCTTAGCTTTGTAGGAAAAATTAAAACTTCAGAGAGTTCGATTGCGAATGCAAAGAGAGACAGTTCTCTCAACAACATAATTATCCAAGCCCTATCTATATATTTTATTAAAGTCTTAGTAGGTAAACATAAGAGTATTTGTGTTTCTTGCGAACTCCCGCGGTCCTTACAAAATCGCGATTCAAAGAAGTGTTAAAACGCCAGCGAACTGTACCTCCGTACAACTACTAATTAAAATATTTACCAAGGGAAAATGGTTTCTTACTTCTTCTGCAACACGATTTAGTCCGTGCGCCAAGCAAGTTGTGTGAATTAAATTTGGGTAAAAGATTTTCAAGTTGCAAGCTGCCTTCACCATGTATGGTGCGGCATCCGTTAAAAACAATAGAATTTTTTCTGTTGCAATCGATTTCGGTAAGAAAAAGGTTGCCAGTTCTTCCAGTATAAACCTTGTTGTTGCTGGTCGACTTGAAACTTTCTCTCACTTGTAACCTGCATAAGAAATATCACATCATCAGTTGTTTTCTTATAAAATAAGTGTTAGTAAAAGATAAAGGTGTAATAAAAAATTAATGTGTAAAGAGTTTGGGAAGCAATCGGAATAAACGACATTCAATAAAATAACCAATACAACGCTTCGACAAATAATTTTATTTTAAAATGATTTTTATTTAAAAATCATCAGCTGAATACGGAATATCAGATATTCCGTATTGTGCTGATGATATTCAAAAATACGCATGAAATATACATCTCATTTTACTCATTTTAAAATAAAATTATTTGTCGAAGCGTTGTATTGGTGATTTTATTAAACATAGTTTAAAAACTATAGATTAATAAAAGGAAATAAACTTAAATTTTACTTACAATTTTGCTGCATGCTACGCAAAATACTTTTTCTCCATCCATACGCAATTCTGAATAAGGTGCAATCCATCCAGGCACAGTCGCTATTTTCGGCATTTTTGCTATTATAATTAGTAACAACCCACAAGTTTACACTTCGAACAACCAACGTAAAATGACGTTTAAAATAAATAAGATTGCTTTCGAATATGGGAATAAATTTTTCCGAATAACAAAGAAACACCTGTGCTCCTAATTTTCTGGTAAAATGTATTTTTCTATTTATTTAGAAGTTTCAGGGAATTAGCTTTTCCTTGAATTCTGTCCCGGTCTAGATGTATGGGAACAGCATTAATAAACTTTTGGAAGGGCTTATCGGAAAAGCATCGAGATTAGGCTTCATAGAATGCTATTTTTAATTTAAAGAGGGCTGTTTAACTCTTTGTTTGTTACAACTACGACATATTTTTACTAATGCCTATCCTATAATAAATTACATCCAATAAATAAATAAAACTCGGATACTTCAAATATGCTGGATTACTACAAAATATGCAAATAATATACAAAATGCATATATTATGCAAGTATGCGCATTTATGCAAACTGCATGTTATCCGGCCTTTACTTATCACTGAAAAAATGAAGGAAACCCTACACACTGTGCTAAAAGAACAAGAGGAAACTACAAAATACACACCACTAGTCATTATACTGGTAGAGTTCTGGATTCAAGGAATGGTTACACTCGTGTTAATTACAATCTTTGTAAGAGGCATTACCACATAAAATCTCAAACCAATTTAAGACAATAGAGATTAGACAGCACATACATATTACTACCAAAGAAAAAAACACATCCTGAAACTAGCAACAATAGTCTGTAAACTTTGAAAATGGGAATGAAATACTATGTGATTTGAACTAAGCCCGTCACATATTCACTAGGTATACCACAAAAAATAAGTTACATTTAGTTGTGTTTTATCATGTTGAAGACATGCTCCCACGTGATACTGTTAGACCTAACTAGATTCGAGCTGGGTATCAAATATAGATTGTAATTGCGAAGACACGACGAAATTCTATGTTTACATGATCCAGGCCGCGGTTTACGGCAAAAGAGTTTAGTTTGATTGAAAGATTGGCCGAATTCTCGAGATATTAGAAGATTGTATTAAAATTGAACTATTACATTCGAAAAATAAAACTCTCCTTTAGTTATTATTGGTAACAATGGCAAGGTAGTAATGCTCTTGGATGGAGCATGGTCTATAAAGCGTCAGTGATCCGCAGTTTTCCTTTCATACCAGGATGCCGCGTGCGGGCTGATGTACTGGACATCACATTACATAACGGCCACTTTTACCCCACTGTTCACCACGGAACATCCCTACTAGAATGGAAACGAACTATATAGCCAACTAAAATAAATTCACTAGCGCCGCGTAGCGGATGCGTGCAAACTATACGAAAAATGTAGAAAATAGGGGGTACTTCGAACCTATAATTTAAATTTATATTATGGTCTTTTTGAAACTATATGTATATTTAAATATATAGAATTTCTGATAATAGGGATACTATATATTTATAAATATTACATAAAAACAAAATACTATCTATGTGCTTTTGGACAACATATTTAGGACACGTACCTCCCATCTGTCTGATTCAGATAGTGCATAGAAATTACCATTACGTTGCAGGATGAATGATAGGCAATCTATCCCTCCTCTATCTGCGCGAACTCACTCCCACCCTTCGCCAACTTATATTGCAAGAGCTGTACTTACTGTGTAAAACATTATATTGTCAACTTATGGTACAGATTACATACACACAATATATGAGTTAAAATATTTTTATTTATAAGATCATTAAAAATACAAGTAATTCAAATTCGTCAAAAGTGAATTGCCTAATAGTAACACAAAAGCGAATATGGTGACAGTACTATACACTTAAAATAATAAAAAATACAAATGTTGTTTGGTGTTATTTATTTTTATATTTTCTCTTCTCAAATTTATTATATGCTATATGTGATGTATATTTTAATAATAATAATAATAAACAAACTTTATTGTCCAACAGGTAACCCATTGACAGGACAAAAATGATTAAAAGTAAAGTAACAATATCTAGGCATATTATATACACATAACAATAATCCATAACAGAGAGGAAAAGAAATATTCAATTGAAGTAGTATATAAAAAATTAAAAAGTATACATTTATGTAATGTAACACAAGACACTACTTCTGCAAAACGCTTATTCCCATTTAGGTACATGTTGTAAATAGGTGAACGCAGCAAAACATTTGTACGGGCAGTTGCAAGCCGAGGCACGCGAAAAGTAAATATGGACAGTCAATGTTATTAGTTAATAGTTTACTCAAGAATCGCGCACTTTGCTACTCCCTTCTATTCGCAAGTGAATGTATGTTTAATTGATTCATAATGTCATCTAGGTTGCAACCACGTTCAGGGTAATCTCGAGTTAATTTAAAGTTTGCAAATTTTAAAAATCTTGGTTGTATCTGTTCCAAAGCATGCGAATGTGGTGTACAGATTGGATACCAAATCAAGTTTCTATATTCCATCTTGCTTACGACAAATGCAAAGTACAATAACTTAATAACCGTAACGTCCGTAAAATCCCGACAAGTTCTCATTATAAATCCCAATGATTTAGATGCAGACTTTATCAGTTGATTAATATGTGGAACAAAAGTAAATGACGCATCAGAAACAACTCCGAGATCAAGAAAGGTCTTATCACTTAATAGTGATGTACCACATAGATAATAGGTGTAATCCAGCGGGTTAGTTTTTAGTGTAAGTTACTTTACAACACTTGGAAATATTCAAATGAAGTTTATTTCGTTCACACCACTGATCAATGATGTCCAAGTTACTTTGAAGAAGCGAGGCATTATCCGGTCCAGTGATCACAGAATAAATTTTTAAGTCGTCAGCATAAGCGAGAGCTGGACATCTTAGAGTTTCAAGTAAGTCATACAAATATATTAAGAAGAGTAATGGTCCTAGATTGGATCCTTGGGGTACCCTAGAGGACACACAATACTCCTGTGACGTAAATCCGTTATAATACACATATGCCATTCTATTTGACAAGTATGAGGTCATCAAAGCTAATAAAGAAGAAGAAAATCCAAACGAATCCATTTTGTTAATAAGTATACGGTGGTTTATTGTATCAAAAGCACGAGATACACCCTCTGTCCCAAAAGTAACCGCAATGCGTCTATAAATCAGAAACCAGTGGCGTCATCTCTTGATAGTTGATTGATTATTGTAGTGGGACTCTTCCTTACCAACCTGACAAATTTTCATGACATTTGGTGCATAGTCAGCTGATACATCACGCATCCTGTGAGAGTGTTTTTCGTAAACGGTCAGAAAATGAATCACGAACAACGAATCAATATTAAGTTTTGTTTTAAATTTGGGAAAACTGCAACCGAGACGTATGAAATGCTGCAAATTGTTTATGGCGACGATTGTTTGTCGAAGAGGCAAGTATTCGAGTGGCATCGACGATTTCGTAAAGGCAGAGAAGATGTTAACGATGACGAAAGAGCCGGTCGTCCTTCGACAACTTTGGCCGAGGCAAATGTGGAAAAAGTGCGCGAATTTGTGAAAATTTCGAAGAAATCGTCAGAGAGATTTATGGAAATGGAGCTTGGCATCCCTAAAACAACTATTCAGCGCATTTTGACTGAAACCCTTGGTTTGAAGAAAGTCAATGCGAAGTTTGTTCCGCACAAATTGACCGACGACCAAAAAACGCTTCGAATCGAACACTCCAAAGACATTATTGCACGAGCCCGTGCAGATGAAAACTTCTTGAAAACGATTGTGACTGGTGACGAGACGTGGTGCTTTCAATACGAACCAGAAAGCAAACGTCAAAGCGCAGAGTGGAGGTCACCAGAAGAAGGAAATCCGAAAAGATCACGAATGGAGAAGTCGAAAATCAAGTCAATGCTGATTTCATTCTACGATTCGAAGGGAATTATCCATAAGGAGTTCGTTCCATACGGCTCAACGGTTAATGGTGCATATTACCTCGATGTTATGAGGCGTTTGCTGGGTCGCATTCGTCGTGTTCGGCCCGAATATCGCGAGCCAGGCAGCTGGAGATTACTGCACGATAACGCACCGTGTCATCGAGCAACGATTGTCACCGATTTTTTGGCGAAAAATGAAATATATTCGATACAGCACCCACCGTATTCGCCTGATCTGTCCCCATGCGATTATTTCCTGTTCCCTCGTCTTCATTTGAAGCAGAAAGGAGTTTGTTATGCATCCGTAGACGCCATTCAAAGATCGACGACCGGCATCCTAAAGGCCATCCCAGAGATCGACATGAAAAAGTCGTTTGAAGCACTCGTTGACCGTGCAAATCGATGTATTGTAGCACATGGAGAATATTTCGAATAAATACAATGATTTTTGTGGACATAACATACATAGCGTGCTTTATTTCGAACTATTGCGGTTACTTTTGGGACAGAGGGTGTATATCAGTGTAGATTACATCTACCTGGCCACGATTATCTAAAAAGTCGCTAATATAATGTGTTATAGTGGATAAGTTCGTTATTGTGGAGCGACCTGACATAAATCCATGTTGTAATGGCGACAAATATCTATGGACACCAGCGTAAATGCAGTTATATAATGCTTGTTCGTATAACTTGGCGAAATTCGACAGTATGGAGATTGGTCGATAATTACGCAGTTGGTCTTTGGTACCTCTCTTGTAAACAGGAACGATCCTAGCTCTCTTCCACTTGGTAGGAAATATATTAGTTCGCAAGCTAAGATTTATCAAGATTGTGAGAGGTTTAACGAAGGCTTTGTGGCAATGCTTCACCACATAGGCTGGTATATGATCGTCACCAGCAGTAAATATTCTGTAATGTAAGTTAAATATATAATGCTTTAGAAAATACAAAAATGGTATAGATTCTGAAATTTTCAATTGGATGTCAAGAATTATTGTTTAATAACTGACTCAACTGAAGTTACATTGGTATTTTTTATATTGTTTTATAATAACTATGCACTTTTAATTTTTTTTTATAATCATTGCTTGTGTTGCAGCATATTATTATAATATTGTATTTATATTATTACCTATAGAAGCTGAACTTTCAAGTAAAGGTGTTTCCTCTGTAGAACATGAAGATTGCAAATTTATAACATCCGCAATTGATTCTACAAAAACAAATACATTATTTCTTTTAATCCATATCATATATAATAAAAATTACCTGCAAAACTAGCAAATCATATTCTTTTTGCTGGTGGATCATATCTATCAACTAGGTTTACGTTAACATCTGTTTCTAAAACAAAATTTATTACATTAAATTTTTACTTTGTATTGAATATAGTGCAAGATATATATCTTATCAAATAAAGGAATATCTGGTAAGAATAATTTTGGAATAGCTCCTTTTTCAGGCCTTTTTTGCTTTGCACAAGCAAATCACTATCAGCAAAGTGTTTATGACAAACATAATATGTTCGATAAATTTCTTCTTGCGACAAATTATTAAGTTTTGGATTGCGTACAAGTTTTATCCATGTATCAAAAATATCTTTTTGTGATATATGAAAACAATGCCTTGAAGAAATTAAATTGTCACATGTTGGAACACAACACGGTCTAGGTAAAATAGTAAATAGTATTACGTTTACTAATAATCATTTCAGCATTACCTTAAAAAAGCCGGTACTGTTTTAATTTTAAACTTAACTAGTAATATAGGATTAAAAATAAACACTAAAATACAGAGAAACTGAATGATCCAAAAAAGCGACACACACACAACGTAATCTATATATATATCAATTGGTGTTCGTTTGTCTCGCTAAAACTTGACAATGGCTGGACCGATTTGGCTAATTTTGATCTTGAAATATTTGTGAAAGTTCAGGGAAGTTTTCAAATAATATAAAAGCGGCATTTTACGAGTTGTTTCAGATTTAAATTAGCATCAAGTTATCCCTTGCATATATATTATCAAAACTAATGTTATTTATTTATCGAAAACATGATTATGTGATGGTATTATTAATGACGAATTGTTATCTTCACCCTACAATTTGGTGCGGTGTGACAGAGATGGCGTTGCAATTGGAAGATCCTTGGGAAGTGGTCACCACACTTAGTGGTGTAGTCTTGGCTTTTTCAAACAATACGTACTACGATGTAATAGACGCAGGTTTCTTCAGATTTGCAATACTTTTGATCGATATCCTTACATGCCAGATTTATTTATGTACATTTCGTGCTACTTTGTTGTTTTATAAATACTTCCTGATATAAAATACAATGTATAATCAATGAAATACCCTTATTACACCTTTTGGAAAAAATCAGCACAAACACTGTCAACAGAGTATTGGTGTGTTTTGCGCGGACGTTCAGTGTTCATTGTGCAGTGTTCGTTGTGTAGTGTTCGTCTTGGGCATTAGCCGAACACAGCTGGTGATAGTGAATTCCCTCAGTTTTCCACTGAGGTTGGCAACTTAGTTCCCGAAATACGTATCTGGATTTTTGGGAGAGATATGGTAAGGTTATATTATACAGTACCGTCACAAAGTTTGGAAGCAAGTACGAATTTCTTGGAAACATGAATAACAGTAAATGTACACTAAAACTTTTAATCCCTATTCTAAATAAAACAATATGAAAACATTATCAACAAGTATTGCTAACAAATTTTATTATTTATTATTACAAAAGATATTAGATTTAAATCGGTTTATTGCTTTACAATGTTAAAATAATGAGGTTGTCTAGGTTAGCAGAGGAGGTGCTATAATAATGAGGATGCGTCGGATACTATAGCGGGGTATTCAGCTAATAGTTAGACTGCACTGCAAACAATTTCTATCGTTATAGTATCTGGAAAGTTATCACTGCAAATATTTTAGATCAAAATCAGTGTGCAAGTTTTAAATTTGTATGAAAATTAAATACAATATTGCCGGAGTGTAACCAAATAACTTTAGAAAAAGGTTCAGCTATTTGTATTCTTTGGGATGAAGGCTTTTCAGAAAGGGCTATCGCTACTAGAGTGGAAATTTCACCTAAAGATGTTCATTATACTTTAACGAGAAGAAGAGAAACGGGACAGTTCTGTGATAGAAGAAGAAGTGGACGACCACGGACGACAACAGCAGCCGCGGATAGATTCATTGTAATGTCAGCTAAACGAGATCGACGACTTACGGCACCAGATATCATCTTAATGCCAGGCGAGAGACGAAGATGTCTGCCGCTACTGTAAAAAAGCGCTTGCGCGCCGGAGTTTTGAGAGGGTGTGTTGCCGCAAAAGAGTCCTTATTGAAACGTCAGCATAAAGATAAAAAATTGCCATATGCAAGACAACATGCAAACTGGACAGTGGGTGAGTGGAAAACCGTGTTATGAACCGATGAGTCCAAATTCAAACTATTTGGTACTAACGCAGGGCTCGATTGATGAAAAATTAATGAAACTTGCTTAATACATTCCGTGAAACATGGTTGTACAAATGTGATGGTTTGTGGTTGCTTTGGTGGTATAAGAACGGGGGATTCAGTGAAAATAACCGGAATAATGCCGAAAGAACAGTATTTAGATATTTTAAAAACTAACGCTTTGCTATTTGGAAGTCATATTGTGAGGTAAATCATTTTCCAATAGGACAAAGACCCAAAACACACAGCTAGAGTACGTGTTTGGAATAGAATTATAATTTATGTACACCCTCTGTCCCAAAAGTAACCGCAATGCGTCTATAAATCAGAAACCAGTGGCGTCATCTCTTGATAGTTGATTGATTATTGTAGTGGGACTCTTCCTTACCAACCTGACAAATTTTCATGACATTTGGTGCATAGTCAGCTGATACATCACGCATCCTGTGAGAGTGTTTTTCGTAAACGGTCAGAAAATGAGTCACGAACAACGAGTCAATATTAAGTTTTGTTTTAAACTTGGAAAAACTGCAACCGAGACGTATGAAATGCTGCAAATTGTTTATGGCGACGATTGTTTGTCGAAGAGGCAAGTGTTCGAGTGGCATCGACGATTTCGTAAAGGCAGAGAAGATGTTAACGATGACGAAAGAGCCGGTCGTCCTTCGACAACTTTGGCCGAGGCAAATGTGGAAAAAGTGCGCGAATTTGTGAAAATTTCGAAGAAATCGTCAGTGAGATTTATGGAAATGGAGCTTGGCATCCCTAAAACAACTATTCAGCGCATTTTGACTGAAACCCTTGGTTTGAAGAAAGTCAATTCGAAGTTTGTTCCGCACAAATTGACCGACGACCAAAAAACGCTTCGAATCGAACACTCCAAAGACATTATTGCACGAGCCCGTGCAGATGAAAACTTCTTGAAAACGATTGTGACTGGTGACGAGACGTGGTGCTTTCAATACGAACCAGAAAGCAAGCGTCAAAGCGCAGAGTGGAGGTCACCCGAAGAAGGAAATCCGAAAAAATCACGAATGGAGAAGTCGAAAATCAAGTCAATGCTGATTTCATTCTACGATTCGAAGGGAATTATCCATAAGGAGTTCGTTCCATACGGCTCAACGGTTAATGGTGCATATTACCTCGATGTTATGAGGCGTTTGCTGGGTCGCATTCGTCGTGTTCGGCCCGAATATCGCGAGCCAGGCAGCTGGAGATTACTGCACGATAACGCACCGTGTCATCGAGCAACGATTGTCACCGATTTTTGGCGAAAAATGAAACACATTCGATACAGCACCCACCGTATTCGCCTGATCTGTCCCCATGCGATTATTTCCTGTTCCCTCGTCTTCATTTGAAGCGAAAGGAGTTCGTTATGCATCCGTAGACGCCATTCAAAGATCGACGACCGGCATCCTAAAGGCCATCCCAGAGATCGACATGAAAAAGTCGTTTGAAGCACTCGTTGACCGTGCAAATCAATGTATTGTAGCACATGGAGAATATTTCGAATAAATACAATGATTTTTGTGGACATAACATACATAGCGTGCTTTATTTCGAACTATTGCGGTTACTTTTGGGACAGAGGGTGTATGTCAAGTCAGTTTTGTACAGAATAGTAGTCATGACGTGACTAAACAATTACGTTGTCTTAGTGACTGACAATAGCACATTCCAACAAAGCATTGTCAGATCTTGTATAAAAATTCATTACAAAAAGAATATAAACCATTTTGAAAGAAACCATACAGTCCACTTAATTAAATACACAACAGTTTTTTGGTCCGTGTAAACCGGGTGGTATCGAGATAGATCCGGGTTAATCACATAGCGAGAATTATTCCTATTCTCTTTCCTTATACAATAGTATTGCGTTAATTTATTGGAATGGCAGATCTGAAGGCACTAGTTCGAAAGCGTGGTGGTATAAAGCACAGTTTCACAATATTTACAAAGCATGTAAATTTAATTCATGACAAAAGAGAATATACTGGCCAGGAAATATTAAAATTGCAAGAAAGAATCGCGAAATCAGAATTATTGTATGGGGAATTCTTATAAGTTCAGTCGTTAATAGAACAAATTTGTGATGATGATTAGCTAGAGAAACAGTACTGTGAAAGAGATCTGTTTGAAAATGAGTACATTCGAATAATCTCTCTCAACAGTGATACAAATTCACATTCTTTTCCCACAAACACAAGATTTGATTACAAATGATAATATCAGCAGCAATGTAAAATTGCCTACAATTCAATTACCAAAATTTACTGGTAACTATGAAACATGGATTGAATTCGAAGATACTTTTACCTCCATAGTGCATCAAAAATGCATTAATTAATAACGATGCAAAAGCTTCACTATCTGAAAGCTAGTTTACAGGGACAAGCTGTGCAGATCATAAGAGCACTTGAGACAAGTAATAATAATTATCCAATTGCATGGAAATTGTTATGTGATCGTTACGATAATAAAAAACTGTTGGTTAACAACCATCTAAAGTCTCTTTTTCATACCAGCTCCGCAAAATATGAATTTGCTTCAGAATTGCGAAGGTTATTGGATATTCAAAGTATTTATAAGCGTTAGAATCGTTAGGACAGCCAGTCAAACATTGGGACGCAATAATAATATATATGATATCAACAAAGTTAGATAGCCAAACGAAGCGTGAATGGGAGACTTCGCGTTTAAACGAAGAGTCTCCAACTTTTAGTGATTTAAATTTATTTTTAAAAGGCAGGTACGAATTGTTAGAAACATTGGATCAAAATAATAAAAAACTATCTTACAATAAGCCAGTAAAAAACAGAGTAGGCTCAACTAATAGTTTCATTTTAACAAGGACAAACAGATCAAATAGATGCACATTCTGCGACGGAGATAAACATTTTATATACACATGTCCGGACTTTCTTAAATTAAATCCTATTGATAGAACATCTCAGATTAAGGACCGGAGGCTGTGTATAAATTGTTTAAAGAAAAATCATTACAGCGTTGAATGTACTGCGGGCAAAAGCAAAAAATGTAACAAAAAGCACAACAGCTTATTGCATTACGATAATACGAATGACCCCGGAAGATCTAATGCTAAAGTCAATGAAATTGCGCAAGATACCAGTTGCACTAGTAGTGTAATAGCAAGCTGTAGGTCCCTAAAATCGAACCACGTGATGTTATCAACTGCTATGGTTAAAGTAAGGGATAACTGTGGAAATTTTCAAATTGCTAGGGTTTTATTAGATTGTGGTTCTGAAGGATGCTTTATTACAAGGGAGTTTTCAAACAAATTGCAATTACAAACAGAAAATGTCAATGTTCGGGTTATGGAAATTAATCGAAGCGCATCTGTAACAAAGGAAAGAACAGAATTGGAAATATATTCAACTCTATATCCTTACAAATTCAAAACTTCATGTTTTATCATTAATAAAATGATCGAAAATGTTCCAAGTGTAACATATGATTTAACAGATTTTGAAATTCCAGATAATATTCAGTTGGCCTATAAATATTTCTATATATCCGATAAAATAGATATACTACTGGGTGCAAACGTGTTTTGGAACTTAATGTGCAATGGAAAGTTTCAGGTGAATAGCTCTCAGCCAATTTTTCCGAAAACCTTATTAGGATGGGTTTTCACGGAAACTTTTAAATATGATAATCAAAATAGTAGTAGTATATCATGTAATTTCGTAAATATGCAAATACAGGAGCAATTAAAGGAATTATGGGCAATAGAGGAATATGGCAAAAGAAAACTTTTAACAAGGGATGAAAAGGTATGTGAACAACATTTTGTTAACACAACGTATAAGGAGAATGGCAGATTCGTTGTTTCAATTCCATTTAAAAGTTCTGACAGTCACTTTGGTGATAGCCTACAAGCGACAATTTCTCGGTTCGAGAATTTAGAAAAAACTAGCACGCAATATTGAATATAAAAATTTATACATTTCATTCATGAGAGAGTATGAACAGGTGGGACATATGACTAAACTTTCACACCCGTTAGTGTCCTTATCCAATTCATTTTACATACGACATCATGGTGTTTTGAAACAAAGTAGCATAACTACTAAACTCAGGGTCGTAGTAGAGGCAGATGGCGGGTTCTGGCACACCTGCTCAAAAAAGGTAGCCGTAACCCCGAGCGTGTATACTGGAAGGTAGTCACAACCGCGATCGCGCGTGTATGGAAAGGAGTCCACAACCCCGGTTTGGAGCGTTAAAACTGACGACAACCCCGGAAATTCAAAAATTCCCGCTGGTCGGTAAGGTAGATAACTAGACAGTGCCGGTAATACAGGTGGCTGTATGTAGTACCGCTTTTGACCGGGAGGTGTCGCTGTTGTTCAGTAGGGCACCTATGTAGTGTCGGTAGTACAGGTGACGGTATGTAGTGCCGCTTTTGATCGGAAGGTGTCGCTGCTGCTCGGAAAGTGTGGTCCAGGGAGCTGTAGGTGGTAACAGAATTAACAGGCCTAATTAGGAAATTGGGCATTTCACCAGAAGATGGGGGATCAGGAGGCGCTGGCCGGAAGGTTTGTAAACCAAAAAGATTACGTACTACCATGACGTCACAAACAGGTTTCGACGGGGATTTGGCAAGCTAATGAAACGCGATTACAAATGAAATACCACGCACAATCACACTCTTATATATTACGTAATATGACGCAATACCATTATGTTACAAGCAGGTTTAGACGAGAATTTTGGATGCGAGCTAATGAAACGTTATTTATATATTTATTTATTTATTAAGACAGGCATATGTTAGAACATCCCTCTTAGTCAGAAGATGTTGGTAAAATAGACAATTATATATCGCTCCCCTAATAACATATTACATAACACCATGATGGCATAAACAGGATGAATGTTAGATGAGAAGAGCGTTCTGATTGATGGTATCATATAGAAGGCAACGTTCTGATTGATCGTATCGTATACAATACTGCATTCCGATTGGTTACCAACTCGAAATTCAAATCTCCAATATGTATCGGAACGTAATTCACCCAACAACATCCTTAATATGCATTGAGGCGATGATGTTGGATAATAAGTGATAAAGTCACTGCGCATGTGCAAGTTAGTGCTGGCGAACACTATATACTATCGATCGCTCGTCAGTAAGGTGAAGAACCGGTTTATACGTTCAACCGTAAAATACACCAAACTGAGGAATCGGGAGATGACCCGAGCTTCATACGATTGATCGACCACCAATCACAGTACGATACATCATTAGATATCACAAACAGTTTCAACATTATATTTTAATATGAACAGGATGAATGTTATGTTATGTATAGGAAAGTAGTTCCCCAACGACTTCCTTAACTTTGATCAAGGTGTTTAACGTCAGACAGTAAGTGATGACATCACTGCGCATGCGCAAGTTAGTTATGGTGAACACTATACTTTCGATCGCTCGTCAGTAAGGTGATGAATCGGTTTATACGTAGGCAGATCAAATAGATCAGACTGAGGAATCCGGAGGCACACGAGCGTCATACGATTGATCGACTCCTAATCACAATACGATACATCATTAGACATCACAAATAGGTTTCGATATTGTATTTAATAAGGTATTATAGGGAAATGGAACGTAAGTCAATTATTTAGTAATTTATTAAAACGTATCACATAGGTTTATGTTTAACTGGAACGCTTATACCAACGATAATCGATGGTAAATCAACGAAGTCAAACATACAACGCTCGATCAGGTTGTAGGCGGATAGAAGTCAGTACTATTCAGTAAGATATGTGGATTTGCTATAGCGATTCCGTATAGTAGGCGTCTAATAAGATTGCGTAATGTAGGGTTCCTTTGTCTATTGATACGAGCATGTAACGTTACAAACAGGATTCAACTAGAATTTTGTGTTAAATGTGTAAGCTAATGTAGAATCAAATTTAATGAAAGCCAAGTCCATTATTTATTAATTTAGTAAGATACATGTATAAAAACATTCAGGAAAGTTTAATTGATCGCATCGTATGAAATATCGCATTCCAATTGAATATCGACAAATCATATAAAAGGGAGTTCGTTTGCATACTTTTCGCAATCCACCAACAGCTTTCTATCAGTTAGGTCGTCTCCAGTATATCGTTTTAGCGTTTATAGTTACGCATTTATTCGCTACTGGTATATCGTTCTATTATTATTTAGTATTCATCGTTGTTGGAGAGGCGTATTTTATATTAATAATATAGTTGAAGATGGAGTGCGAGATATGTCACAAAACGTTTGTAAGAAAAGATGGCCTGAGCAGACATTCCTGCTTAAATAAGAAATCTTACATATGTATGCTCTATATGTGAAGACATCTTTACGAGATCGGATAGCCTGTCTCGACATAGGAGAACGCATAATATCGACCCCAGTACGAAGAAACGAGAGATTTCATAAGAGAAGCAGTCAGCAAGTAAAATGGGCCATCCGGTCAATAGCATGTCGGAAGAGGATTTTTGATGCCGCGGCCAAACCTTACCGACGGCTATATTACACATCTTTGTTTCCATGCGCATCTGAACAGCAATTCTCTTAAACTTGAAGAGGATATGTTGATCATAAAAGTCACCCGGAACAATAATGTAAAAATAATGATAAAGCAGGCACCCCATGACGTATTACAATTTACAACATGAAAAATCACATAAATATATGAGAATATTCTACCAGTACTATTCGACGTGAAGATCATATTGATGGACCGAGGCTCTCCAAGAAAAAGTGTTGCGAGTGAAATATAATAGCAGAGTCAAATAATTTTATACATATACTGAATAAAAGATATCATCATAAACTGTACGAATTTTATTTAAAGGATAAGACAATATTTATAATAAGTATGTAGTACTAGAATAATGCAATATTTCTAATAAGCAAGTCTAACAAAACAGCGTAAGAATGTTTATCTAACTGCTGTGGAAGTTGTAATATCCCACTGATTCGATCTCATTTTCTACGTAAAACCCCTTCGATGGGGTATACGTTTTCATATTTGACTTTCTGCAATTCTTGTTTATAGGAACTACCCAGAATCGGTTTCTCGTTTACATTTTGAATTAAATATGCGTTTGGGTTTCATCTGAATGGATCGATGTTTCAGGTGATTGTACTCATCGATTATTCTAGACAAAATATTCGTCCACCTATACAAACCTCTGAAATTAAATAAATGTGTAATGTTAAGCTACCAGCATTATTCGACAGTGCTAACCTCTCAAGGAGTCGAGTTGCTGGTGAAATTGTACGATACTGAACCTATCAAATACGTATCTATACAAACGTATACAGACTTGACTTCAATACAGAAACAAAAGCCCACGAAGTTGTATGAACCATGTATTTAACAAGGGGTGAAAAAGGATACATATATCTGTATACTGTTGGTACAAGAGGAACAAAGTCTTATTAGAACATGATAACGGAAGTATCTCGTTCGATATCGACATCATGGACATATCAAAGGTGAATGTAATGGGATGTTTAACGTGATGTGTACGACGGAGACAAAAAAGACAAGATAATACCGGAAAATATGAAATCTGCAGGCCATGAAAGAAAATCGTCATATATCAATCTCACCAGTTAAATAAAGAACAGGGTGTGCATCTAATGATGCACTACAACCTTTCTTTACCTTACACTTGAAGTCACGTAAATATGGGGTGATATGTTACCATTACTATTCTACAATCCTAAACTTACAAGGAGTCGAGTTCCTAATGAAAGCAAAAATATCGATCCCATCGACTTCAATATGGAGACGAAAATGCACGAATTTGTATCAATCGTGTGTTTAACAAGGGCGAAAAAGGACATACATATCAATCTGCTATTAGTGGAAGACGGGCAAAACATCATGGTATTCGGATATGTGTAAGATGTAGACGGATCTGAATAACGTTAAGAACACTCCGTGTGTTTTTGTATACAGTAAAGGGTTTGGTTATTATTTGTGCAATGTATGTTTGAAAATTTGTAGAATGCCGGTCTATAGAAAGAGAACAGAACACCCCAATCATAGAATCCCGAGAAAATTTGAATAAAGAATGCTTAATTGATCTGTATCAGTTTTAAAATTGATTGAATTTTTTTCCTTGTTTATATGTATCATTTCTAGAACTAATCTATTTTTATATTTCTGTTCTTTATCTAAAATTGTAATACTGTCATAATCGAATCCGTGTATTAAATCCCTGAAATGCACGCCCAATGCACAAGAGCGCTTTCCCATTCTACACTAACTTTTGTGTTGACATATTCTTTGCTTTAACAGTTGTGATGTCTGTCCTATGTATCCACCCTCACAGTCCGCACACAGTATTTTGTATATCACATTGTTTTGATTTAATATTGGGGTTCTGTCTTTTATTGTAGTAAATATATTGCGTAAAGTTATTAAATTGTATTTGGCTATGGAAATATTAGGATATGGTTTGAAGTATTTGACAATTTGGTCTGTCAGATTTGTTATGTAAGGGATCTTTTTGTAATTGACTCTATCGTTATTAGGAATATGTTCAACGGGACCATCAAAGCAGTTGGAAATGTGGATAAGTTTATTGAGAATATGTCTAGGATATCCATTGTTTCGAAATATATTGTGTAGTTGCTTTAGATTATCTTGTAAAAAAATTTTGTCGCTGAGGTGAATTATTCTATTTTTCCATTGCTATGATTGTGTTGTATTTTTGTGTGACAGGATGGTGTGAATGATAGTTGACAAAACGTCCAGAAGCAGTTGGCTTCTGGTACCAGTTCAAAATTATTTTATTATTTGTATCTCTTATGACTTTGGTATCAAGAAAAGGAATATATCTATTACTCTCTGGCTCAATTGTAAATGTGAATTAAAAGAATTAAATATTTCCAACGTCTTTTCTATTTTATCGCTGGGTACTGCACAAATTACGTCATCTACAAATTTATATATAAAAGGCAGTGTAAATGGTAGCTTATCTGAAAAATAGTTTACAAGAGGTTGGAGGAAGTTTTAAATACTACCAAAAAAAGTGAAATAAAATTTCACATACTCACATAAATTCTCTCACTGAGATGTATTTATTTGGCAACTTTTACAAAAAGTTGTGCAAGGACCGCACTGCGGCCTACAACTTTTATCGTCTGCGAATAGTGAAAATAGTTTTCAAATTAAGCATAAACCTATGTGATACGTTTTAATAAATTACTAAATAATTGACTTACGTTCCATTTCCCTATAATACCTTATTAAATACAATATCGAAACCTATTTGCGATGTCTAATGATGTATCGTATTGTGATTAGGGGTCGATCAATCGTATGAAGCCCGTGTGCCTCCGGATTCCTCAGTCTGATCTATTTGACCTGCCTACGTATAAACCGACTCATCACCTTACTGACGAGCGATCGGAAGTATAGTGTTCACCATAACCAACTTGCGCATGCGCAGTGACGTCATCACTTACTGTCTGACGTTAAACACCTTGATCAACGTTAAGGAAGTCGTTGGGGAACTATTTTCCTATACATAGCATAACATTCATCCTGTTCACATTAAAATATAATGTTGAAACTGTTTGTGATGTCTAATGATGTATCGTACTGTGATTGGTGGTCGATGAATCGTATGAAGCTCGGGTCATCTTCTGATTCCTCAGTTTGGTGTATTTTACGTTTAAACGTATAAGCTGGTTCTTCACCTTACTGACGAGCGATCGATAGTATATAGTGATCGCCAGCACTAACTTGCACACGCGCAGTGACTTTATTACTTACTATCCAATATCATCGCCTCAATCCATGTTAAGAATGTTGTTGGGTGAATTACGTTCCGATACATATTGGGGATTTGAATTTCGAGTTGGTAACCAATCAGAACGCAGTATTGTATACGATATGATCAATAAGAACGTTGCCTTCTATATGATACCATCAATCAGAACGCTCTTCTTATCCAACATTCATCCTGTTTATGCCATCATGGTGTTATGTAATATATTATTAGAGGGAGCGATATATAATTGTCTATTTTATCAACATCTTCTGACTAACAATAAGAGCGATGTTCTAACATATGCCTGTCTTAATAAATAAATAAATCTATATATTAATACGCAGTGGGTCGTCTTCTCGTATATATTTTAGAATGTTCCCTCCATGTATCGCGTTGGTACATATATCGTTGTTTTCGTATTACAATGCAGATTTGTCGAATGTATGTTTCATCGCGATACGTGCAGTGGAAGGCAGGGGACAGTCTGCAACATATTGCATATATTACATATTGTAAGTGAGCTTAAGTGTCAGAATGACACACGCAACGTGATATACGTCAACCACGTCAAGTAATGACATATTATTATAGTAAATACTTTCGAGAAATGGTCAAAAATTGTGTGGCATAGTATTGGTTGCACAAAAACAGATAAAGTTGGCGTCTCAATACATTGCGGGTGAGTAAAATAATTGTATGTTCAGCTCATCCGTTCGTGCCAAGCATTTACATTTGTGTATTCATCGCTAAGCGGAACACCAGGATTTTCATGGGTCTTATATATCTAGGTATGAGCTTTTGTCCTAACGTGCTTTATTTTTTGCGAAAATACAATAAAGAGTCAATGTAAATCAGATGTGATTGTTTGTATTTGACTGCGTATTAATATATAGATGCTGTGGTCGAATTTGGACCATCATGCGATCCTAGTATATAATAACGTTTCATTAGCTCGCATCCAAAATTCTCGTCTAAACCTGTTTGTAACGTAATGGTATTGCGTTATATTACGTAATATACAGGAGTATGATTGTGCGTGGTATTTCATTTGTAATCGTGTTTCATTAAAAACCAAATCCCCGTCGAAACCTGTTTGTGACGTCATGGTAGTACGTAATCTTTTTACTTTACAAACCTTCCGGTCAGCGCCTCCTGATCCCCCATCTTCTAGTGAAATGCCCAATTTCCTAATTAGGCCAGTTAATTCTGTTACCATCTACAGCTCCCTGGACCACACTTTCCGAGCAGCAGCGACACCTCCCGATCAAAAGCGGCACTACATACAGTCACCTGTACTACTGACACTACATAGGTGCCCTACCAAACAACAGCGACACCTCCCGGTCAAAAGCGGTACTACATACAGCCTAATTATCTACCTTACCGACCAGCGGGAATTTTTGAATTTCCGGTGGTTGTCGTGAGTTTTAACCCTGCAAACTGGAGTTGTGGACCCCTTTCCATACACGTGCGGTCGGGGTTGTGACTACCTTCCACTATACACGCTCGGAGTTGTGCCTACCTTTTAGAGCGGGTGAGCGGGTATGCCAGAACTCGCCATTTGGCCTCTACTGGTGGTATTTGACGATTCGGCTAAATCATCTAACGGTATATCATTAAATGACGTTCAGCACAGTGGCCCTGTCATTCAGGAGGATCTATTCAACATTTTGCTAAGATTTAGATGTTACAAGTATGTCATTTCAGTACACATAGAAAAGATGTATCGTCAAGTACTAATTGAATCCAGTGAAAGAAACGATCAACGGATTGTTTGGAGAGAGAATGCCACTCAGTCTATAGGCTGATATATCACATTATACACTCAACACTGTGACGTACGGTACCACGTTAGCTCCGTATTTAGCGGTTAGGTCACTTTAACAGGTTGCACATGAAAATCTTGAAAAATTTCCAAATGCAGCACGTGTTATTCTACAGAATTTTTATGTAGACGACTTATTAACGGGCAGCGACACAATTGAAGAAGGTATTACACTATGCACTGAATTAAACACACTGTTAGGTAATTCAGGATTTAAGTTAAGGCAGTGGACCTCAAACAACGACGAGATAAAATCAAATTTAAAATCCACAGAAGGCAATACATTTTTATATTTAAATGAAGATAATTCCAAGAAAACATTCCGCCTTGTATGGGCCCCTAGTACAGACGTTTTGAGATACGATGTTGTGGTATTTCCAACATTTTAGATACTACGAAAAGGGAAATGTTATCAGCCATTTCAAAAATTCTGACCCATTGGGTTTATTAGGGCCATGTATAATTACAGCAAAAATCATGCTACAAGCATTGTGGATGAAGGGAATAGGCTTAGATGATGTACTACCAAACGATTTATTTAATAAATGGAATGCATATAAAACGGCTCTAAATCATATTAACAATTTGCAAATACCTCGCATTGCAACGATTTCAAACTTTATACTGCTGGAAGTGCATGCATTTTCAGATGCATCAGAAAGGGCATACGGCATTTGTATTTATATATGGCTAATATCGGCAAATAATAATGTCACCGTTACGTTACTCTGTGCAAAATCTAGGGTGGCTCCAGTGAAAAGGTTCACAATTCCAAAGTTAGAGCCCTGCGGAGCACTACTAGCTGCGCGAACGATGCCGAACGTAGTAACAGGAATGATATTAACTATTAACAATATATATTATTGGTGCGACTCTACAATTATATTAAACTGGCTGCATATGTCATCATGTTTAGACGTATTCGTTGCCAATAGGGTATCCGAAATACAAGAAACAACAAACATCAGCGATTGGAACATATAAATACAAAAAATAACCCAGCAGATTTAATATCGCGCGGGGTGTGTCCTACGAAGCTATATGAATCAATTTGGTGGGAGGGTCCCCATTGGTTAGGCTTATTAAAGAATCAATGGCTAGTGGAAGACTTCAAAAAATTGAAGACTTACCAGAGGTCAAAACCATATCGAGAACTCTGACGGTAATCACTACAAAAAACAATATTTTTCCGTTTAATTACACAAAATCACTTCCAAAATTAAACCGGACAACAGCTTGGTGTCTCAGGTTTATCAATAATTGCAAGAGATCGATGGAACTTAGAAATACAAATATAAATTTAACAATCTTGGAACTAAATGAGGCCATGATGAAGTTAGTTTTATTATCACAAAGAGAATCATTTTTAAATGAATTAACTCTATTACAGAAAGCGAAAGGTATTACTCGGGGCAACACTGTAAAGCTTTCACCATTTCTGGATAGACACGGTTTAGTAGGCGTTGGTGGCAGGTTAAGGCATTCTAGTTTTGATTTTAATAAAAACATCCACTTTCGATAGCGGGAAAACATATTTTAGGTAAATTACAGTCGAGTCTCGTTTATCTTGAGGTTCATGTATTTTGAGTTCCATTTATTTTAACTTGGGAGTCTCGTTTATTTTAAGTTCCACGCTTCCCTCCATGTTCGACAATTTCACCGTCACGCTAGAATCTAAAGTGAGCTTGGAAGAAATAGGAGGGGTGGAGGTAACGCAATTCCAGTTGGCATGGTAACGGTGGCGGTAGTGGGAGTCCCTGCCGACTTATGGTAGATAAACGAAACTCGTTCGTTTCGGAGAACTGAAGATAAACGAGACTCGACTGTAATTGCAGAATACGAACATGTTCAACTTCTGCATGCAGGTCCACAACATACTTTAACATCCATTCGTGAAAATTATTGGCCAATTGGAGGACGAAATTTAGTCAGATCAGTTATTCATAAATGTATTAAATGTTTTAGAGCAAATCCTCCTAACGCATCTCAACTAATGGGAGATCTACTTAGGTATAGTGTAGAAGCCATGTAACCATTCTATGCTACCGGTACTGATTATACAGGTCTTTTTCTCATAAAGCAAAGGACAGGTCGCTGCGCTAAGACAATTAAATGCTATCTTTGCATTTTTATCTGCCTTGCAACCAAGGCTGTACACATTGAGCCTGTAACTAGTTTATCAACCGATGCATTTATTGCCACCTTTCGGAGATTTGTGTCACGACGTAGTTTGCCCACTCACATTTATTCCGATAATGGCAAAAATTATGTTGTGGCAAATTCCCAACTGAAAAATTTACGTCAATTTTTGTTGAAACACAACAAGTCTCTCTCAGATACTGTCTCAATCGAAAAACGTAAATTGGCATTCCATACCAGCTTATAGTTCACACCAAGGTGGTTTGTGGGAAGCGGGAATCAAATCTGTTAAACACCACATTAGAAGAGTATTGGAAACCAGCTTAGTTACGTTCGAACTTTTGGTAACCATTCTAACACAGATTGAAGCGATACTCAATTCCAGACATATGTATCCTCTATCATCCTTACCTAATGACTTTGAACGAATCACACCTTCCCATTTCCTTATCGGACGTAAGGCAACCAGTATACCAAATACTGATGTAACTAGCCAGCAATGCACAGACTTACGACATATCAGCAATTGCAACAGGTGACCCAGCAGTTCTGGAAACGCTGGTCAACCCATTACATCAGTGAGCTGCAGCAGAGAATGAAATGGAAAAACACAAGAAAATCTACTACCTGGTAGCCTAGTTTTATTGAAGGATGACCACGTGCCAGCACTTCAGTGGCAACTAGGTCGCATGGTGGAAGCCCACCTAGGTAACGACGGCCTCACTTGTGTATTGTCTGTGAGAACCAACAAACCCATAGTAAAATGTGCAGTGAATAAACTATGTCCATTACCAATAGAAAACGTTAATCAATGACGGATAGTGCTAGTTAATTTTTGGTGTATTGAACAGTTTTATTTTATTTATAACATGTTATATCTTAATTAAGATAATAGTTTATATATCAAAAAATGAAATTGTTTCGTTTGCAGTCTCTGCAAGGTGGGGAGTATGTTTGGAATAGAATTATAATTTATGTATGTCAAGTCAGTTTAGTACAGAATAGTAGTCATGACGTGACAAAACAATTACGTTATCTTAGTGACTGACAATAACACATTGCAAAAAAGCGTTGTCAGATCTCGTGCAAAAATTCATTATAAAAAAATATAAAACCATTTTGAAAGAAACCATACAGTCCATTTAATTAATTACACAACAGTACGTAAAAACTTTTTAGAGGAGAAAGAAGCAGCAGGTGAGATAATAATAATGGTCAGCTTCCTCAGAATCCTGCCTTGTCGCCTATTGAGCTTTGATGGGTTCAACTTGTTCGAAAAGGTAAAGAAGGATAACTGCAAAATGCTCAGCAGTTGTGGGTTTATTTACAGGAAATATGGTAGCAAATTCATGCTAGTATTTAGAAAAGTTAGTTAGCAGAATGGCCGGAATTCGCGAAGGCTAAGGGAAGACATATCGATAAAAGTACTTTGTAAGTTAATTGACATGTTTTACATTATTATTTTTAAATATTCCTTGTACTTCTTACTGCTCTTATATATTCTTTATAAATTCCAATTAAAAGTCGGGAAACACGTGATATACATATATTTTTTGACTGCTTACTGCTTCGAAACTTAGTGACGGTAGTGTATATAATTTTAATCACAGTTTCCTTATTCTTATTTATAAGGTGCAACGGTTTAAAGCAGATTTTGGACACTTCGTGTCTTAATGGCAACTATGTCCACCATAATAGCAAATCCAATTTAGTTCTCTCCTATTGGAATCTTTAAATATAACGCAATACAATACTATCGTAAATGCAAATTAATGTGCAGTTGTCTTCGCCTCCTCCCTTCGCTAGGGATTCGATAAAAATTGAAACCTTCATAAATTGTAATTATTGTACCTACAATTCATATTTTACTCAACCTTTATCTATTATCTTGCCCCTCCCAGGCCAATGGACAGGCGACGCTTTTGCCGACGATTATATATGACAGGGAGCCTATTAGGATCAACCGAATTAGAAACAAATAGGAAGTTGGGTGACGAGTGACGAGTTCTTATGAAGATGAAAATATCCCACACAGAGAAGGCAATCAAAATACGAATACGACTATGAGAGGTGATAATTTTTGTGGAAACCAAATGAATAAGGTACAACAGCAAGAGGCCATCAGCAATAAGGAAACGGAAACTGAAAATATGCAAACCAAACTTATCATACCAGTTATCCAATCCTACACCTTACGTAAATTCTTACGAGAACGTCACGAGTAAACAAGGCACCAGATAGAATGAATCTGTAATTAAGGGGAGAGAAATGTTGATATACTCATGTTGGAATATATATATATATACATATACATATATATATATATATATATACATATTATATACCGGGTGGAGCAATATCTATTAGCATCTTAGATATCTTCGAAACTATAAGGTTCACAGAAATATTCGCTGAAATAAAATTGCACAGTACGAAGGGGCCATTCAAATGGGATAATAGTTGGGAGGTACTTCGGATATTTGAAGATCACCTCCATTTTTTTAAATGGGTCGGTATGTTTTTGGTTTTGTATCATGATAGAGGAGCTTAAATCGAGTTCAACAACCAGGTCATTGAAGGTCATAGAAAGTACAGAAAGGCGATAATAGTTAGAGTTTCGGTAGTAAATAAAATTATGTAATACGCTTAAACATTTCTTACGATTTACTTTACTGAAAATAAACACTGTTTCAAGGGCACTTTAATTAGTTTGCAGGATAAGATAAACATGGTAAGATTAGTATCGATAAATCGGTTAATCGCGTACAACGTATCCGTTTCCATGAGCTTCAATAACCATAGGTGACAGGTAGTTGAACTCGTTTTCAGCTCCTGTGTCATGATACAAAAAGATACCGATCCATTAAAAAAATGGAGGTGACCTTTAAATGTCCAAAGTACCTCCACCTGCAAAGAAACTATTATCGCTATCGGATGGCTCGCTTGGTACAGTGTAATTTTATTTCAACAAATATTTCTGTGAACCTTATAGTTTCGAAGATATCAGGTGTGTAGTACGTATATGGATAGACCTGTTAGGTTAAGGGATCAAGGGATGTTTGAAGTAGATGGTCATCTATTTTAAAAGTTGTCACTTAAGTGTGTTGAAATAAACCCTAGATTAGGATAGTGTCTATTTGAGTTCACAAATAGAGATAAAATTCTCAAACATAAAACACGCGGGTGAAATAACAGGAAGACCTCTGAAAACTATTCAATTTTATATCACCCTCCCTACTCTGGTTATTTTTGCTTAGATCCTTATTGAATAATAAGTAATTGAATGATTTAATTATTTAAAGTAAATAATATTTTCTTCGTCATTAATTATCAATTTTGATTGTCAAATAATTTTGAAGCTATGTAAAATTTATATTGAAGTAAGAAATTTCTCAAAATCGTTTGATTCTTGCTGCATAAAACTACAATTCATCAAGTAGGTTCCATTTCAACATCTTATTTTCTAACTGTATTCATATTACCCCTTTCTACATTTATACCATATTTCCTTTTATAAACTAGATCCAGATCTAACCGATTGAAAGTTTCAATTTCTTTATCAATAAAAAATAACGTTAGAGTTATCTCTGATGTACCCTAGTAAATACTATTTCCAAGACAAATTAGCTCAATTCCTCCGTCAATTTTCCTGAGACTCAGGTAATATTCAACCACTTATATATCTTTTGAAATTCTAATTAGTTTCCCAAATATACGCAAGATAAGAATTTGCGTGCTTGCTCTTCTATGTCTTAATTCTTTTTCTTTTTCAACAATTCCATAGAAATTGCCCAGTCTTTTGTTCTAGGTATCTAGTTTGTAAATTAAAACTAGATCTTTCAAATTGAAATGAGAAAATAGAATTTAAAGTTTTATACTTACAACTATTTAAAACTTGAATAATTTGAAGCAGCTTAGATTAGTTTAGATTACTTGTGGTGGCAATGATGCCTGTTAAACTGCGACCTTTCCAGATCTATTGTGGTCCACATGCCTCCTTAGAGTACATTCTCCAGCTTTATTACTTTAGTTAGACTTAACAGATTCGAGAACTGTTCTTCCGCATCTTTTTCTAAGCGGAGTTGAAACGCTTGGTCCGTAATGCTGTCATATGCTTGCATAATAGAGTCCTGGACTGCCTTAAGCTTTGCCGACTCCATCTGGGTGGCTGGGTAGTCGCTGCATACCACCGCGATCTTCTCCAAAGCAGTCTCTTTCAAGGTTAAACCTGTCTTGGACCTCTTGCTTTTGGAAGTACTCCGGGAGTATTGCCTCTGACCTCTGCCTTTTTCAGACTTTCGTCCTTTCTTTACGTTAAGGCCTAACTTCCTTATCTGGACTAACCTGGACCTTTTGTGCATGCCTAGTGAAGTTGGCCTTGATTATGGCTCTTTTTGCTTGTATGTAATCTTGGCCTTGTTTCACAACCTTTTGCACTTTAGTCTAGAAAACCTCAGATAGCTTAGCTGTACGAACTTTCGCGTCAGACATCAGAATAGCTAGGGAGGTATATGTTCCTCCGATCAGAATCCCACTTGATGGAGTAAGGCTAAATGCAAGGAGGTTGCTTCTGGTGCCCCTAGGGGAACGTTAAATGCCGCAATTCGCTGCGGCCAGGCAACTCTCGGCACGTTACCTTCCCCCTTAGTTTGGGTTTTAGCTGGGGTACCTCGGGAATGCTAGATTCCCGAATTCCGTTGTTAAACTTGTTAACTATCAGTCCCTGAGGGAATTTGAAGTAAATACGCATGTTCTTTGAAATATATTTGCACATACCAACTTATCCCTAAATTATTTTATTTATTATTTTAATTATTATTATTATGTAATATATACATATATGTACATTGTTAAATGTTATATGTACTTATTTAGCCATTTGGGGACTTCATCTTTTGATTTACGAAAACGATTTAAATATACCTTTGTAGAATATATTGTGTTGGATTAAATTTTGATTTTTTTAATTTACCTAAAAGTGGTAGAACGCAAAAGATGAAATAAATAAAATCCTAATTCTTAATATGGAATATTTTGCATTATGATATTCTTCTTTCTTATATTTTAATGCGTGAGTCAATCTTTTGTGTTCAGTATCAGGCATTTGTCATTACGATCTTCCAGATTTGCTCTTAAATCCTACTAGTCTCGTAAGAGCCTTATTATTTTTGCCTTATCTAGACTGTTCCATACAGTTTACATTAATTTCCTCACAAGATTTATGGTCATACTACAACCGAGATATACGAGGGTGTATCAAATATCAACGGAACTGTTTTTTTAAGTAGCTAAGTTTATTTAAATGAAATTACAAATATACATACATTATCTTTCTACATAGTCTCCTGCTCTAGATATACATTTTTCCAAACAGATGGGAAGCTTCTTTATTCCAGCATCGTAGAAACTCTGTGGACGTTCTCTTAACCACTGGAGCACAAACGCTTCCACCGCTTGGTCCAAACAAATGGAAGTCAAGGTGACAAATATGGACTGTACGGGGAGGGGTGTACCAGTATTTCCCATCTGAATTGAATGCGCCGATTTCTCTCCATAAGATTCAGGACCGTCTCAATATTGGCACTGGTCACACTCGTTCTTGGGCGGCGATTGTGACTCTCGTGCTCGACCTTTTCACGGCCTTCAGAAAATTGTTTGTGCCAAGCAAACACACGGATTCTTGACAGGGTGTTATCGCCGAACTGTGCTCGTAACCGTCGCAAAATTTCGGTTGCGTTCCCTCTCTTTTTGGCCAAAAACTTGATTATGATTCACTGCTCCACGGAGACATGTACGTCCTTCTCGCTCATGATCTCGCGTGAGACTGCTGGGACCCGGCAGAATTGTGGTCGTTATCTCATCGCCCTAATGCTGTAGGCTACCTGCTCATCTTCCCGTAGCAGGTCTAGGATCATTTAAGAATTTTTAAATAACTCAGTCCCGTTTATATTTGATATACCCTCGTACATAACCGAAATTGATAATTTACATAGTGCTATTTATAATAATTTAACGAAATTTACAAATAACACATTACATTATGGGCAATTGTCGTCTAGTGTAGTTTCTGTTTATTTTTGTTTTTTCGTGGCATGGTGCATACGTAATCTGCAGTCTGTATATGCGCATGTAAAAAGTGAATAATCGTGGTAAATCGCTGTCATCATAGTGATTACGTAGTTCTTCAGCTCTAGTTACTTCACTACGCACTGGAGCGACGCGCAGAGCAGCGCAACCACCAAGGTAACGCGCACTGTAGCGACCGTTTGCGACGCGTAGGGAACATTTGACGTCAGTCTTAAACCTGAAGTCGGTAATTATAATAACCGCTACCATTTAGTAACTCAATTTTATAAAGGTTGTTAACTATTTTCACGAAATAAAACACGCATAAAAATATGATACATCAATTCAATTGAATCATGTGGATTAAAATGGCACTCGATATCACAAAAATAAAAAAATAATAAGTACTTCTACTTCTAACAATAAGCATTAAATCGTGGACATTAAGTCGAAACTTCGACATATTGTAATTGCGCGCAATGGAATGTGTGAACTGTAATTTTTACACTTCGATTATTTTAATATTTTCTTATTTTGCCAAATGATTTATTTTCTCGAATCTTACATTTTGTTAAAAGTATATATAGATATACATGTTTCGTGATACTTATCTTTTTAGATATTTTCTAACCAACAAATTTTTGGATATAAGGGTTTCTTTGTTTTCATATGCATTGCATAAATTTGCAATTGCGCTTTAAAGCAGTTGTTTATTTAAAAAAATACATTTCCTATAAATCAAGAAATCCTAGTCGTTAGTTATTTTGTTGATACTTTTCAAATAAAAGCAAATGTTTATTTATACGTATATGTAGTTATACTTTCACCGACAAAGGTTTTTCGAAAACTCTTTTTTAACTGTCTGAAAATATAACTATTAACTTCAGTGTTGTTGTTTAATTGGCCTATTAGTGTCAGAGATAATATCTAAAAGAATTTTGTTAAAAGGAAAGTATCAACTTTTGAAACACCTGTACCTATATCTTCCGGATAGTTCGTTGGAGTTTGGTTTGAGTAAGGCATATTGTTACAGTGCGATGGAAGAGTGTTAGCAGGAACAGAGGGCGTCTGCTTGCCACAGACAAGGGTAAGTCTCAAAATGGTAGAATAGGTAGAATAGAATAGGCGGTTTTAGAATATGGTATCCGTGGGCTATTAACAATAGCGCGCGGGAGCGGGCAGTGGGTGGACCAGTGAAGTTTTACTAATGTTTCAGAACTAAAAGTAGTCAATACGGTATATAAACAAATAAAATTTAAAATTCTAATATGCTGCGGGAAGTAAGAAAATGCTACTAGGCGGACCAGGAGCGGTACGGTACACGTATGTATACGGCTCGCTGGCTCTGAACAAGCCCTAGACCTTTAAGGCCTGTAGTGCTGATATATATAACATATATAAACAAAAACACAAAACGCAAAAGCGAAAAACCAAATTTATCATACGTATAACTTTAATATTAATGTTATTAGCTTCTTCTGCGGTAAACTAGTTACTACTACTACTATTACTGAAATTATTAAATAAATCACTCTCATTAGACAAAATACTTAAATCATTTAATTTGCCTTGTTCCAAAGAAGAGCGTAAATATATTTGAATTTGAGTGTGTTACAGAGCGAATATAGGGCGGCATAAATAAAAATACAACCTTTACGCAGCGAAGCTTTTACTCAACTAAATCTGTTACACATATTACTCTCCTTCAATCTAAACAATTCCATATTGTAGTATGAATTTAGTTAATTTGTTTTTTAAAGTAAATTGCACCGGTCTAGCTCGTAGATAGAATATAAAAGCATAAATTATAACAATTTATATTTATAATCTTTTCGAAATATTGAACATAAAATCAAAAAAGTTTACCTATTTAGTGTGTGAATGTATGTGTGTGAATTTTCCGTTGACGGTTCTTCCTGTATTTCCTTTCTTCACTTCTTTTCTCGACGCAGCTTATGGATTCCTCCCTTTTATCAATTCTTTCTTCTTTTGAAAATATATTTCAGACTTTTTATAATAACTTTTAAAATTGTCAATTTTTCATCATTCTAAACAAACTTTTATTTCTCTCGAAACCCGGACGACGCCGTTGTATTTCTCCGTTGTCCCCGAAACGAAACTTAAATTCACCTTGACATCAGTCCATCCAAATACATTGCTGCTATAGAAACCTGTATTGTACGTTGATGTATCCTTGTTTATTTCCAGTAAATTTATACGAATTCTTGTAATGTGTAATTGTTGTCGAAATGTGTGTTAAAATGTTAACAAATCCTTTTTATACATTAAATCATGCTTTTATAAAATATTTAACAAAATTTTCTTTCTGGTGACATTTATTTCTGCCATTAAATGTCTCTGGCTGGAGTTAAATTATTGGGATAATTCCCGTAGGGGAAAACGATGCTTAAGAGGTGGTGGGCGTGGCGTCGAAAAGGTTATAAATATAAATTGTTATAATTTATGCTTTTATATTCTATCTACGAGCTAGACCGGTGCAATTTACTTTAAAAAACAAATTAACTAAATTCATACTACAAATTTGGCTTCCAAAGCGTGGGGCGACCCTGAAAGTAGTTCAGTTAAATTTGATATTTTTTCATTAAATTCATTTCATTGTATCATTGTATAAATAGAACTTCAAAATGTCAAAGAAAAGCTTACGTCAAGATGGGGATACAGAGACCAATAGTAATGAGGGAAATATTGCAAAGGCGTTAGAGAGAATCACATCTAGGTGTATGTTAGCCAATTTAACTTCGGTGGTAAACGGAAAGAAAAATCAAATAGTTGAAAATTCACAAGAGAGTGAATATAAATTCGATGATTTAAATAAAAAATTAGAAACTATCGAAAGTAGATTTGTAAATAAAACTAGAAATATAAGTGATCATGCAAAAGGGACCACGTTTAAATTAAAAGAATTAGTACCTAAATTTAATAGTTATTCTACCAATCCAGTAGAATACATCAAAGCTCTAAAACGGATTATAAGCTCGAACATGGACACATATCAGTTATCAAATCTTATACGACCATCACTGGAAGGTAACGCGTTGGAATGGTTCTCCATTGTAGATGGTGCTTTTCAAAATTTAGATGGATTTTCTGAAGTATTCTTGAACAAATATTGGTCCAATTTTACTCAGGATAAGATACGGTTAGATTTATTTAATAGGAAATATAACCTAAAAATGGGGACTTCAAGGGAGATTTATTTCACAAAAAATTTTCGATTGCCCAACATTTGACTCCAAAGATATCAGAAGAGGAATTGATTAAATTTTACTCTAAACATTTTGATTTTGATATAATAAAAGGTATTATCACCCAAAAGATAAGTACCTATTTTGATTTTTGTGTGCTTCTTAGACAATATGATGAATTAGATAGATTTAAATTTTCAAAATTTAACGTTGAAAATAGATATTACCTTTCAGGTTCAAATAATTTCGAAAATAAACATAACAATCCTAAATATCAATTACATTTTAATCAGTTTCCTCATCAAAATTTTAATAACAATCACGATTTCGGGAGTAATTCTTTTAGGCCACACAATAACAATCAAAGACAAGTAAATAACACATCTACATATAATGTAAAAGGATTTAGACAATCATTTAGAGACGCTCAGCCATCATACGCTAGAAATAATATGCATGCACACCAAACCAGACCATACAATAGAGAACACCAAAATCAATATCAAAATCCAAAATAGAAGATATTATACACAGCAAAATGAACCAAACCAAACCACAAAACCGCGCGAAAGTAGGGAAACATATTGTAATGCTATTGAAATAAATAACGAGCCCAGTGGTAGCAATAATTCTTTTTAGAGCAACCTCTTTTAGGCCAGCCTCAGTAAGCCCTTGCGACAACTCTGTTTTAGATAACACAATAAATGAAAAAATATCAGGTATAGTTTATGAGCACCCACTAAATCTTTTTAAGGATGAAAAATCATCTGAAATTGTAAATGGTCAATTGTAACCTATAATCGATGTTCATATAGATAATTTAAAATTAAAAGCATTAATAGATACGGGGTCGTAAGCCACATTAATCTCTAAAAGGGTTATAGAACAAAACTACAATATATTTAAAAGTAACTTCATAAATATAAAGAAAACAGATATAAGATCTGGTACAAATAAATTGTTAGGGAGAGTCGATAAGTCTATATGTGCTACTATAATAATAAATAAGGTAGAGTACAACCATCAGTTTATTATTTTTGATAATTTAAACTATGACATAATTTTAGGGGTGGAATTTATATGTAATGAATCAATGATTATAAATTATCAGGAGGGAAATATTACAATGGGGAAAAATATATTTAAGTTTACAGATACTTTAAAGTTTGATGAGAAAGACGAAAATATAATATTGAATGGATTTAAATGTTAAGCGACTGAGGATGACCAAGAATGTGAGAAGGATGGAAGGGTGAAATTGAATCAAATGAATGAAAATGAACTTATACCATTTGATTGTGGTATAAAAGATAATGAAAATTTTCTTATAAATTTATTTAATAAATACAAATGTTTAATAGATGAAAGCAATGCAGTAGCAGATATAAGATTTCAACATAAGTTAGAGATAGATGAAAGCAAGCCTTTCTATTGTAAAATTTATCCTATACCACAATTTTATAAAGAAGGTGTAAAAGGAAGTTGATAACATGTTAAGAAAGGGAATTATAGAAAAATCCAAAACAAATTATATAAACCCTATTGTGGTTGTAAAGAAACAAAATAATACACTGAGGTTATGTTTAGATGCACGAATGTTGAACAATATTAGTAAGAGACAGCACGAATCGCCGCTCTCTTTCGAATCACTTTTATCGAAATGCTATGGGAAAAAGGTTTTTCAAAAATGGACTACAATCTAGTTTTTATTTGATACCCTTGCATCCGGATAGTAAGAAATTCACTGGTTTTTCAGTTGATGGGTCGGTATATCAATTCAGGGTGACTACTTTTGGCTTGAGTAGTTCGGCGTTAACCTCTGCAATTAAAGCTCTTCTGGACAGATTTTCAAACTTCTGTTCCCATTATGTTGATGACATCTTGGTTTTTTCTGAAAACACAAAAGAACATTGTAAACATTTACATTTCATTATTTCTACGTTAGCAAATGCAGGTTTAAAGTTAAATTTAGAGAAATGCAATTTATTTTAAAAAACAAATTAACTAAATTCTCAGTACAATATTCATTCAGTACAACAAACTCTTCAGTAATAATTAATAAATTTTTCAAACATTTTGGTTTAGTACTTTTAAGTAGTTTTAGTTAGTAAGTTTATCTGACACTTGCTCACTTGTACCAATATACTTGACCTCAACCAAACCTGTGTTAATTTTGTATAATCAGTTTCCCCTTCTACCCCAAGGTGTAGGAATTTTGCCTTTTCAGGCTTCTCCTTCTCCTCTACTAAATTTCTTCCACTGTTTCCTATTCATTGCCAATTCCTTGGCGTCCTTTCATGTCCACCCTCTCCGCTTCAATACTTCCGCCATCGTCGCTGCCCACTGCCTTCTTGGTCTATCTCTTTTTTCCTGTCGTTGCTTTTGGTTTCTCAGATTTTCTTAACTGGCACTTCTTCACTCATTCTCTGTAAGTGTCCCCATCAGCCCAGCTGTCTTTCTCCAATGCATTTTTCCAATGATTCCATTCCCAGCTCTTCTCTCATTGCTGTGTTTCTTGTGCGGTCTTTTCTTGTAATCCCCTTAACTCTCCTTAAAAATTTCATTTCCATTGCTTGCATTCTACTTTTTTCCTTTTTCGTCAGATTCCACGATTCACTCCCATATACTAGTACCGGTCTGTACACTGTTTTATATACACTTAATTTTGTTTGTCTGCTTATTTCTTTGTTATTTACTAGAACTTTGTTTATTGCATAATACAGTTTATTAGTTTTTTCTATTCTATGGTTTATGTCCATTTCTTGTTTGCCACTTTCCTCCAATATTACGCCCAGGTATTTATACTTTCTTACTTGTTCTATTTCTACTCTCTCTATCTTTATCTTCACTTTCTCCTTGTTCTTACTGACCACTAGTATTTTTGTTTTATCCTTATTTAGTTTCATTCCGCATTTTTTCAAAGTTTCATCCCACTTTACGAGGTTCTCCTCCAATTCTTTCGCACTTCCTGCTATAATGGCTCTATCATCCGCAAATAAACATTCTGACAATCCTATTCTCTCAAGTTTTCTATATCCTATATTTATCGGCTTACTCCTTGATTTTGCTTCCTTTACTATTTTATCCATATATATTATGAACAATAGAGGTCTCAGTGCTCCACCCTGACTAACCCTTTGTACCGCAGTAAATACCATATTATTTCTTATCGTACAATTCACAGTGCCCTCATATACACTTTGTATAACTTTTTGTATTCTTTTGTTTACCTTTTTCCTTTTTAACGCTTCCCAAATTTTCGCTCTAGGTACCCCACAAAAGCTTTCTCTATATCCATAAATGCTAGGTAAACTGTCTCTTCTGTATACCACTTCTTATTTATTATTTCTTCAATTGTAAAAATATGGTCCTGTATACTACGGCCTCTTCTGAATCCACGTTGTGACCCATCTAACTTCTTCTCAACTATTCTCCTTAGCTTTCTTCTATAATTTTTCATAAATTTTAGTTATTGTACTTAACAGTGTTATTCCTCTATAGTATCGTATCGTATTTTTTATCTCATTTTATTATTAATTTATTATTTTTTAATCTCTGTTATTCTTTTCTTGTATTTTTCGTAATTCATTAACCTTCTTTTACTTAGGTATCTTTTCCGCGCCTGTTTCTTCTGCTTAATTTCTAATTTAATATCGTCTTTTTACAATTCCGGTTTTTTATGCTTTTGTTTGTTATTTTCGTTTTTCTACAACTCTCCATAGCGGCATCATGTATTATACTTTTGAGACCGATATGTTGTACTGAAACTCCTCAGTGGCTGAGTGGTAAAACTCGCGCTTCACAGTGCGAAGGGCCGGCGTTCGAGACCCGGTAGCGGCAGAGCGTAGCAGTTTAAAATCCTAAAAAGGGATCTGGACCTCTAATAAGCTGCGAAAATGAAGGAAATGCCACTGGGTGTGCCAGGAGCGGTACGGTTTATGCGTGTACATATACGGCTCGGTGGCTCCGAACCCCTACACCGAAAGGTAGAAAGGGTAAAAGATTAAGAAGAAGAAGATGTTGTACTGACGAGTCCGAATAAGGACGAAACTAATTAGTCTGCAGTAGCGGTCTACGATTGTTAAAGCTTAAGGTTCCTCACGGTTTATTGGCACATGCGAATTGTGCTCACTTAGTAAGCCTTTGCACAGTTACTTGGTAGCTGCCCATTCAGATTATCTAATTTATCATACCAACACAAAGGTGCCTTTTTAAGGCTAGATATAGCCTTGTTAAGTTTACACACTTTTCCTATGTCAGTCTCACAATTTCCATGCTGAAGGGCACTACAGACGTCCATTTGATAGATTAACCTACTTTGATTTATCATTATAGTGTTACGTTTTCTTAATTACAAAACGTTCTTGGGTTTTATAAAAACAACACGCCTCATAGGAACCTTCTTTCTTCGGGAAGGTCCATTTGCAGCGGCGCGAATTGTACATTTCCTGCACCAATTCTTAATGTTGTTTTTACAATTCACCCAATAGAATCGTTCTCTGACTTTTTCCAGTGTTTTACGAACTCCTAGATGTCCTCCCGATGTTCCGTCATGAATAAGTTTCAGAACTTCGGGAATTCTTACTCTTGGCATCACGATTTGAAGTTTTCTATTCATTCCAGCTTCGCTTTCTATCACTCGTTTCAAAAAGACTTCTAGCACCAATGAGTCCCATTGTGTCCAGTAAGACTTTAGCTCCCGCCTATATGGAGCCACAAAACTGTGGGAAACCCCAATTAGGCCGAGCTTCTTGCCTCTTCTATTCCACGACGTACTTCAAAACTTCATCGGACTCTTGGTCAGCTCGGATTTGATCTTCGTTCCAACTATCATCTACGACAGCAATTCGGCAACATGTTGCTTCGCTTTTTTCTTCGACACGACAGCAGTGCAGTGCGCACAGTCGTTTGGGTAGGGTCTTCTGGATAGTGCGTCAGCATTACGATGACTGGTTCCGGTCTATGTTCTGGGTTAAAATCATACTCCTGCAAACGGTCTATCCATAGGGCAACCTGCCCTTCAGGATTCTTAAAGCGCAATAACTAGAGGCCGGATTATATGCAAAAAAGTGGAAATATGCGCATAAATATGCACATGTTTTGGCCTAAATATGCACTTTCTTATGAAAAATATACAGATAAAAACATAGGAGTAATGCTAGAAAATATAATACTATAGAAAAAATATTCTATTATGTTTACTACAAGTTTATTTATAACATTTTACAACATAATTAACTATGAAAACAGTTTACAATTACATATTTCTCAAAATTTTCCATAGAAAAATTGTGGCGCTTGTCTGATAACATGTACTTATATATTGAAAAGGTTCGTTCTACGTCCACGCTTGTTATAGGAGCATATTTCAAATTAGAAATATCCTCTATTGTCAACCCAATATTATCTACTTACTCACCACACAAGATTTTAGCAATATCCTCTAGCTTTTTGAAACCCTCATATTTTTCTATTACACTTAAAAATTTTCATACACGGATTTTCCCACCCTTCCTTTAACATCAAAACATAACTTTTCATATTTGTTTATTTCAACGCTCTCAATTAGCGACATAAATTGTTTTGTAGTTGGTTTTAATAAACGCTAACTGTTGAGGTATTTCTCTACTCGAATACACCTTTTGGGTGTCTAGCACAGATTGTGTATCGCTATTAAGATCCATAATAATTGTCTTTATTTCTTCATAATGATTTGCATGAAAAATAACCACGTTCTCCATCGTGTGATTACTGGTTGAGGAGGAAGCGGAATACCGGGTAGATGTTGTTTGTAAAACTGAAC
The DNA here is from genome assembly GCA_038088585.1 of Chrysina gloriosa. Lineage (NCBI taxonomy): Eukaryota > Metazoa > Arthropoda > Insecta > Coleoptera > Scarabaeidae > Chrysina > Chrysina gloriosa. Next base: position 47,766,765 of record CM076088.1, on the reverse strand, counting down.
TCGTAATGGAGCCTCTAAAAACACTTTCTTAACACTACTAATTAAAATATTTACCAAAGGAAAATGGTTTCTTACTTCTTCTGCAACACGATTTAGTCCGTGCACCAAGCAAGTTGTGTGAATTAAATTTGGGTAAAATATTTTCAAGTTGCAAGCTGCCTTCACCATGTATGCGGCATCCGTTAAAAACAATAGAATTTTTTCTGTTGAAATCGATTCCGGTAAGAAAAAGGTTGCCAGTTCTTCCAGTATAAACCTTGTTATTGTCAAATTATCTGCCTTTTCCAACTGTTTGGATGAAATGAAATAAGATTTTGCTGGAACCGATACGTTAAGGATACCTATCATTAAATGAACTATGTATCGGCCCACACTATCAGTAGTTTCATCTGCGCATATGTACAGGTAATTGTTTGACACAGCCTTCTTAATGCTAGTCAACGTTTCTGCATAGATACGGTGAATATAATTTTTTCTGAAGGTGCTCTCGTCGGGAATATTATATTTGCTGGTGTACTTTTGCAAAAATAACTTGACATTTAATTTGTTTATTTTATGTAGTGGAATATCTGCCGACACAAACATTAGGCACATATCTTCATTAAATTGTTCTTGTTCCGATTTTTTGTAGGTTGATGGCAAACATTGCTGACACCTTCTTCGCCAATTTCATCTTTGACAGTTTTGCAGCATGAGATGGAATTTTAATATGCTGGTCGACTTGAAACTTTCTCTCACTTGTAACCTGCATAAGAAATATCACATCATCAGTAGTTTTCTTATAAAATAAGTGTTAGTAAAAGATAAAGGTGTAATAAAAAACTAATGTGTAAAGAGTTTGCGAAGCAATCGGAATAAACGACATTTAATAAAATAACCAATACAACGCTTCGACAAATAATTTTATTTTAAAGTGATTTTTATTTAAAAAATCATCAGCAGAATACGGAATATCAGATATTCCGTATTGTGCTGATGATATGCAAAAATACGCATGAAATATACATCTCATTTTACTCATTTTAAAATAAAATTATTTGTCGAGGCGTTGTATTGGTGATTTTGTTAAACATCGTTTAAAAACTATAGATTAATAAAAGGAAATAAACTTAAATTTTACTTACAATCTTGCTGCATGCTACGCAAAATATTTTTCTCCATCCATACGCAATTCTGAATAAGGTGCAATCCATCCAGGCACACTCGCTATTTTCGGCATTTTTGCTATTATAATTAATAACAACCCACAAGTTTACACTTCGAAAAACCAACGTAAAATGACGTTTAAAATAAATAAGATTGCTTTCGAATATGGGAATAAATTTCTCCGAATAACAAAGAAACACCTGTGCTCCTAATTTTCTGGTAAAATGTATTTTTGTATTTATTTAGAAGTTTCAGGGAATTAGCTTTTCTTTGAATTCTGTCCCGGTCTAGATGTATGGGAACAGCATTAATAAACTTTTGGAAGCGTTTATCGGAAAACTATCGGGAAGAGGCTTCATAGAATGCTATTTTTAATTTAAAGAGGGCTGTTTAACTCTTTGTTTGTTACAACCACGACATATTTTTAGTAATGCCTATCCTATAATAAATTACATCCAATAAATAAATAAAACTCGGATACTTCAAATATGCTGAATTACTATAAAATATGCAAATAATATACAAAATGCGTATATTATGCAAATATGCAAATTTATACAAACTGCATATTATCCGGCCTTTACTTATAACTTTGTGGCGTGCTTTCTCTATAATAACATGATCTATCTGGTTTGTACATCTTCCGTTCAGTGCCGTCCAAGTCCCTTTGTGTATCTCCTTCCTTTTAAAGTGTGTGCTGATCACCTTCATGTTTTTTTCTTCCGCAAACGCAATTATTCTTTTTCCATTTTTATTTGCTACCTCATGCTTACTTTTTGTTCCTACTATATCGCTATATATGGGTTCTCTTCCTATTTTTGCGTTCATATCACCCATAATTACTTTAATAATGTGCTTGTTTAGTTTATTGTATTCATTTTCTAGTTCTTCATAAAATTCTTCTTTTATCTCTTCAGACTTTTCTTCTGTAGGAGCATGTATATTTAGTATTGCAATGTTTACTTCTCCTTGTAATTCTATACAACACATTTTGTCTGAAATCGGCTCAAATTTCACAACCTTTTCTTCCAATTCTTTGCCTATTAAAAACCCAAGCCCATACGTTCTCGTTTGTCCCCCGCTTGTAAACAGCACATATTCTTCTAATTCGGTTATTTCGGTTTCTTTTATATGTGTCTCTTGTATTGCTAGCAAATCCAATCTATATCTTTTTTGCTTCCGCCTCCAGAGTTTTAACCGCCCCTTCTTCGTGCAAACTCCGAACATTCCATGTTCCCAGCTTCAGACAGCATCCTTTCTTTAATTCTATTTTCTTTGTCAAGTTCGTTTTCGTTCTATCTGTTGAGTACTCGCCTTCCTGTTTCGCCTCTTGGTGTGTAGTTGCGTCTAACTTATTCCGTTTACTTTCTATTTGGTCTTTGTATTGATTTGTTCCTAGGGATGTATTTTCTTTCTTATGGGTGTGTTCTGATTTCCTTTTTTTCTTTTCTTTGGAGTTATTACTTATATTTCTTTTGTTGTCGTCGTTTTGTATGCTTTTCTTACACATATCAGTCGTATCGAGTCCATCGCGCCAGTTCGTCTTAAAATATCCCTGTTCTCCGTCGTTTGTTAGTTTTTTGCTGTGACTTTCTCCAATTTTTCCGTATCGTTATTCCATCTCCATTCTTCCGCATTTATCACCACCTTATTATAGCCAATTTTAACATGTTTTCCTTTTTCTCTTTCTTCTTTCGCCGTTATCCTTATTTGTTTTTGTTTCTGGAGTTCCGTTTTGGTCATATCATCGTTTATGAACACCCATTCGTTAATGCCCTTCAGTTTCATTAATTGCTGCTTATCCATCTCATTTTCTAATTCTATAATACAGGTCTTTTCTCTTATCTTTGTGACAGTTTTAGGTTTAATGTCTATTCTTAGGTGTTGTTTTAAAAGTCCACTTATTTCCTCATTTAGTATTTCTGTGTCTGTCGTGTGCATTTTAAGTCCGTGCATTACTACTTTGTCTTTTGTTTGTCTACTTTTCTTTTCGTTTTCTATGATGTCCAAAGACTTCTTCATTTCCTTTATTTCTGTTTTCATTGTTAAGTTTTCTTCTTTAATCGCTTTATTCTCTTTTCTCAGGTTCTGGTTTTCAATTTGCAATTTCAATATTTCCTCGCTAAGTAATTTGTGTTGTTCTTTGATTTCATAAGTTTCTTTCTTGATTTCTTTTTGTCCATTGTTCAGGTCCTTTTGGTCCATCTTTATTTCTTGAATGAGTTCCAATATTTTGTCCAATTTGTCTTTATCTCTTTTACCTTGCTTTGTAGGTGTTCTTAATGTTTTTGCTCCTTTACCAACTTCCTTCCATTTCCCTTTCTGCCCTTCTTTTCATTTGTTGATCGTCCGAGGAATAGTCGTCGCTGTCCTGCATAATCTATTTTTGTCTAGTACGGTCCTGGTTCTTTGGCAGATATTCGTAGTGCTCTTGTTTTGTGACCGGTTTTTCTTATATTACCGCGAAAGAAGGTCGCCCCGATCGACTCGTCGGAGGCTAGCTTTTATCGGCACTATTTTGTTTTCGCTTGGTTGTTAATACCTATTCTATATTTTAATCCTTGCCTCCCTTGTCTATGTCCTTACACAACACTTTTCACTTTTTATTTATATTTTTGGCTCGAAAAGCCTTCAAAAATTTAGGTTAATTTCGGAGCGATTTATCATGATGTGTAACCTATCTATGCCAGGTCCGGACTCCTCCGATTATAAGAAGCACACAAAATTTCGAGTTGATCGCTATAGTGGTTGTCGAGTTATTGTGGTTACCGATCTGGAAAAAATGATTTCGAGAAAAGCGCGTTTCAAAGTTGAGCAGAGCAAATATCCAAATTCTCTCACTTACACAGAATCATCGATGCCAGGTCCATAATATATGTCTTCGACGTTGCTTTGAACACACATATCTTCTAAATTTTGGTAACGACGCCGTAATCGTCCTTCTTTTGATGTTTCCTGTGCTCGTAACTCGGCTTGCGCTATGCGACGGTCATCTTCACGTGCTGCGTACAAGTGCGCATTCTGTCCTGGTCAAAATTCCTATGAGATTTATTACTTGTAGCAGTGACATGACTCCATTGTTGAATGTACAAGTTGCTAATAATGCTGCAATCTCGACAATTGTAGCCCCGCTGTGTGTTGTTTTTGGAGCAATCTTCCAAATCAATTGATTATAGCTCTCGTTGAAGTTCTGAGTATAACCGCCAGCACAGTGCTCCAATAACGAGTCCTTATTTAGATCTTGATAAATTCGATATCAGACGATAGAATCTTGTGGCACTGGAATGTCTCGTCCACTGTTTAATCTTTTTGCACTGGTGCTGACACTAAATTCCACTTTCTGTGCTTCGTACCGATTTGCCGGCATTATTTTTTCGGGCGAGATTTTCGAAAATTCTCCGATTTACGACTTTCTCGAGAACCTTTAGTCCTGTCCATTTTTCCGCGAATGTTTTTTCAAAACAAAAACTCTCGACACAACGCACGGTTACGTGGACAAAAAGCTATTGATGATAATCCACCAATTTTTCTCGAGTAATCTTCGTAAACATAATGTAACAGTTTTTTGTGCAACGAACAAGGCTCGACTTGTTTCAACGTGTCTGAGCACGCCAACGGCGCCTAGCCACCGTTCGGCGAGACGCCGCTGCAGTGTATCGGACTGTATCTTCATTTCTTCGAATTTTTCCTTGAAATTTTCACCAAGCATTCCCAAGGCCCCGAGCGTCAAGAAAACACAAAAATAAAAAGATCGTTTTTTTTTATTATTCTAGGTGTATATTCCCCCTTAAGCCTAAGCGAACGCTTAAGCTGCCACTGTAAAACCGGCCCTAAGAAGGTAAAATCAAATGACCTGCTGAAATTCCTGAAATCGACACATCTTTTTCCAAAGGTTATTATATCTAACGCGCAGACGCTGTCTCAAGCCCAGTCTTCTCAGTCAACCATCTCAGCTGTCACAAGCGTCTCAGTCACAGTCGGGGATGGATACCGACAAAATACAGGTAGAGAGTGTAAAGGAACGGGTAGACATAAACAATACGGAAAATAAAGACAGTTCAAACTCACAGACAAATATTAAGAATAAAAATGAAATTTATCTCAATAATTATAATTTAAATTTAGTACATTTATATAACGCGCCATATTATGTCTATGTAGAACACTCCCAGCGGAATGTGGGGCGTTTGCATGAAATGTCTGTCGGACATTTACTTCATAAACAATTGGGAATTAAAAATGCGATTAAAGAAATAAATTTTATGGAAATAAATAGAGTAAAAGTTCAATTATATACTTTGAATGTATATATATATATATTTCGTGACCTTTTGATACTTATCTATATGATAGATCTCTACCACTAACAGGTCAATAAAACAAGGCTGGTTTGAACGATAGTTATATTTTCAGAACGTTTACAAACTTTCGGAACACCTTCTTCGGTGAAAATATTTTCACTGAAGAAGGTGTTCCGAAAACGATTATATACTTTGCGGGATGCATATGATTTGGCTTACAATGTTAAATTAAAAGAAAAAGGATATCGCTGTGACGTGCCTTTGCACTTAATTGAACGCAAAGGGGTAATTCGCAAAGTTGACACTACCTTTTCGGAGGATTATTTACTCCAAAATAGGATTTGCTCCAGCTCTATTAAAAACTGTAAAAGGATGTATCGTAGAGCAGAAAGGGACAACAAACAGGTATTGATTCCAACTCCAACAATTATTGTATCTTTTACGGTAGTTCCTTTCCTAGTCGTGTTCGTATCAATAACTGCAGAAGATCGGTGGATTGTTATATTCAAAAAGTAAAACAATGCTATAAATGTTTATGACTCGGTCATATTTCGGTACAATGTAGAAGTACGGAGACGCGGTGTAGGACGTGTGGCGAGGTGCATGCGAGTGATAGAGCGAGCTGTCTGGCTACTTCCGTAAAACGTTTTCTATGTAAGAGCGAAAGTCCTAATTCCTTTTCAAAAGACTGTCCGATTTTTATTAAAGAAAAACCATATGAAGAAGCAAAGTTGAAATTAAATAATCCGGAATCTTTTGTGGGTGTAGCCGCGTCTAATAGATACACAGTACTTGCAGATATTAATGATGACCGGAATTTTCCTTCATTGTCTCAAACAAGAAAAAAATACAAATAACGCGCCTTTATCGAGAATAAATGTATGCAATAAACACAACAAAAGAAAAGTACAATCCCCGGTCTCTAATGGGACATATGAAAAGCAATTTAATTTCAATACAAATTGAGAAGGTAGTATTTTAGGCACTTTTTCGAGGAATATCCATTACAGCTCTAAAAAGAGTCAAAATAAAGATAGAGAAATTTCTTTGATGGAAAACTTGGCAAAATATGTAGCTAGTTTATTAAAACAATTAGAAAATAATAATGTAGCGGAAAAAAGTGTTATTAGGAACAAAATTGAGAATATTGTTTTGTGCAAAAATTTAGTAAATAATTAATCAAAATGTCTAACAAACTCGAAAGAAAATTTAACGTTTTACAATGGAATAGTAGATCTGTTAAATCAAATAAATTTAGTTTAGTAAATTATATCAACTCTAACGAAATAGATATTATCCTATTATCAGAAACTTGATTGAAAGATAAAGACCAGTTTTACATATCTGGTTTTAGCACTATTACTTTTGAGAATAATTTTAACGCCAGAATAATAGTCTGTGGTGTGGTAATTAGGGAGTATTCGAATTTAAGTTGTTTGTCTGTATATAGACCACCTAAAGTTAAAGCTCAAAAGGGTGATTGGATTAATGTATTTCAACAATGCAATTTAAAAAATTGTTTTATCGCAGGACACATTAATATGCACAACATAGCTTGGGGTTGTCGTTACAATGATAGGGACAATCAAACTTTCTTGAGTATAAGTCCTGGGTGTGAAGAAGTGTCCTTTCTTCAACCCCTTTGTCCATACGGGTTGGTACGTAGTAGCCAGTGGCTAGTGGGTCCAACCAAGGCCAATAAGGAAGGAGAAAAAGCTATGCCTTACCTCGAACCCATCTTCAATCAGTATAAGGGACTTTTTGGCAAATATTATATTTTCAATCATCAAATATCGAATCAGAAAATACGACTTCCACACTTTTTCGGAAGCTTAAAACAAAACCTCCACTTTTGAGTAAGACTAATGTAGTTTACTAAATCTCTTGCAATGATTGCAATAAAGCTTACGTAGGTGAAACAACACAACACCTGAAAAGGCGCTTAACCCAACATAGGCTTAATAGACTTGATACCGGCCAGACCCAGAGAACTTTATCGGACCACGTTGTTAATCAAAATCACACCTTTTGCTTTAGCAATCCGAAAGTTCTATACACAGAAACGAATAGTACGAAGAGAAACTTTGTGGAGAGTTGCTTTATCAAGTTGAACTCGAATGTTGTTAACAAAAGATCAGAATTTAAAAATTTACATTTATCTTATCAATATTTTTTGGATACTTTTGTTCCTTAGAGGTTTCTCCTCCCTCTACTTCGAGGGTATCATGCACCCTCAAGAGGGTTTTCAAAAGTTTCTGGAAAAACCGTTATAAAACAGATTTTTTGGAATGTAAAACAAATGTTTAATTTTAATCTCATAAACCTTGTGCGCATGTGTCGTGTTACATGAGTTATGTATTTATGATTCTGCTAAAAAGTGCTGTTTTCGTAGTGTAAAAATCGCAAACAAACCTGAAACTGTTACAGAATCGCGGATGAGAATTAACCGACAGTGGCATAACTATGATGTCTGAAATCATTGCCCGCGAGGTGCAGTATTGGATTGTCTATCATCTATAGGCGTAGGTACTATATACAAATAAAGCTCGGATACAAGCACGCATGCGCGTTGACAAAAATATCAATGAACAATATTAAAATATTAATGTTATGAATGTTGTTTATGCCTTATATGCCTATTTCGTTATGCGGTCTCTGTTCATCTTCTTTCTCTGTTTCTGTTTGTTGGTTACGACTGCTGCACGGTCTTCGATGCCATTGATATTCTGCGTTGTTACAATTGCAACGAGTTTAGTCACTCGTCTAAGAATTGTAAAAACTTGTCCACTTGTCCGAGATGCGGTAAACAATACACTTTGAAGGATTGTAAAGAAACTATTCTAAGCTGAATTGACTAATCAAGTTGACGTAAGTCATGCTGCATGGGATTTAAAATGTCCTTCGTATAAAATTACTGCCTCTAAACTGCGGGATAATTTATTATCCATGCAATAGCAATTACCTGTTCTACTGTCTGAACCGGACCGTATACCTAACAACAGCTTGTCAGTATATTATCAAAATGTCAGAGGTCTTAAGGGTAAAATTACTGATATGTACCCTTCCTCCTTATCTTCGCAATATCATATTATTGCTTTAACTGAAACTTGGCTTGACTTCTCAGGTACTGACATTGAATTATTTTGTAGTGCGTTCACTGTTTTTAGAGCTGACAGGAACTTTGATGCAACTGGTTATTTGCGTGGTGGAGGAGCGTTACTGGCGGTAAAGTGTAATGTTTCTTAAGTAAATAAGTAAGTAAGTATTTATTTAGTACAGTAACAACTGTAGCAAAACGTCAAGTACATAAATTAGAGAATAAAAGGTAGAAGTACCAATAAAGTAAAATATAACTAATGAATTACATTAGAATATCAATATGGTAATCTATAGAAGTGTATACGACTCAGACATTGTATAACACATTAGTAACAAACAACATATATGTATGTATAAACCTAAATAAGGATACAGTTGAAACATTCATCCATCGAGTAAAAAGCATGTTCTCTTAAATGTGTTTTCAGTTTATTTGTAAATGTATTATGTTGTAAGCGCTTCATACTATCTGGCAGCGAATTCATTATTTTTGGGCCCCAGAAGTCGGCGTACCTCTGTGTAGTCTGCATTCTGTGATAGGGTATTTTGATATTGTCCTTACAGCGAGTGTTATGCTAATGTGTATCACCATTCCTCACAAAATTTGTGTGATTTTTGTGTACATATCTGGCCAGTGTAAGTATATATGCACTTGTTAAAGTAAGTATTTTTTCTTCCACAAACGCTTGCCTACATGATTGGCCTCTTCTTAGACTACAGAGAGCTCTCACAGCACGTTTCTGTAGAAGAAAGACACGCTCAGCTTCGCGGCCATTCCCCAGAATTGAACCCTATACACAGCAGCACTGTGGAAGTTTGTAAAATAGGTCATTCTAGCAACCTGATGAGTAGATAATTGCTTCACCCTTCTTACACAATAGACCGCTGCAGACAGCTTTCATTAACTTCGTAGAAAAGCCATAATGATCCAAGGGTGTGGCTGGATTTAATTTTCGCAATTATCTCCTTCAGTTCAGAATGATCTACTGGCGTGAAGAAACATGATTTCGCGGATGAACTATTTGCCTTTAGTAGCAACTCATGTGCATCAATAGAAGGCTGACTAAATGTCTGCTTTCCATTGTTTAGGAAACACTGATTCACTATCTCAGGAGTCAATTGTGTGCTATATTTTTTCGTGGCGTTCTTTCTTGTAGACTCGTTGATTATACTCCAAATTGTCTTCTGTTTATTATCAGATCGTTCAATTTGGCTCCTATAACCATCCCTTATTTCGTTATCCAACTCTGTTCTATAAATAGATTTCACTTTGCAATATTCTGGATATATTGCTGGGTTTTTTGTTACCCTTGCAATTATTGCCAATGTGTCTAAGTTGTTTCTCAATCTATTCATATGTTCAGACACTTTTCGGACTTTGTCTTTGTGTATTATCTTCTTTACGGGAAAACATTCTTCGTAACATTCCATAACTTTTCCCAGGAAACTCATGCACAGTTTCGAGGCGGATTTATCAGGGAATGCGTTATTCCACGGATAAGCAGCAATTATATATAGAAAGCGTTGAATATGATAGTCACTAAATATTTTTATGTGTTTAACTTCTCTTTTTCAGATAATCTACGGGGGTCGCTGACAACAGCAATTTGACCTAGATGGTCAGCTAAGTAAAGATTTTTTGTGCTAACAGTATAATCGGACTTATCTATATTTGTGAATATATTATCAATGCAAGTGTCACTGGTAGGTGTGACTCTAGTGGATTGTGTAGATGTAAGATCCAAACTAAAAGTTCGGAATAAGTCCAAAGCGCTTCTATTATCAGATTCCTTCAGAAAGTCGACATTATAATCTCCAGCAACAAAAATTCTCGTAGCGGACTGTGTAATACATGTTAGTAGATCCGACATAGTGTTCATGAACACTTGCATATTTCCAACTGGTGACCTGTACACGCATACTATCACAGTGTTGCAACTTTACTGCGGCAATCTCAATATCTATCTCTAGGGACATCTCATTTAGGTAGTTGAGAGTTTCATACTCGATGTTGTGCTCTAGTAATACCATTACTCCTCCATGACTGAAATTTTTTCTGCAAAAGGCACTAGCAATTACATAGTCTAATATTAAATATTTATTAACAGTGCTATTTAGCCAGTGTTCCGTTACACATGCTATGTCAATACAGTATCTATTTAGCTCAATTTGGAGCAGGTCAATTTTTGTTAGATATGGATTGTATATTTAGATTCATCAAAGAAGTTCTACGCGAGAGATCCATTTCTTTGTCGAAAAAATTTGAATCTTTGAATAATAATGTGTATTCCTGTTTTCATTTTCAACATTTTTAGTCGCACTGTTTTCTCCAGCAATTCTATTCGGTTGCTTTGTTGTTCGATAACTGCATCTTGTTTTTTAATTATGTCCGTTTGGTGTTTAATAACTTTATACATTTCGTCTAATTTATTTATTATTAGACTCAGTTTATCACTTACACTTTCCGTACTCTTAGTCACATTTAGTGCTTTCGCGGCCCTAGTGGCTTTTGATGATATAGTATCAACAAAATAGCGATTTTATTGATGTAATATGTTTATTATTTCCGGATACTTGAGAGCAAGATACACGCACGTCTTAACCGTAAAGCAGATCTAACTAAAAGCTTCGTTTTGTTGATTTACATACTTTTAACCTCTTTAAATCATCTCTTATTGATCTTTTATGTATTAAACTCACACTTAACCACAAGTGTCTGTACATTCTAATTCTGTATATTCCTCCTGCCTTACCTCTGGTGCAATATCAGCAGTTTTTTGAGGCATTAGAGAATTTGGACTTTTTCAGTCTGCGGATGTTCTCGTCATTGAATATTTTAGTGTTCCTACTTTCGCTACTCAATCTATCTAATATGTATATCGAAACTGTACAAGATTTTTCAAAATTTTTTGATTTCATACAATACACCTTTATTCTGAATAATAGTAATAGATTATCAGACTTGATTTTCTCCAATAGAGCATGTTCTGTTACACAATCCTGTGATGCACTAGTAAAGATAGATGATCACCACCTTCCATTGGATATCTCTTGTGACCACATAGTTGACGCAAAATTTGAGCTCGCGTATCCTACCGAAAAATCATTTAATTTTCGAAAAGCTGATTTCCATAAATTGTATGCTCTACTTTCTACTGCGGATTGGTCATTTTTGGACAATATTACTAGTGTCGATATTGCTGTTGACTATTTCTATGACAAACTGTTCTCCACTTTTGAACTTTGCATTCCCAAAACTGCAAAACTTTGTATTGTATTTTGGATGTACACTTGCACATTGTAAGTATTACATGCTCTATACATAGGAGATTTGATCACTATATTTGTTGGAGGTTTCGATATGTAAAAGGTATGGCGAAGCCTAGTTGAGGATCGAGGTACAAGAAAGTTGAGCCGGCCCAAAAATTCTGGAGCATCTATATTATTGTTAACCAGATTATAAATAAACTTAACATCGGTTTGATTTCGACGCAGGTCTAGAGGTTCAACGTTATAGGCTGTAAGTAACGTTCTGTGACTGAACCCTTGTGAATGATATTCTCCATGTTGCTTGTAGTAGACATACTTTAAAAGTCGTCGTTGTATCTGTTCAAGTACACTAATGTGACAGTTGTAGAATGGAGACCAAACCACGGAGGCATACTCGAGTTTCGACCGAATAAAAGCAAAATAGAGCAGTAATATTGGTTCAACAGCTATGAATGGCTTTGTGCTACGAATAATAAATCCCAGTGTTTTTAAAGCAGAGCTAGTGACATTATTGATGTGATCAGCAAACGATAATTTGCTGTCGAAAACAACCCCAAGGTCCCTAACCGAAGTACACCTGGGCAGGAGACTATTATTAAGGTGATGTTCATGGTGTATAGGATGTGTCTTACGTGTGAAAGTTTTTTCCGTTATTAGTACACCATATTTGTAATTCGTTGAGTTGGTTTTGAAGAAAAATACAATCGTCAGAGGTCTCAATTACGCTGTATAGTTTTAAATCATGCGCAAACAACAACTTTGAGCAGTGAAGCAGATCGCATACATCATTTATGCAGATTGTGAATAACAGGGGCCCTAGATTTGTTCCCAGTGGTACACCTGAGGAAGGATAGAAGTGACGAGACTCGTGTCCTAAGTATTCAACATAATGCTTCCTTTGCTTCAGATATGAAGAAAAGAGGGTTACCATTGACTGAGAAAATCCAATTGCATCGAGCTTTCTAAGAAGTATTGAGTGATCAATATGATCGAATGCTTTGCTTAGATCGGTATAAATTACGTCTATTTGTTTATTCATATCGATGTTGTCGGAAATAAACTGAGTAATCGTTGTCAGATTCGTTACAGTCAATCGACTACTGACAAACCCGTGTTGATGGACAGAAAGCAAATGCCTTATTTGAGGATAAATCCTAGCGTACAGGTATTTTTCAAAAACTTTGGAACATTATTTATGATAGCAATTGGCCTGTATTTTTCAATGAGTTGTTTGTCACCCTTTTGTATAGAGGGACGAGTCTCGCCACTTTCCAAACATCCGGGAATGTGGCTGTCCTCAAAGATAAATTAAAAATGTGACACAAAGGACCAGCTAGTACTTGAGAGCAATCCCTCAGTATAAAAGACGGTATCCCGTCGTTACCCGCGACATTGCTGTCTTTAAGTGCTTTTAGGCCACACATAACTTCTGTCTCAGTAATATGAACCACATAAATTACTAAATTACTGAAAGAAATGGATGTGCTATGTGTTAGATAATCTAATTCAGGTTGGTAAGCAGATTCAAAATAATCCCTGAAGCCATTGATTACAGAAGAAGGATTATCAAAAAATTCACTGCTAATATTTGTAACTGAATTAGGAACACCTATATTACCCCTTCTCAGGTTAATGTATCGCAAAAAACTGCCGGGATCATTCGTAATAGCAGATTGTGATTCCAGAACAAAGTTGTTAAATAGACGTTTTGAAATTTCTTTAACTTTTTACGTAACCTCTTATAATTACTAAGATCGGACATAGAGTTGGATTTCTTGTATTTCGAGTGATAATAGTCTTTAGATTTCTTCTTCTTCTTCTCGTTAATCCTTATGCCTTTCAGCGTCGGATTTAAGTTTAGATAGATTTAAGATCGTTAATATGTTCCTTTGTGTACCATATTGGATATTCAAATTTACGACCTAACTTTCAACGGGACACTCTGTTGTATTACATTATATAGAACATCATAGAAACCACTGCATGCGCATATCTAGAAAGTCTTGATAAAGTTTAATAAAATCTGCTTTCCTAAAATTGTATGTCTCTTTAGTTTTATTACCATTCATATACCGAGTACGATCAGTGTTAGAGTTAGGAAAATTGTCATACAGGGATGATTGCCATCTTCCGTTAAGAAAGGTGCATCCTCCCTATCTACACAAATATTTATATCACTCAATATTAAATCCAATAGTTGCCCTCGAGTATTCAATATTGTGTTAAACTGTCGTAAATTGAGAAAATCTAGGAAATTACACATTGATCCACATTTATAATCATAAATGGAAGGGTTGTTGAAATGTGTACTATTGTAGTAGTAGTAGTAGTAGTAGTATTGTAGAATGATAATATTATTCTCAACGTGAGTGTTCACCTCTTCAAACACTGATGTGAAGCCTTCAAATTCATTATCCGAAATGTCCGGTGGTATGTATAGTACATAGAGAGTATAAGTATTAAAGCACAATTTAACAGTACAACCTACAATATCTATAACTTGAAATAATTCCTTAATACTACTAATATTAATTTGTTGATAAATCATGTGTGATTTAATAGCGAGAAGAACACCTCGGTCACGTCCTCTACTGATGATATTGAAGCTACTGTCAGCCCCTAACACAGAGTATATAGATGGGAAAAGTTCAGCATCAAATATATCCTTAGAAAGCCAGGTCTCAGTAATACACACAATATTATAGTTAGCATCACTAACCGTTGAATAAAAGTCAATGCACGTATTCCACGTGTATTCTGATAGTAAATGATTATTTCATTGTCAGGCTTACTTCTGGAACTCCCCTTCTGTACATGCAGACTATCTGTAACAAGTTCTTGCTGTTTTTCTATTTTTTTGTTATGATCGATTATGTTATTGTATTTTGTTGATTGGTATTCCGTTTGAATAAAAAACGGTTTAGTTTAACACCTCTCGGCCATATAGCTGTATTTTGTACCATCTGTAATTCATAAAATTTACAGGTAATTTTAAAAGAAGCATATTCCGAAAGACGTCGCGATTGTAGTTTCTCACACTTTGTGCCTCTTCAATTTTTAATGTAATAAGTTGTTCTAATGTAGCAGTATTACTTACAGTAGTGCTGCTCTTTAGTGATGTCGGCTGCGAGTTTAAACACTCAAGACACGCCCAACTCCTTAATAAACCACTGTTTTTCATTTCAGTAAATCTTTCTTCGGAAAGTGATACACATGCTATATGATAATTTTTATCACACATATTTCTACAACAAATATATTCGTCATATCTAGTCATACTCTTTTGACAACACGCACACGTTATCGCCATTTTGATATTGAGTTAAACATACCCTCTGGTCCTAAACGCTTTTGGACATACGTGAATATGAAACGTAAAACTGCAGTTCTGCCTCAGGAATTTCTGTATAATGATCATGTCTTCAAATCCACTTGATTTTGCCAATGTTTATGCTGACTACTTCCAATCCTCGTACACAAAGCAGGGAAAAACAAATCCTTTGTTCGGCATAGGAAATGATATTAACTGTGACATGCTAAGTAATATTTCTCTCTCGGAGGATGATGTTTGCAAATTTCTTCAAAATCTCAAGGGCAACGCGACTGCTGGCCCTGATGGAGTACCATCCTTTATTTTAAATGATTGTGCCTCGGTTTTGACTGGTCCTCTTACTGTCCTCTTTAACCTCTCGTTGCAAGCATCTCAATTTCCACAGATATGGAAACATTCTAAAATTTGTCCTGTCTTTAAGAAGGGCAATCGTAACTGTATCACGAACTATCGCCCAATCACTATCCTTTGCAACTTCGCAAAAGTTTTTGAAATGTGTATTTACAAACCTCTTTACAATTACGTAAAAAATTGCTTGTCTACCGCACAGCATGGCTTCATGCAAGGTCGATCAACGGTTACTAACCTCTTTTCTATGACTCAATACATTGCCAAAAGAATTGACCGCTGAATAAGTTACCGAGAATTGGTATATCACATAGTCTGCTCCAATTATTTAGGTCTTATTTTGCGCACCGTCAAGAATTTGTTACATTTAATGGTTTCCGATCTAACACAATAACAGTCACATCGGGTGTGCCTCAAGGATCCATACTTGGACCTTTATTTTTTAACATCTTTATCGATGATATTACAGAGTCCTTGGATGTTGGTTGCCTCTTGTATGCGGGTGACATGAAAATGTTTTCTTATATTGACAATGCGGATGATTGCTCAAAATTACAAGCCAACCTTGATAAAGTAAGTGAATGGTGTATTTCAAATGACCTGCCTCTTAACACTGACAAATGTTCCGTCACGACTTATACAACGAAGACCGATTTCTTTACTTACGATTATTGTGCTAACGGTAATGTTCTCCAAAGGCTTGACACTATTTGTGACGTTGGGGTTATCTTTGATTGCAAACTATCCTTCAACAATCACATTGCCTCGAAAACGTCTCAAGCTCTGAAAAGCCTTGGCTTTATCATTCGTCACACTCGAGAGTTCAGTAACATTATTAATTTATATTATGCCTTTGTGCGTTCTAGACTCGAATATTCATCTCTTGTATGGAATCCCGTATACCTCACGCTTTCTAATGCCCTTGAAAAAATACAGCGGCGTTTTCTTAAGTATTTATGTTTTAAGGTCGATGGTCGCTATCCCGACATGGGTACTCCACAAGCCCATTACTTGCAGCGTTTCTCACTTACAAGTTTGGAGGGTAGAAGCATATCCTTCTCCTTAGTATTCTTGTCTAACGTGCTAAATGGTAAAATTGATTCCCTTGAAATTCTTCAGCTACTTTTCTTACACACTCCTCGTGTCTTTGCTGGTATGACACATACTTTTTATTTACGTACGCCGCGCACCAACATCCTCAGATATTCATCTCTTTACTGGATGTGTAATAATTGTAATGAATATCCTTCCATTGGCATATTCAGCAGCAGTACCCGCGACATTAAGGCTACTATTTGTATGTAGTGCTGTTTTGCCTGTAAGTGAGAGAAGTATTAGCTTCATGCTTGCGCGATGCTCTTTCTTTCTGTTTCCTGTTAATTTATTTGTAATTTGGAATTTTTTATTATTTTGTATTATTTGTATTTCCTTATTTTCAATTGCCCATTGTAAATTTTTATGTTGGTTCCTGATCTGTAAATAGACATGTCTGTTGATCAGTGTATTTAAATAAATAAATAAATATATAAATCTCTTATTAATTTTTGTATAACTCTGTACTCTCTGCGTTTACGGCGATTGTGTGCTTCCTTTTCGTCCTTTCCTTTTTGCAGGTATTTTACGCCGGTATGTAGGTCCTTCTCTCTTCTTCTCCCTGCTTGGTTTCCGATTTTGGCATTTTCCGTTGACCATGTGTTTTACGAGCAGACACGTTCTTGTGACTGCGAGATCTGGGAGGTGTAAATATTCAAACAGGTTTAAATTTAATTGATATGGAAATTTTAATGGACGGCTTTTATTGGAAAATTTTATTATTAATGGATTTTACTGTGATACCGAGTAGAAGCATGGTTGCATTGATGGCTTTTTGTCCCCAGGCATCGGATTTGAACCGGTAAGCTTGGCTTTCCTTTTCTTTTCCTTTCTTTCTTTTACTACCACCTCGGTTCCCCTTAATTTTGATTCTAATTTTTGGACTTTGTTACCTTTTAGACATTGAAAAAGAGGTAAATCGAACCTCGAAACGTCTGTCGATTATTGGAATTTTAATTAAATATTGCTATTGACTGTATACTCCGAGTATTTCTTCTACACATATTATCATCAGTCAAGGACCTTTACCAACATATATATGTAGTAGCGTTCACAGGCTCTTTAGGCCCATTTCTTTGTAAAATATTTCCAAAATTTTTCCCTGTCTCTTACAACTATTGTCCAGTTCGCGGATCTCTGCCAAGTTTTCACACACTGTTTCTCTCCATTTTTCTCCTAGGGCTCCCCCTCCTTCTCTTTCCTTCCGGGTCCCTCCATCCTATATAGTTCACTATTCTATCCCCCTGCATTCTTTCTACATGACCCACCCTCTGCATTCTCCGGGCTTTAATTACTTGTGTTACACATGGTTCGTTGTATAGTACATAGATCTCATCATTGGTGCGCCTGTCCCACATGCCTGCCACGCTCTTCCCTCCGAAAATTCTTCGAAGTATTTTTCTCTCTCATATCTCTAACTTTATTTGTGAACTTTTTGTCAACGACCATGTTTGCAATGTCGGTCTTGTACAATCGTAATTTCGTTGATATGTTCTTTGATTTTAATATTTTTGAGGTTCGCCCCGCGCACCTGTTGGTATTACCTATCCTTAATTTTATTTCAATTTCTTCTCTGCATTTGTTGTGTATCAGGATTCCTAGATACATGTATTCCTCCACTTCCTCAAATTCGTATAACTCTTTTCCTCCAGTTTGGATACTTAGTTTCTGTTTCCCCTTTAATCCACTTTTGTTCCTTACTTCCATATATTTAGTTTTGCTCTCACTAATTTTTAGTCCCATTCTACTTGCTGCAGTTATTAGGTTTTTGTTAATTCCTGGAGGAGTTTCCTATTTCTGGTCGGCAGCAATATGTCATCAGCATATGCAAGACACTGGCGACTCTTATTGAAGAGTGTTCCGTTTCTGTTTATGTTGCCGTTTCTAATTGACTTCGAACACTGCGTTAAATAGCAGTGCAGAAAGCAGGTCTCCTTGGCTTTCCGTTTACCTTAACTGCGCATATTGTGTTCATCTTTACGAGTGTAGTTAGTTTTTCCAGAATATTCAATATTGTCAGTGCCTCGAAGAGCTGGATGGAATGCTGCTTTAAAGTCGATAAATAGCATGTACTAAGTCGGAATTTCATATTCATAGTTTCCTATGAGGATTTGTTTCTCGTGAAAAGTTGATCCGTTGTTAATCTCTTTTTCCGAAAACTAGTCTGGGACTCTCCGAGAGCAGGCTCGATGAATGTCTCTTAATCAGCGTGGCCAGATCTTTGTATACGGTGTCCAATGAGGCTATTCCCTTATAGTTGCTATACTCGGTCCGGTCTCCTTTCTTGAATAGCGTGATTATCACAGCTCTGTTCCATTGCTGCGGCATTACCTCTGTGTTCCAGATTTCCTTAACCAATTTATATACCTTTTTAATTACCACCTCACATCCCTATTTGATATTTTCTGCTGTCATCTCGCTTTCTTCCGAGGTCTGGTTGTTTTCATTGAGTTTACTATTTCCTCTATTTCTATTACTGCTGGCTCTTCGGTCCCTTCGGTATTTCGGTCATCTTGCCTCGCCTCCGCGCTTTCTTTTTGTTTTTTACCTCCACTTCCTCCTCCTGGTTTTTCCCATTGAGTAGATCTTCAAAGTACTGTCTCTATCTTCCATCTTCTCTGTTCTGATGTTTTGGCATCTTTGTAGAAGTTTTTAATTCCTCTTTTTGTGTAGCTTTCCTCGATCTTTTGTAAAATATGTTCCCAATGCTTCCGCTTCCTTGCCCTACACAGTTTAACTTTTTTCCTTTGTTCGATATATTTGTCCTTGTCTTTTTGTTTCTTAGTTTGCAAGAATTTTTGCCATAGTTTTGTCTTGTTGTTTATCTCATGCTTGCATTGGTCGTCTAGGTCACATGGTGGTCACATTTTTAATTGCCCCCACAAATTTTTCCCATCGATCGCTCACTTCTACCTTTTGCTCGACGCCGTCACCGTACCATTCTTCAATACTCCCTCTGTATTTTCGTGCTATCTCCACATTTTGTAGGTCTTCCAAATTGTATTTTGGTTCCCCTCGTTTACCATTTTGTCTTTTCATTTCTTTTTTTTTTTCAATTTCATTTTGACTAACATCAGGAAATGGTCAGAATGCGCTTCCTCACCTCTGCACAAGTGCACGTTCTTAATAGTTCCTGATTTATCATCATGTACCCTTGTAAATATGTTTTCGCTTGAAGTGGGTGCTCATTATTTTCATCTTTTGCTCTATTGCAAAAGTGATCAATCTTGTTCCGTCGTCGTTATTTGTTATTTTAATGTTTTCCTTAGGAATTTTTTCGACCGTTTCTTCTAGTTTTTTGTAGAATATAGCTTCTGTTTCCTCCTCACTTCCTTCAGTCGGTGCGTGCATGTTGATCACCGTTATTGTAACGTATAACGTCTTAAATCTCACAGAACACAGCCGATCAGATATTGGGACAAAGCGCTTTACTTCCTCTTTCAGAGTGTCAGAAATTCTACTCCGACTCTTCGATTTTCATTTTCATTCACAGAATCAGAACGTGTGTGCGCGACGCGAGACATTATCGGATCGGGATATTTTAATTAAATTAAATCACGATATCAAATAGGTGATATATCCATTTTACCTCGATAATTACCTATCGTTTTGGTTTGTTCTGATGTGATTATTCGGTGGAAACTATCGACAAAAAGTAAATAGTGGAATCTGTAAAAACAGCAGTATATTCCAAGATGGCGCCGTCTAAAAACCTAAGAAATAAATCTCAGAAAGGAATTTCAATATCTAGTGATGCAAACAACAGCTATGTTACAATCATATCTGAGACAAATATTGACAATAAACAAACTCAAAACGAAATTAATACTCAATTACGTGTTAAATTAGCAATTGCTAATTTTGAGTTAAGCGAACTACAGGTTTTCAAGACCACGCTAGAAAAGGAAATTAACAAATTAAAAGACGTTATTAAACATAAGGACGAGCTCATAATGTATCTAGAAAACTATAGAAAAACTTACCAACAAAGCGCTAGGAAGAATGACTACTTATGTTCAAACGGAGGATATCACTTTTTTGAAAAATATAAGCAAACATTTGTTAACACTAACGGTTACATCTAAAGATATAACTAGTGTTGATAGAAACATACCCGTTCAAGACGGAATGGAAACGAACCAAAAAAAAAGGAGAAGAGAAAAAACAAACGAAGAAATAATCGACATCTCTAAAATTCCAGGTCAACGCTCGACACTCAATAAAAAACCTCCGCAACTGAAATTGGTAAATACGGACAAACATATTGATAAGCCTAAGGTTTTGTTGTTGGCTGATAGTCAGGGACGACACATGGCAGAATTGATGCGAGATAAATTCCCGGGTTACACAACAACTTGTATTTTTAAGCCAAACGCTAGGATGGAGAAAGTTGTGCAGGATGTTCAGGTTCTATCAAGGGACTATACTCATAAAGACTAAATTGTGCTCTTCGCAGGCTCTGTTGATGTTTTGAGAGGGACTTTGCATTCTAGAATTTTTTCGTAAATTTATTTTCATCCGTTGCCCATACAAACGTTATCTATGTAGCAGTTCCCTATCATAGAAACAATTATTCATACAATAGCAGGCCTTCAATGTTCTGAATGAGTTGCGTAGTGACTATGTTCATTTTATAGATATTAATGTGATATGTAATTCTGTTAATAGAGGCTTTGGCCGAATTCAATTGGGTAACTCTGACAAAATATCATTGATATCACACATAAATCTCATAATGGGTCATGATAGCTTGTATTCAAAAAACCAATTTATAAATCACTAAAACTTGGTGGTCATTAAAACAACAAATACATGTGAGGGTGTTGCCAATGATGGTGATAAAAATTTTCCACCAAAACAGACGAGCCCCGCTACCTGCTAGCCAAAAACATTTTCCATTTAAATATACGCAGTGTTCGCAACAAAGTTGCTCAGCTGGAGGGACTAATACTTGAGGTAGGTTTACCTAGTACTATATGTTTATCCGAACATTGGCTATCTGCTGACGAAATAAACTTTTAATGAATTTCGGGTTGTAAGTAGTTTCTGTAGAATTGATAACACAGCCGGTGGTGTCGCAATATTGGTGGCTAGTGATGTGGAAGCCGTTATGTATCAAAGTCCAATTTCTTCCATCGAAAGAAGTTTTGAATTCTGCGGTGTAATGTATGATATTTTATCTGACATTTACCTATAGTAGAAATCTTCAAGTAATTGTATGTGGAGACTTTACCATCGATTTTAAAGAAAAACTCAAATGTATTCAATACTTGTGTGTAAATGTTTTCTTATCTTTCAATCTAGTCCCACTTATAGATGAACCAACGCGAATTACTGATAGCTCTCGTACTACTATCGATAATATATTCGTTAATAAAAATATGCAAAATTATAATTGGAGAAATGCTGATTCTCTAATATCTGATCATCATTACTAATTGCTTAGCATCGGGTCTAATTCGGATGAACCGGGCAAGTGTACGAATAAATACACTTATAGGCGGTATTATAGTAAACGTAGCATTTTTAATTTTCAGAGGGCAATTGGTCTTGAGAATTGGGAGGACTTGTATTTGTGTGAAGGGGATATGAATAAAAAGTTCAACGCCTTCCACAGTACTTTTATGCATCATTTTGAAGTATGCTTTCCTTTAATTAAATCGGCAATAAGAAGTAAAAAAGTAAAGGCTGGTACAATGACGATTTAAAGTACTAGGCTACTATAATTAGGAAGACATTTGACGTGTACAAAACTACAAAGGATATCAATATTTGGAATAGGTACAAAAACCAGAAAGACGAATATAAAATTTGTATTGATCGAACGAAAAAATATTTTAACAGCAACCTAATTATCAATTCAAAAAATAAAAGTACAACAGCTTGGCAAATTATTAAACACTCGACCACTCCCTCTCCCAAAACGAAAGGAAGGTCTTCTTTATGCGAATCATTTCGGAACATAAGTAACGATCCTCAAACAATAGTAGATATGTTTCAGGTGCATTTTGCCACATTAAAGAGGGTGAGGTCTCGTGCGGGCGCCTCGCATTCTGTGTATTCTTCATGTAGCATCTATTTTGAACCAACATTTAATAGTGAGGTGTTTAATGCGATTCAAACCTTTGCCTCGAAGTCTTCCTCGGGTATGGATTGCGTGCCCTGTACTATTTTGAAATACATTGCAAACGATATAGTAGATCCTTTAACAGATCTCATTAATATATGCACGGAGAGCGGTATATTCCCCGACTCTTTAAAGCCACGGCGGGCAACAGCCGGCCCGCTATATGATTTGATCCGGCCCGCGAGACATTTTGAAAAACCTAATTTAAAAAAAAATTAAAATTACACTACTTACTCAAACTCACGAAATCAAGTAAGCGAGCAAGCCGAGTGTCGGCGATCATCAAAGAGTGAGGCGGCAAACATCAAAGCCTTCGATGTTTGCCGCCTCACTGGCGGCGCAACAAAAGATTATTCCTTCTCAACTGTTCTACACTATACGATTCTAGATCATTCCTTCATTTTGCCTATATAAGCGGGTGGATGGCCCGAACTTTAGTTCAGTTCTACTTGAGCTAACGAGGTCATAACTTCGACGAGCGATATCCTAGCGAACTGCTAGTGCCATCAATTAGCTTTATGACTTTGTGTGCATCTTGGGTGCTTTCTAATTATATTTTGTATACGAAAATGATGTCTGGTGGAAAGAAACGAAAAGTAGATGCAGAGGGTCGCCAGTTTCAAGAAAAATGGACTGAAGAATTCTTTTTTATCTTGCACAATGGTAAGCCTATTTGTTTGCTGTGTAATGAATCCATTTCAGTGATGAAAGAATTCAATATAAAGAGGCATTACTCAACTAAGCATCCTACGCTGCACTCACTGACAGGACAAATAAGAAAAGACAAAATCCAGAAGCTTACTGCAAATTTGGAAAAGCAGCAGCAAATGTTTCATAAACAAAGAACACTACTTGATAATGTTGTGAAAGCTAGATTTATAGTTAGTTCAAAATTGGCAAAGTCATTAAAACCATTTTCCGAAGGCGAACTTATCAAGGAGTGTATGTTAGAAGTTTGCAGTGTTTTGTGTCCTGAAAAGAAAAATGAATTTGAAAAAATTAGTTTGTCAAGACGAACTGTTGTCCGACGTATAGAAATGATGGCTAATGATATAAAAACAACATTGACTGACCGTATGGCTGGTTTTGAATCATTTTCCATAGCATTAGACGAGAGCACCGATTTGTCGGACACAGCTCAACTGGCTATATTTATTCGAGGTGTTGATAAAGAGTTCACTGTTACTGAGGAATTGCTTGCTTTACAGCCTCTAAAAGGAACCACTACAGGAGAGGACATTTCTAATGAAGTTCAAAAGGTATTTAAAAGTTTTGCCTTGCCATGGTCAAAATTAGTTGGAGTATGCACAGATGGTGCACCTTCTATGGTCGGCTTACGTAAAGGTTTCATCGGAATTTTGAACGAAAGAGCAACTGAATTAAATGTGCAAAAGATGATTTGATAGTCCTTCACTGCATTATCCACCAACAGAACTTGTGTTCTAAGTCCATTCGACTCCAGAATGTTATGAATGTGGTAGTAAAAATCATCAATTTTATTCGATCCCGAGGACTTAACCATCGTCAAGTCAAGGCGTTTTTGGATGAAATATCAGCCGAATATGACGACGTAACATATTATTCTGAAGTCAGATGGTTAAGCAAAGGGAAAATACTGAAACGGTTTTACGAGCTAATAAATGAGATAAAAGACTTTATGCAAATAAAAGATAAACCACTATCTGAATTGAGTGACCCAAAATGGATATGTGACTTAGCATTTCTGGTCGACCTTACTGGTTATTTGAATGATTTAAATTTGAAACTTCAAAAACAAGGACAGTTAGTTAATGAATTGTACAGCCATTTGAAAGCGTTTCAGAATAAAATCCGCTTG
The DNA here is from genome assembly GCA_038088585.1 of Chrysina gloriosa. Classification (NCBI taxonomy): domain Eukaryota; kingdom Metazoa; phylum Arthropoda; class Insecta; order Coleoptera; family Scarabaeidae; genus Chrysina; species Chrysina gloriosa. Next base: position 47,742,214 of record CM076088.1, on the reverse strand, counting down.
TGGGAGGCACAGATGCTGTCTGGAAACAGTTACCATTTCACCACCACTCTCTGCGTATGAGAATATTGCTTATGCTCAATATGCTGAAGAAATCAAGCTACTGTCGGAGCAATTTTCGAACAGATTTAGCGATTTCAGAAACATGGAAGACTGTTTCAATTTATTTGCTACTCCAACAAAAAGTAATGTACAAAATGCTCCAATACACTTGCAAATGGAGTTGATCGAGATTCAAGAAAACTCACTCCTAAAATCTAAATTTGAAGACGTGGAGTTGTGTGATTTCTACAAAAAATACCTCGAAGAAGACCATTTTCCGCAGCTTAGAAAATTCGCAAGAAGATTGATTTGTGCGTTTGGCAGTACTTATAAATGCGAACAGTTCTTTTAACTGATGAAAGTTAATAAAGCGAAATATCGTAAAAGGCTGACTGACGATAATTTGGAAAATTCTTTACGTCTTTGTATCAGTGGAATTAATCCAAACATCGATGGATTAGTTTCCCAAGTTCAAGCTCAAGTGTCTCATTGATTCCGATATCGCTATTTAAGTTTCGTAGTTTGTAACAATTCCAAATTTAACGATTTAATTATAATGTTTATATTTCATTTTGTTATTTTCATAAATTGATATTATAATAACATTGTCGTATTATTTCATGTCTGATATCTATCGCAAAAAATTATGAACACTACAACACTACTTTAAAATGTACTACTTTTAAATGCGGCCCGCGAACGTATTTGCACACTAAAGTTTGGCCCACAACATGTCAAAGGTTGCCCATACCTACTTTAAAGATATCCAAAATTATACCAGTTCACAAAAAGGTGATCATTCAGATCTGAATAACTACCGACCCATAACATTAACGTCTGCTTTTGCGAAGGTGTTTGAGCTGATTATTAATAGTAGGTTAATGAACTATCTGCGGGTTACTGACCTTATATCGGACACGCAGTTTGGTTTTGTGCCTGGTAGGTCTACGACGGATGCCGTGTACCATGTGTCTAAATACATTCATAATGCATTAGACGTTGGGAAATGCGTGGGGGCGTGTTTTTGATTTAAGTAAAGCATTTGATACCGTGGATCATCAGGCACTGCTCAATAAAATTAGGGATTACGGTGTTCGGGGTGTGGCTAATAATCTTATAGGACCTTTCCTGACCGCCCGGCAGAGTTACGTCTGTATAGAGGGCAAAGAAGATAATATATATAAACGTTTTATTTCATCACCTATAAGGACGGAATGCTATTGTATGTCAATGATCTGAAGTCTTCTATAGGCCCCCATACTCTCTCGCAATACGCTGACGACACAAGCGTATTGCGGGGTCATGTGTCATGTGTCGAGGAACTATCGTATGCTTTGGCTGGTGTTGTGAGTGTAATGTCAAGTTGGTGCGAGGATTGGGGCATGACGCTGAATGCCGAAAAGACTCAGGTGGTCCATTTCAGTGCGTCCCCCTATTTCAGTTTTTGCAGCCTGTATGTTCCATTGGCTGGAAATTCATTGCAGGAGTGCGCTGTAGTGGATTTTTGGGGGTAGTTGTGGATCGCGGGCTAAAATGGAATGAACATTGCCACCGACTGGAGCGTAAGCTCCACTCGGCTCTATATGGCGTACGTCAACTCCGGAAAAATACTAACTTAGAGTCTTTAAGAATGTTCTATTTCGCATATGTAGAATCGAGGCTAAGGTATGGTTTAGTGTTTTGGGATTCATCCTCACAAGCCGACAAGATATTTCTACTTCAAGAAAAAAATAATTAGATGTATTATGGGAGTTCCTTCGACCACTTCATGTAGGGCGTTATTTGAGGAATTACATATATTGCCGTAGGTTAGTCTATATATATACGAAGTCCTAATTTTGTACAAAAAAAGATAAACGCGATTTTGTCACTAATGGTGAGGTATCCAGTGCAGTGGCCCCGCGTGGTACGTATAGTTTGAGTATACCCAGGCACAGAACAGCGACGTTTGAAAGGAGCCCCTACTACCGGGCTATTCAATTCTATAACAAGCTTCCACGCAATATAAAAGTTAATATGTCATCAAAACAGTTTGGGATTCAACTGAAGAAATATTTACTCAATAAAAGGTTCTATAATACGGCTGAGTACATTTCGTGCGCGAAGTAGCTGCTTTTCGATGACTTTGCTGTCATTGTGGGTTTTATGTGTGCTCTATTTGTTCTATATACCTGTATTTTATATTTTTTTATTTTGTTTTTTATTTTAAGTATTGTATCTATGTGACGAAGTCATGTTCCTGATAGAACATTCGACTAATAAAGATTAGTATTACTATTATTATTTCCATTTGTAAATAATGTATGGTTTTTCAGTTTTTGCATACCTGATCCTTTTGCTTTCCTTGGAGCGCTGCAAGATCGATATTGTACTTCTTCATAGTATCTACTACGTTAATTATTGCACCTTCTTCGTATATACCACGCACATTCCCTCTACATATTGTATTGAGAATTTAGTTAATTTTCTTCAAAGTAAATTGCACCGGTCTAGCTCGTAAATAATGATATAAAAACATAAATTATAACAATTTATATTTATAAATTTTTGGAAATATTGAACATAAAATCGAAATATTTACCTATTTAGTGTGTGAATGTATAAGTGTAACTCCTTTTCCGTTAACGGTTTTTCCTGTATCTCCTCTCTTCACTTCTTTTCTCGACTCGGCTTTATGGATTCTTACCTTTTATCAATTCTTTCTTCTTCTGTATGGTGAGTTTCGTTTTCTTACTAATACTTCTTCTTAAAACCCCTTTTTTAACCTTCCTATACTCACGCATACGGTCTGTGAGACCGACTTATATAGTATAGTATACGTCTTTCATTTTGACGTGAGTATAGGAAGGTTAAATATATTTTAGATTTACTATTTATTGACTTTTCTATATTGTCAATTCAATCGTCGTTAATCACACAAACTTTCATTTCTTCTTGAGACCAGGACTATACTCCTGTATTTCACCGTTGTCCCCGAACCGAAACTTTAATTCACCTTGACTTCAGTACATCCAAATATTATTGCTGTTATAGAAACCTGTACTGTTCGTCGATGTATCCTTCGTTATTTCCAGTTGTAACGGATCGGCCCGTATACGGCCGTTGGGCAGTCGAGCGAAAGCCAGAGAGCGGGAGAGTGCTGATTGTGTGCGTGCGCGAGTGGTCATACGTTTTTGTTTTTGTAGAAATCTGATATATTGTTCATATATATAGTTTCTTGCTATTGTATTTGAGAATCTGAATTCACAGTTAAATTCAAGTAAGAGTTTTGTAGAAAAATAAACAAATCTTAAAACTCCGTTATAAGAAGTGGCGCTCCAAGTCGTGGCCTCTAACCTCAAAAAGCAAAAAACAGTAGCTGTGTGAAATTTAGCGGAATTAGAGAATCTGAATTCACAGTTAAATTCAAGTAAGAGTTTTGTAGAAAAATAAACAAATCTTAAAACTCCGTTATAAGAAGTGGCGCTCCAAGTCGTGGCCTCTAACCTCAAAAAGCAAAAAACAGTAGCTGTGTGAAATTTAGCGGATTTCTATAAAGTGTTTAGGTGTTTTAGTGAAAAAGTTCGTGGCAGAGCATCTCACTTAAATCAGACAGAGCGTACGGTAGAAAGGTACATACATAACCTGTCGTTTGCATTGAGTATTTTTATGCCTACCACTGTAACTACAAAATCACGAAAAAACACTGGATTCTACAAGTAAGTACAGCACTCGTTCTCAGACAAAGAAAATGTCGCAATCAGTAAATCAAATTGTCTTGATCAATGAACAATTACAACAACTGATACAGGGTTCAGAATACCACCTTGGCTCAGGTAAATCAAACACCTCAAAATTCTGGAAATTTTTCGAAATGTGCATCAAGATTTAATGGCGCTAAGGAAGCAGATGTTGCTGCGTTCATTGATGCGATAGAAACGTACAAAGATTGTGTACATGTATCTGATGAGAATGCGTTAAGAGGGTTATCAATGCTGTTAGATGATTTTGCTGCAACTTGGTGGCAAGGTGTAAAAGACTCGGTGGAATCATGGACAGAAGCTGTTTCGATTTTAAGAAATACCTTCGGACCGAAAAAATCTCCGTACAAAATTTATCGAGAGTTATTCGCGAACGAACCAGATGAAAATACTCCAGTTGATGTATTTATATGTAGATCACGCGCTATGCTTGCAAATATTCCAAAAATACTTTAAGCGCGGAAGTACAAATTGATATGGTTTACGGATTGTTGCATAATCGTATCAAAGGAAAGGTACCGCATGAGAAAATACACAACTTTTCGGAACTTTTAGACCAAGCTCGGTTAATAGAGGAAATGTATGCTGTTAACGATGTTTCTGAATTACCAAAAGAGATGCGGATACGAACAAAATGCAGTTTTTGCAAAAATTTTGGCCATATAAAAGAGGAGTGTAAGAAACTGAAAAACAAACAGATGCGCTCAAAAGAAACGGAAATAAAAAATGCTGCAAACGGATCTACCACGCAATCCAGTAGCCGAGCAAATCAAGTTTCTTGTTTTGGTTGTGGGAAATTAGGATTCATTAGAAGCAACTGTCCAGATTGTAAAGCTAGTACAGAAACTTCTTCGGTTGACTTTTGCTCAATGTTTACTAGTGAAAATGTCACTCTAAATCCACGTCCTAGACCCATTCTATACGTGGAGGTAGAAGGCCTTCACGGTCGTGGTATTATTGACTCAGCAGCAAAACAGAGTGTCGCTAGTAAGTCTTTATACGAAGCCTTAAAGAACAAAGGAAAACTACTCGAAACGAAACGAGTAACTGTAACATTAGCCGATGGTTCTTCCAGACTCGAAAATGTTCTACTCACACGTACAAATGTGAAGTTGAACAATCGTATTATTCCAACCACGTTCTTAGTCCTTCCAGGTGCTGATAATTTGACGTTGTTCGGAATTGACTTTGTTGAAGATGCAGGACTAGTTATTGACGTTGCAAAAAAGCAGTGGTACTTTGGTGACTCTCCTGTGTCCAGGTATGAACTTATGTTCGAAACTGATATACGCGAACTCGAAGTCAATAGTGTAAGTGTTCTTCGCCCGAATGAAGGCTGCAATTTAACGGAAGTGCAACGTTCCCGCCTGAGTACGTTATTGGAGGAGTATCTGGACATCTTTCAGCAAGGGAGACGCAACACCGTATGCAGAGCATCGCATCGACACTGGTGACGCCGAACCGATTTCTTTACCTCCCTACCGCATGTCTCCTGCCAAGAAGGAAGTTCTTCGTGAAGTATTGGATCAACTATTAAGGGATGAGATCATAGAAGAATGTGAATCACCTTGGGCAGCGCCTGTGGTTTTGGTCCCCAAACCAAACGGCTCAACACGTATGTGCGTAGACTATAGACGTCTGAACCAAGTTACGGTAAGTGATTCGTATCCACTACCGCGAGTTGACGATTTGTTACATGCAACGAAGAGAACCGCGTACGTCACCACGATAGATTTAAAATCGGGGTACCATCAAGTCAAAGTTCGAGAGTGCGACCGCGATAAAACAGCGTTTTGCACGCCATTTGGAACTTTCCGTTTTTCGAATGCCCTTCGGTCTAAAGAATGCACCGGCGACATTTCAACGAATGATAGACCGTTTTAAAACCGGTTTAAAGGACGTGCTTCTTTTAGCGTACTTGGACGATCTAATCATTTTGTCGGAAACATTTGACGCACATTTGCGAGATTTAAATTTAGTGTTTACGCGCTTAAAACAGTTCCGTTTAAACGCTAACCGTGACAAATGTAAGTTTGTTAGCTCCGAAGTTAGATACTTGGGACATTTGATCACACCCGATGGAATTATAGTAAACCCAGAAAAGACAGCCGCCATACAAAACATGTTCGCGCCGCGTAGTGTAAAACAATGCTTATCGTTTTTACAGACTTGTTCCTGGTATCGCCGATTCATTCAAAATTTTGCTGATGTAGCCAAGCCATTAAGTGATCTCACAAAAAGAACCGTAAATGGAATTGGGGAATGGAACAACAACAATCGTTTGATACTCTCAAACAATTATTAACTTGTGCACCGATTTTGCAACCGAACCAAGAAGGAAAACCGTATGTTCTACGCACAGATGCCAGCAAATACGCGTTAGGAGCAGTTCTACTCCAGGGGGAGAAAGAAAATGAGTATCCCATAGAATACGCGTCTCGCCTGCTTACTTCCGCAGAAAGAAATTATTCAACTACGGAACGTGAAGCATTGGCTGTAGTTTGGGCATTGGAACGATTTCGTGGATACATAGACGGCTCTCCAGTATCGGTCACAACTGATCACCAGCCCCTAAAATGGCTAATGACCCTTAAGTCTCCTACTGGACGACTTGCTCGATGGGCTTTGTTAATACAAAGTTACGATCTGAAAATAGAATACACTCCCGGACGATGTAATGTCATTGCTGATGGCTTATCTAGACCTATTTTCTGATCATGACAGTGAAAAGGAATGTGATATTTGCTTATTTACAATTGATTTGCCTGCTAGATCACCTTCTGATGTTCGAGAAGGTCAGCTAAACGACCCTGATTTGAAGAAGATCATCGACTCTTTCGAAAATGTTAAAGACAATGAATATGAATATTCCAAATGGACTGATCGAGGATATATCATGAGCAAAGGAGTTCTCTATCGCTATCACCCGGATGATGAAAATGAAGAGGCAGTATTGGTAGTACCTGCACAGGAAAGAGAACGTGTGATGCGTGAGTACCATGGTGCTCCAACAGCTGCTCACTATGGAGTTGAACGTACTATCCGCCGAATCTCTAGTCGGTATTATTGGGTCGGCATGCGTCGCTACATTACCGAGTACATAAAGAAGTGTCCGGAATGCCAAAGATACAAGGCTTCAAATCAAAAACCTGCTGGTTTAGTGCAGACTCCTGCATTTGCACAACGGTTCGAGACCATTTCTGTTGATTTATTCGGTCCTTTACCAGAAACACCTGAAGGACAGCGATGGATTTTCATCGCCGAAGATGTGTCTACCAAATGGGTTGAGTTATTTGGACTAGTCAGAGCTACTGCGGAGGAGTGTGCTCGCGTATTGGTATCCGAAATTTTTATGAGGTACGGAATGCCCAGAAGAATGATAAGTGATAATGGAGTACAATTCGTAAGCAATGTAATGCAACATGTTACCCATTGCCTAGGTATACAGCAACATCTTATACCTTTGTATCACCCTCAAGCAAATATGGTTGAACGAAAGAATCGAGACTATTGGCTATTTTTGTAGGTGATGATCATACTAGTTGGGTGGAAAAGCTCCCAGCTATTCGCTTTGCCATGAACACTGCTAGAGGTGAAACCACAGGATATAGTGCTGCTTACTTGACTTTTGGCCGCGACCTTCGTACTTGGGACGTTAGGCATGATCTCAGAGAAATTGTAAATTCCGACAATTTTGTGCCGGAGATAACTCCATATTTGCACCAATTACCTGACACCATACTTGACGTTAGAAACACGCACGACGTCCAACAAGACCGCCAAAGAGTTTATGCCAAGAAACGAAATCGTAATACATCCCCTTTTCGCACAGGAGATAAAGTTTTGGTAACCAAACCCTTTCTAAGCAGTACCAATAGGAAGAAAACAAGCAAGTTTGCTCCACGACGAGACGGACCTTATATTGTTTCGAAAATTATTTCACCAACGTCTTGTCAAATCTCTGATCCACGGACGCCTGAAATACCATTAGGAAAATACCACGTGTCTGCCTTAGCCAAATGTCGTGATGGAGAGGATTCTCATGTTCCTAAGATGCCTATTAGGCCCAGAGGACGACCGCCGAAGAACAAAAACCGTAGTTCTGGTTCCTCATCGGGACGATTTCTGAACCATAGGGGGAGGTTGTAACGGATTGGCCCGTATACGGCCGTTGGGCAGTCGAGCGAAAGCCAGAGAGCGGGAGAGTGCTGATTGTGTGCGTGCGCGAGTGGTCAGACGTTTTTGTTTTTGTAGAAATCTGATATATTGTTCATATATATAGTTTCTTGCTATTGTGTTAGAGAATCTGAATTCACGTTTAAATTCAAGTAAGAGTTTTGTAGAAAAATAAACAAATCTTAAAACTCCGCTATACAGTAAATTTATGTGAATTCTTGTAATGCATAATTGTTGTATGAAATGTGTTTAAAATGTTAACAAAGCTCTTTTATCTATTAAATTATGTTTTTATAAAATATTTAACAAATTTTTATTTCTGGTGACATTTGTTATACTACAATATACTCACACAATTATCCTTATATAAAGTCGTTGCTGAGCCTCCGTCGCTTGCTTATCTTATTTGTTTTTGCTTTACCTTCTAAGAATCTGTTACCTGCATGTTGTTTGACAATATTTTCCTCCTCTATACTCCACACTACTCCGTCTATTTTTAATCGTTGGTATCTGATTTGAACTCTTTTTCCTGCCTGTTCCTCTTTCCCGCTACTGCCCTTAGTTTTCCTGGTATAATTCTCTTCTCGTTTATCATATCATCGTTAATGTAGACAGCTTCGTTTCTATACTCCCTTAATTTACTCTTGTTCCTCATTACTGCTATCGTATCCTCCATCCTATACAATTCTATTAAACAAACTTTTGGCCCCAACTTCCTTATTTGCTTTATGCCAGCTTCTACGCCTATCTTTTTAAAAAAGTTTTTATACATGCTGTTAAAGTATTTTGTTCCGCTTCGTTTATTGCGTAACCCAGTAATACTATATTGCTCCTTCTATTTTCACTTTCTATTCTTTCAAATTTTTCTTTTATAGTTTCTATTTCCGTTTTGAAGTCTGTATTTTCCTTACTCAATTTTTCGTTTTCCACTTTTGCTTCTCTTAATTCTTCTATGATCTTATGATCCATCCTGTTTGACTTCTATTTTGGCAATTCTCTCTGTCAAATCCTGTGACATAATCAACATTCTGTCTAATTTACTTTCTTCCTTACTGTAGTTCTTATCTGGTGCTTTACCGACTTTTTTACCTCTTTGCAAAATATCCAATTCCGTCTCTGCTCTCGTTCTTTTTCCCTCATCAGTCGACCCGCCGTCACTATCCACTTCGTTGTTTGTGAGAAGCTCTGCCTCCTGAATACGACCCTACCTGCCGCTTACGGCACACCTCGATAAAAACTCACCCCGAGTCGACTTCTCGGAAGGTTAGTTCCTCTCAATGTGACCTTGTTTATGTTTTTAATAGCTTATATTCTACTCCCATTTTACAAAAACCACGATTTGCTCTATAATCTTAATTTATACACCACCTATTCGCAGCTGCACACTTCGCAAAAATTTTTCCCTATCTAAAACTTCCGAAATACAATTAAATAAACCATAGAAATAAAAAAAAACAAGTTCATACTGACTTGAATTACGCCCTCTTGAATTACGTGTAATTTTCCCAGAATTCCCTACGCTCCGGGTTTGCTTCTGCGCATGTCCTCAATTCCAATATGGCGTTTCCTCGTGCTTCCGGTGGGAAAAATGTGTGCCTTAGTAAGGAGGTAACCACAAAAAATAAAGCACCGGAAATCTACCTCTCAGCGGGAAATCCACGTAAATCGACGTATCTCCAATAAAACTCTCAAGTGTATCCAGAAAAAAATTATGTGTATCCAGAAAAAAAAATTGCGTGTATCCAGAAACTCTAAAATACAAAAGAAACACAAAACTGAATAGGGGAAAGTGCAAATCGAACTTTACTTTACCATGCGTTCAACATGAGTTCCATTCAATATGATGGTCGAACATAGAGGATAGGTATGAATCCCGCAATAGGCGTATAGCGAAACGACGTACTTCCAAACTACTCTAACGAACCAAAATTCCAACGAAAGTCGTTTACGATAGGTCAACTTAGACTTGCGAATCCGCCGAGACGACGTAATTAAAATCCAAAATCAATTCAAGTCTTGTCGATACCCACCTTCCTGCTACTGGACCTTAAAAGAAGATCTTACCAACTCAACTGCACAATCGGACTGACTGATAAGCGACTATCAAATTTTCGCGCATGGGCTTCACGAAAAATCGTAAGAAGAAAAAAAGAAAACCGTTCGATTGCCAGCATATGCGTTTAACAAATAAAGCTCGCTAAAATGGAAATATACAGGGATCAGAATATTGTAGTATGGTAATACTCCATTAGTAAAATTATCAATAAAAAGATGTAAATTTTATAGAAAGCATTCTTTAAGAAATAGAAAAGCGTTGTAAACATTTACCACACATACACTTGAAACATTTCAAAATCTAGAATTCCAAATTGCTATAACGACGTGCCGAAAAAAATGAAAAAGTCAGATAAAAAGATATAAAATACCAGGGTTGAAAAGAAGCAGACCACATAAAAAAGAAGTTGTTGTTTACAAACGACGAACAGATCAAAGAAAAAGAAGTACAATAAAAGGAAAAGACCAAAGAAAGGAAGTGAAGAAAGAATTCAAGAGGGAGGGAGTAGTTAAGGATTAGAAAACAAATTACACTTATACACACTAGGTAATATGTTTTGATTGTATTGTTCATTATTTTGTTAATATAATACTAAAATTTTATAAATATTATTTGTAATAATTTTTGCCTTCTATAAAATTAACTAAAATTCATACTACAATATACAGGGATCAAAAAAAACGTAACAAGCTTCTCAACATCTCCCTGGTCTCGTGACATAACCAATGAACTGAGTTCATGTGACCACAATCCAATTACTACCTGTTCTTTTATTTCCTCAAATGATAACTTCAGTTCTTGACAATATTTAACCTTCTCATGGAAGATATATACTTATATTTTCTTTGGGACCCTGAGTTCTTAGTTGCATCTTCTTCCAGCATTCGTTTAAACTTCTTTCTAGACAGAATGTTTTTCTAAATTGATTCTGAAATTCAGTACAATCCTTTATTTCATGTTGTCTCGCTTCCAACCAATGCTTTGCTGCACCAATCACATGCATTCGAGCTGTTTCTAAGGTAAATGATTCTGGCCATGCATGTAGTCGAGCAGTACTTATGATATTTTCCAGCCATATTTTCGATGTATGACTGCCTGTCTCACCAGAAAATGCATTTATACTTTTCGACAGATCAGGCATAATACTATAATTTTTAACATTTTGATTCGACTGTATATGTAACATTTGTAACATACTGGCTTTTAGTTGTAACAATGCATTTATCGTGAATAACATATCTGTCGATTTTGATGGTGTTGAATCGGTACTTACAGTAGCATTTTTCTTGAAATTTTCAAATTCATTTAAATCTGCCGTTAAATTGTCTCTACTAGACTCCGCCATGTTGTTTCTTACTCGTACGTGTTGTCGTTGCAATAATAACCGCTGCTAGCCTATCTTATGTCACCCCACACCTGAATTGTTATAGATACCCTCCCTCTCTTTGTACCTATAAGCTTTACAACTTTTATTATCAACTATCACGATTCGGCTTGATTATTAATGATAATATATTTCACACAATTTTCAAAACTGTCATTCTTTATCAGTACTCTTACTCAACTACTTTGATCTTCGCTCTATATGTCTACATATTCAAAATGTCCTAATTCATATTTAATACAATATTAAATAACCTAACACTTGCCAGTAAAACTGGAACAGAATTATTGTATTACACACTTCACAATTTTGTGGTAAGACACTTCAATAGTTGTTATCCTGAAAAAAAAGAAAATTCAAACTGAGAATCGAAAAATACAATTAGCTTTACACATTTAAAAAATGAAGAATAACTTACAATTAGATGCAATAGTAACTAGCATTTCAACAAACAGTTAGGCGATATATAATTGCTACCTTAAGCAAACAGAACAAAAGCTTTAGACGACAGTATTGGGAAACATGGGATCAGATAAACAGAGCTGATAACAAGCAAATGGCAACTTGGAACATATACATATACACATTTAAATCAGAATACAACAAAACGGGTACAAGTAACCAATTCATCAGTATCTGCGGACCAATCTAGCATGTACTTTATACTTGCGGACATAAATCAAGGTGCAGTAAAGCCACGAAACTTTATTAATTCATTATAGAATCTGTATATTGTGTGAAATCTTGTTATATCTCTCAGTTAACGTCTAATGAATTATTGCACTAGTTATGAAAATGCAAGCAAAAAGATCAGGGGTCCTTATAATAGATCCACCAAACATCTCGTAGAAATAATTGCAAGCATAAGTGAACCATTGATATATATTATAAATGTATATTTGTCAGAGGGAACTTTTTCAGAAGAACTAAAAACATGGAAGGTAACACCAGTTTTTAAGAAGAATGATGTCAACGAGCCACAGGGTTATCGACCTAATTCCATATTGCCATCAATTCCAAAAGCTTTTGGACATGTCATTGGAAATCGAATAGTGAGCTTCTTTGGAACAAATGGTTACTTCAATACATCAAAACATGGATACAAATTCACCCACTACTACAGCTATTATGGAAATTGTTGAAGAAACTTGTAATGGGTTAAATGCTGAGCAAAGAAAAACGTTGGTGTGTGTGATTTACGCACGTCTGAAGTGAATATTTCCGTCCAACTAACATCTGATAAGTGTTAAATTCTTTTGGTAATTGTTGCATTGTTGTATTACAATTTATACACGTGTAACGAAGACGCGTTGAGCTAAAAGAAATGCAATCGTCCGCCTGGCCCGTCGCCTTTCGCTCGCACATCACACTCTCTCTCTGTCTCTCCTTCTCTTTAAGACAAAACCGCCCGACTCGTCGCCTCCGCTTCCCGCTTCTGTTTCAGACGAAGCAAGCACGCACGTATCCTTTCTCTGGCACATCGCCTCTCGCTCGCACATCATACTCTCTCTTGTTTTCTTTGTTTTTCACACGAAGCGAGCGCTCAAATTTATCGCTCTTACGCGTACGCTCTTACACTTATCCTCAGTGTTAATCATTCCTTCTTGCTGGAGAAACTGTTCCATTACGGAATAAAAGGAAACGGAGTTATACGTTCCTATCTAGAGAACAGATGTCAGTATGTGGCATTTGCAGAGCATATCTAAACTATAAACTATATGTATTACACAAGGTGTGCCACAGTGGTCGGTCAGTATTAGGACCTCTGCTTTTAGTGATATACATGTTGTGACTTCTTTATTTTATTCAAAACACTTTACTAAAATTGATCCTTTATTTTTTTTTTCTTTTGTGCCACCCGTTACACCCCTGCGCCAGATACAACCTCTCCCGCCTCTCCCGCTTCTTCTATATTTCATACATAACAATACACTAATGACATCGTAATAGCATTAGCCATGGCAGAACTATAATGTATGCAGATAATCAATGGCCAAACTGAGGACTGTTTAAAAACGAAACATAGGCAAACCATGGGAACAGCATAGAAAGGCTTTGACGCCAATAATCTTAAACTAAACATGTAGGAAAAACAGGAGATTACCTTTGCAAAGAGGACGACTGACGAACGTATGTCATTGACAATGTTTTGTTTGGATCGACTGGATTAGTCCGCACATATAGCACAAATATCGAAAAAGTTAACAGCTACAATATATACTATGAAAACCAAGAAACAACAGAAATTCAGAAGCTGGTGGTAGGATATGATAATACGATATATCGAAACGGTAATTACTTAAAAACATGATGAAAGAAGATCAAGTAAATTTGCAATTGTTTGATTTAGTCATTTTGTTACCAAATTGCTAATTCCAGTTTTGGAATCGGCTGGCGTTGTCTCGAAAAGGGAAGCCGGAATAGGAGAGCAACAAAATAAAAGATACACTTGTCTCCTGGCGTTTTATCCAAAATTCCTCCGTTCAGATACGTCTCCAGAAAAAGCCCGTGCTCCACCTGCGGGAGGCCGTTAGCTCGCTGTGCTGTGGGTGCGGGTTCAATCAGATCTTCTAAACAAAAGAGACGGCGCCACCTGCTCAAGATTTATCTCCCTTCGGAGCGTTCGGTAACCAGGAATCCTGGTTGACCGGTAAGGAGGTATCAGATCCGAGAGGTTCTTCAAATAACCCCAATGAGACAACAAGATTTGAGGCGAGACCTTGTATATTTATAATCAGATAAAGTGAAAGGTTGAAATTTTACACGATTTAAAATTTTTTTAAAGTTAAGTGAGTAAAATTTACAGAAATGAACACTCTTAGCGTTCAGACGCCGAGAATGTCGCGTCGCGATCCCAACAGAAAAGAAAAAAACAAATATTATCGAGCTACCTACGCCGGACGAATGGTACCACGCGACCGAACGCGAAGTAGTTCTTACTTACTTACTTAATCCTTAAGCCTTTTCCACCCCTGTCCTGGGGTGTAAGGCGTGTGTGAAGCTGAGCCCCGGGATTAATGTTGCATATTTCCCTCCATCGCTTCCTATCCGCTACGGCTTGCTGAGCTTCTCCCCACGATACTGCCCTTCCGTCCAGTGCATCCATCACGTTCTCTATTCACGTCCGCCTGGGCCTTCCTCTCGATCTCTTCCTCCTCGTCCTGGCTTCAAAAACCTGCCTAACCACTCTCTGTTCCGGCATCCTCCTCACATGTCCATACCATCTCAGCTGTGCTTTTTCAATATTCTCCTCCATTGGTCTGAGTTTCAGGTTATCTCTGAGTGTTATGTTTCTAATTCTGTCTCTTCTTGTTTTATTTACTATTTTTCTCACAAATCTCATTTCTGCAGTTGTTATCTTTCTTTTCTGTTTCTCAGTCATGGTCCATGTTTCCGCACCGTATAAAAGTATTGGCATAGCCACTTTTTGAATACTTGTACTCTAACCTCCTTCGGTATCTCTTCTTTTCCCAGAAATGTATTTTTATACAATTAAACAGTCTTCCTCCTGCTGTTGTTCTTTCTTTAATTTCGTCCTCTATCTTTCCGTCCTCTGATAATATTGAGCCTAGGTATTTAAATTTCTTTACTTGGTCTAGTATTTCTTCTCCTACTTTTATTGTGTGTTTTTGCGGATTCTTTCCCACTATCATTGTCTTAGTCTTCTCTATATTGATATTCATGTTTATTTCCTCCAATGTTTCCTTGTAAGTCTGTATATTCATATTAAGTGTTTATTCGTCCTTTGCAATTATAACTATATCATCCGCATAGCATATCTCCGATATTTTTATATTTTTGATTTTCCAGTAGCCTATTTCATACGCTCTTATTCCTTTCATCTTTACTCTCTTCATTGCCTCATCTAACACCAGTGTAAAGAGCATCGGATTCAGAATACATCCCTGCCTGAGACCTCTAGTTGTTGCAAACACATCTGTTTTCCTCTGTTTTGTTCTTACATAATTTGTCGTTTCTTTATATAAGCTTTGTATTCCTCTTATTATTAATTCCGGTATTTTCCTATTTCTTAGTGTCATCCATATGTCCTCTCTATTAACCTTATCAAAAGCTTTTTGTAGGTCTATAAAGCATAAATGTACCTCTTTGTCTTCTTTTATTGCCTTTTCTCCTATTTGTCTCATTATAAATATTGCATCATTTATCCCTCTAGCTGGTCGAAATCCAAACTGTGTTTCCTCCAAAGTACATTCCAGTTTATCTCTCATACGTTTTGCTAATATTCTAGTATATACCTTTGATACCGTGCTAGTTAGTGTTATCCCTCTGTAATTGCTACAGTCCTTTGTGTCACCTCTTTTGTAAATAGGTATGATTATACCTGTTGTCCAGTCCCTTGGTGCACTACCTAACAGTATCCTGTTCATCATCATCGTAAGTTCTTGTATGGCTACCTCTGGTAGTGTTTTTATCATATCTGCTGTAATTCCATCATCTCCCGGTGCCTTTCCCAGTTTTAACTCTGCTATCGCTTCCCTTACTTCCTTAATACTTATCTCGTCTGTTTGTGTTATTTCTATTCCGTGCTCTAGTCCTACACTCAGATGTTGGTTTTCGGCGATTATGTCCGCCGGACATAATCGCGAAGTAGTTCTACAAAGGTAAATCTCAATTTAAAAAAGTTAGCGAGGCGCGAACAGACTTCGGGTCTTTACCAAAAAAAGGAAAATCTTACTATTTTAAAGTAGGCAAGAACTATAAAAAAATATCTCGTAATTGAAAATAACATGTGATTGCGCACAAGAAAACTAATGACGAATACAAGATAATCTCGGTACTCATATTCAAATAAACCATAGAACTAATAATAATAATAAAAAAACAAGTTCGTACTGACTTGAAATACGCCCAATTGATTTACGTGTAATTTTTCCAAAACTCCCTATGCTCCGGGTTTGCTTCTGCGCCTGACCCTCGATTCTAATATGGCGTCTCCACCTGTTTCCGGTGGGGAAAATGTGTGCCGTTGTGAGGAGGTAACCACAAAAAAGGAATGCACTAGAACTCTACCTCTCAGCGGGAAATCTAATAAAACTCTTAATGGTATCCAAAAGAAATATTACGTGTATCCAAGAAAATTACGTGCATCCAGGAAAAAAAAAGTTACGTGTATCCAGAAAAACTCATGCGTTCAACATGAGTTCCATACAATTACGACGGTCGGACGTAGAGGATAGGTATAATATACGCAGCCAATGCGTATAGCGAAACGACGAGCCTTCAAACTATTCTACGAACCAAAATTCCAACGAAAGTCGTTTCCAGTCGGTCAACTTAGACTTTGCGAATTCGCCGAGACGACGTAATTAAAATCCAAAATCAATTCAAGTCTTGTCGACACCCACCTTCCTACTACTGGACCTTAAAAGATGATCTTACTAACTCAACTGCTCGATCGGACTGACTGATAAGCCACTATCAAAAATTTAGCGCATGGGCCACACGTACATTCGTACGAAGAACAACAAACGTTCGATGGCTATCTTATGCGTTTAACAAATAAAACTCGCTAAAATGGAAATATACAGGGATCAAAATATACAGAGATAAAAAAAACGTAACAAAGTATTTCTTTTATAGGCACTAAGAACGATCCAGGATTCCATTTGTCGGTTAAAATTATAGTTTGCTCGTAGTTCACAATCGCGTCAGAAAAGTGCTTTGTTTAAATTTTGTTTAAGGAACCTGAATCGTCCTGAGATGAGTAGTTAGCTACTAGAAGCAAGGTGCGAGTCATTGTTCCCTTCTATTTCTTGAGCAGCCGGAGCAAAATTACATCACTCCCTTTTTTACTGCATTTGAAGTTCGGCTGGCGCCCATTATTTAATCTATAAATTGTCGTTTTCATAGAGTATCCGCGTATTTTTTAAATAACCACTACGAAGGGGTGTATTGTGTAGGTCGACCTCTGTTAAGCACCAGGAGAGCAGACACAAGATATGGCAGCCATAACAGATTGTTAGAGTACGTTGTGCGTCTGTACATGTATACAATATATTTCAATAATGTTTGAATTTCTCCTGTTTTGGAGAAATTGATGCGAAAGTATGGCAATTCCTCTTGGTGTAAATAAATTCGCTTCTTGCGATTTAATGAAACACGGGTAACTAACTAAATGTATATTTCATTAAAATACCTAACGTACTTTACTGTATGATATATATTTTACGTTAATAAAAGAACTTGTATTCTGAGAATGCTAAGTTTATACTGCCTATTTTGTATATCTAACTAATAATAATGGTTATCTTGTATTGACTGCTTAAACTTGATTGGTGATAACAATTGGGGGCGGATCTAATATTTAACAAAAACTTATGTACAAGTCCTTACAAGGTATATAGACACGACACAGAAAAAAATGAAAAATAGGAGTCGTGTGCCAGACGCGGCTGAGAGTGGACGTGTTTGTGCAGTGCTTCGAGTATAATAGTGCTTCACAGCGATTTCTATTGTCTCCGTTGCCGTTTTTATTCTACTTTCGCCGATAGGGGTCGATCTTCGACGGGTCGACCGGCGTCGTCCTCCTTATGCGGCGATTCGCGATTTTCGCGTAATTATTGAGACAATAACAACAACGACATCTGTTGCCACGTCACTTCTGACGTATCCTGCCACGTAGAGTTCCCGCTTCTTTAATGCCGGCCACCTGAGGCCCGGGTAAAGTGCTTCTCTGTTATTTTATTTTATAATTTACACCTTGTTTTTTTAGTTTTTCTTGTGTTTTTATTCCTTTTAACTTTTAACATTGACAACCTTCGAACTCGCCGAAGGGTTTTTTCGCTATGAGGCTAAGCGCGTTAAACGCGACCTTCGCGACGACATGGACGCAGACCGCGGTCTCCCGACCATCAGCGGAGACGCGGCCGCCAGGAGCCCCGGGCGCCGATCGCTCTCCCCAATGTCGGACACCTCTGTAGTTTCGGCAACCTTTTCTGCCCCCTCTCCGGGGGCATCTAAACGAAGACGCCCCTCTGCTGAGGTCGTCAGCACGGCCTTGGTACATGCTGAGGGCTCAGACACAGCTAAGAGGAGGAGACACTCCACCGGTTCTAGAACCGTTGGGGCCGCCGCCAAGAAGCCCCTCAATTCGGAGTTGGACTCCATCGACGTCGTGGCCGCCTCGGTCCCTACCGTTCGCCACTCCCCGGCACCTCGACCGGACCCTTGGAACGCTGCTCCTCCTAATAGGGGCTCGATGTTCTTTCCGAGCTTTGCTCCCCGGCCTGAGGGAACTCTGACTTCTGGTTCTACGCCCGGTTCCTCTGGTCCGGCCGGCAAGGACAAAATTTCGCCGATTGTCCTGCGAAGTGCCGCCAGGTGGGTACCAGTGAGCGCCATCATCAAGCGCGCGGGATTTAATTTCCTGAGGGCGACCAGCACCAATGATGGTGTTAGATTCTTTCCCGCTACTGAAACGGACTTTCGCGGCATCACCAAGCTCTTGATCAACGGGGACACCCGTATTATACTTACCAACTCCCATGTGAGAAGCTTCTCCATGTTGTCATCAGGGGAGTTCCTACGGATGTCCCAATAGCTGATGTCCACGAATCCCTGCTTGACAAGGGATTTTCGCCGGAAACGGTCATCCGGATGAAAAGGTTCCGCGGGAAAGCTGAGATGCCCTTGGTGCTGGTGAAACTCACCAAGGATCAGAAGTCTATTTTCGAAATCAAGGAGGTGGTCGGCCTGGACATCTCGGTTGAGCCTTTGCGCTCACGGCCCGGTCTGAGTCAGTGCTTTAGGTGCCAAAAGTTCGGCCACGCACAGTATAGGTGCACTGCACCGATCAGGTGCGTGGCCTGTGGGGAAGAGCGCTATGCTCGCGGATGTAGGAAGCCGAAGAGTGAACCAGCAACGTGTGCCAATTGCACGGGAGCACACCTCGCCAGTTATCGGCGATACGAGTGCTGCCCCAGTGTCAGGGCGCGGCGGGTGTGGTCGTTCCGGGCAAGCGATACTCCGAAGCCGTGACGCCTGGACCATCTAGGAAGCAGCCTTCACCTCCTGCTGCTCCGAAGATGCCGGCTTCAGGTCGGAGGAGGAACCGTGTACCGTGTGGGGGGCGGAGAGGATAATCGACTTGGAGCAGAAAACCACCGTCCCAGACTTTGTGTCGGTCTTATGCTCCCTGCAAGAAATGTTCGGGCAGATGAACCATACAGCTCGTCTTCTTAAGACGCTGCTCCCTCCACGCGATTCCCTTAAGCAATCAAAATGAGCGCGAACCTTCCATTTACCTCTTCCGCCTCACTGAGGGTTGTTGCCTGGAACGCACATGGTCTGGGCGACAAGAGACTAGAAGTGTAGGCCTTTCTAGCAGAGCAAAATATCGACGTCCTGCTGGTGGGTGAGACGTGGCTGAGACCTGGTGACAGGTTCCTCATCCCGAACTACGCCACCCATCGCTCCGACAGACTGACCGGCCGGGGTGGCGGCGCTGCGGTGTTGGTGCGTCATAGCATCCGTCAGTCGTGGATTGGCGTCCCCGGTTTGGCCTCCCTCGAGGCGGCAGCGATTCGGATCTCGATGCGGGGCCTCGGCCCGCTGAGAATCTTTTCCGTTTACGCCCCCGAGCCGGGCTTTTGTGGTCCGAGACTACGAGGAGATCTTCGACTCCGACCTTCCAACCCTGGCCGCCGGCGACTTTAATGCGAAACATCCTTTCTAGGGGTCGAGGGCGACCAACGCCTTCGGAACAGGCCTTCTCGCTTATCTTCGGAGTGCGACGGTCGCCGTCCACTCCCAGACCCAGCCAACGTTTTGTCGCGCCGGCGCCAGAGCGGATATCCTGGACTTCCCGTTGAGTAGGAACCTTCCGCTGAACGTCGACGTCCAGAACCTACCGGACCTCTCCTCGGATCACAACCCCTGCTCTACGTCGTTGGGGGTAGTATCCTGGAGCTTCCCCGCCATCTTCGGGGGCGGGTCGATTGGGAGCTTTTCGCCGCCAAGCTCGGACTCATGGCCCCTTCGGCCATGTCAGATCTGTCGGATGAACAGCGAATCGAGGCCTCCGCTGTCGCCCTGACCGACAACATCTCGTCGGCCATTGCCGAGTCGACCACTTGGAACACTCGACAAACTTGGACACATTCGCGTGTCGCCGGACGTCCTCGCGCTTATACGCGAGAAGCGAAGAGCCGTGAAGAAGGCCCAACGAACCCTATACCCGGGCGACTTTGCTCGGGTGAACGCCCTGAAGTACCCCCTCCCACCTCCGGTCCGGATAAGATCGGCAACGCGGCCATCAAGCGCCTGCCGGACTGTGCTCTGGATGTCCTCCTCTCTATTACGAACGCCATACTCGCCATGAGCTACTTCCCAATAATCTGGAAGAAGGCGGGCGTCATCTTCTTCCCGAAACCGGGAAAGGACCCGGCATTCCCGCAGAATCACCGCCCCATCAGCCTTATTTCGAACGTCGCGAAGTTGCTGGAACGAGTTATCCTCTCTCGTCTCCGGGAGAGGATTCAAGAAGATCGGCCCCTCCCGAAAGAACAATTCGGATTCAGAGCTGGTCTTAGTACCGACTACCAGCTCCCCAGACTGACGGACTCTGTTCGGGAGGGTTTAGCCAGGAAAGAGACGACGGGGGCAGTTTTTTTGCCAGGGAACGCCTTCGACAGGGTCTGGAACGAGGGCCTTATTCTAAAGATGGCCGCCTTGGATTCGGAGGGGCCCTAATTCGTTTGGTTACGTCCTATCTGTCCGATCGCTCGTTCCAGGTGAAGGTGGGTGGAGCCGTGAGGTCTACTTCATTTCCTATCACGGCGGGAGTTCCTCAGGGCTCACTGCTGGCTCCCGATCTTTTCAATCTTTTTACGCACGATATCCCTCGAGTGCCGGGGACGGAGCTGGCAGTTTATGCTGACTACACGGCCTTGTACACCGTGTCGCCCGCCGATAGCCTTGTTTGTCACCGTCTCCAGAGTGCCACCGACCAACTTGTGGACTAGGCTTCCAAGTGGAGAATGGTCATCAACGAGGACAAGTGTCAGGCGGTGCGATTCACTAAACGCACCGACCCTCCCCACGACTATATCTCCGTGGGTGCGTCTCCTTGGGGTCGTCTTGGATAACAAATTGACGTGGCGGCCCCATATTCGAGCGGTGACAACAAAATTTTTGAATGTTAGGAACTCCCTTTACCCCCTTCTCTGTCAGGGCAGCAAGCTTTCCCTTCGTGCGAAGCAGCTTCTATACTGCTAGATTCTGCGCCCGATATTGACCTATGCGGCACTCGCATGGTGCACTGCCGCGAAGACTCATCTCACCTCTTTAGCGACCCTTGAGAATTGGACTCTGATGATGGCCGACGCCCCTTGGTTCATGAGGAACGACAGACTGCAGCGGGATCTGGATATACCACCTCTTCCGGACCCTGGCGGCGTCGACCTGGCGGCGCGCCGGAGAGTCGGACCATCCGATCGTGAAGGAGTTGGCGAGATTAAACCCTGACCGCCCGCCGCCCCTGGTGAGGATTCGACGCATCGGAGGGGTGCTCGAGGACGTCCCGGGTTTCCCCGGGGACAATCGCCGATAGTCCACAAGACCGACTTCCCACGCTCCGTGCGTCGCGCTTTTCCAACAACCCTTAACAACCATCACCAGCCACGGCGGTCAGACGAATCCGCCAACATTGAAGCTAATGGAGCTAAAGGCACTTAGCACTTAGCGAAAATATGAATAGTTGCGTTATTATACAGTTACTGCTGAATTTGTAATGTGCTATTCTAAATTAGACTATAATAAACTGTATAAAATAATATAATTGTTCGGTACCCGACCTTTTCGAATAAAGTAGAGATGGGACATTCGAATCCGCGAATCCTCGAATCCATCGAATCCTGAAAAAGATTCGAGATTCGAAAACTCGAATCTTCGCACGATTTTCGTAATTCGAATCTTTCGAATCCAAAAAAAAAAATAATAATAATAATGATGACTCATGTAATCACGACACATATGAATCACTGACTAGAAAGATCTCGACGATTCTCTTCGGTTCTCGTTCTTTCAGCCACAAAGTATTTATAAGCTGGCATGCTTTCCTAATGTTTGTGGTATTTTAATAAATAAATATCTTCATTCCTGAGACCAGAAAAGGTATGGAACATGTCAAATACAGACAGCAAATAATATAACTAATCTAATTACAAAAATTATGAAAACTTATTAACTTATGTACATTTAGTTCTAATAACTAGCTAAGACTATATCATGTTAAGTCAGTTCAGTCAAGTTTTATATTTTAAACACCATATATGCTACACTAATACCATCTATCGCTCTTTATGTGATTCTAATTAACATCCTGCGCTCTCTCGTAAATTCTAGCAACTATCTCGTCTTGAATAGTCTCGTCGGTTCTGGATGACTGAGCTCTAATACTGGATTATTCTCGAAACTCTTGATATATGATATATAAAAGGTGCGTGGTGCGAGTAAACTTCAGATCGCAACGACCACTTTATAGTGCAGTACTGTTCAGTCTGTGACGTTTGAGAGTGGATATGCGTGGTTTATACGATATATGAGGTAAGTTACTTATTTTCATTTATACTGTATTGATATATAATTTTTTTCCCCTAATTAAGTTATATTACATTGCATGCGGTGTTAGTTGGAAATCAAATTGGGATGTTATATAAATGTAATTGTTAAGTATAAGAATTAAAAAAATAAATAACTTGTTAATTGTTGTCAAAGGCCATTTCAGATGTCTGTCAACTGCATTATTAATTAATTATTCACGGCATAGTAATTTTGTACATTTATTGCAGTTTTATTATTACTGTTGCATACCGTATTTTCGCGCAATTATTACAGCTAATAATAAAATTACAAGGATTTTAGGATTTTAACATGAAAACTTAATTTTTTTTTCTTTTTCAGGGGATTTCTGAAGTTGCACAACTGTCACTGTTACATCATATTTGTTGCATTCAATAGCAACCTATGAAATGGCTTTGTGTCCTCAGGGCAACTTCTGATATTTGGAACTATTTCCAAATTTCAGAAAATGAAAACTATGCAAATTGCAATCTGTGCTCTGAAAAAATATCTAGAGGGAAAAAAGTCGCACACTACTTCAGCTATGTGAAAACATTTGAAAACCAGGCATTTATCCAAATATCAAGAACTGAAAGGTACAAGTTCATCAAACTCATTACTAATTCCAACTTCACCCTTAAGCCCTTTGACTGTCAATGTTGATTCTTCATTTGAAGAAAATAATCCAGATGATATAACTACTTTTGGGAGTCCTGTGTCAATTAGTTCAACTCCTAGTCCAGGTTCAAAAATTTGTTCTTATGGCGAATAAAGGTCTTTGAAACAATGCGCAGTGAAACGCAAAGCAGAACCTTTCAACCAACCTACTCTGAAAAATTTTTTTGATAAAATGCAAAAGTTTTAAGCCTGGGGACAAAAGAGGCAAAACAATTACCAGATTGGTTGCTGAAATGATATGTACAGATAATCAACCACTGTCCATAGTGGAAGATAAGGGGTTTAAAAAATTGATTAACCATCTAGAACCAAGTAATGTCATCCCATGTAGGAAACATTTTTCTGAAAAGGTAATTCCAGATATGTATGAAGAAGAAAAAATGAAAGTCCAGGAACTTTTTAAAAATACTGAATACATTGGAGTCACAACAGATATGTGGACATCAACATCATCTGATGACTACCTAAGCCTGACAGTGCACTTTGTAGATGAAAACTTTGAGTACCATCATTTGTGCTTAGAATGTATTCCTTTTTAGAGGTTTCACATACAGCATCTGCTATAGAAACTTTCATTAGCAACATAATAAAAGAATGGCATCTTACAGAAAAAGTTGTATGCTTCATAAGAGACAATGGTCCTAATATGGTTGCAGCTTTAGAGCGTAGCATCTTCACCCACTTGCCTTGCCTAGCCCATACGTTTCAGTTAGTTATAAAAGATGGTTTACTGAATAAGAATGAAATTAAGGAAATAATGATATCCTGTCGGAATATTGTGGGACATTACAAACACTCTTCTAAAGCGACAAAAATGTTAAAAACTGCTCAAGCTAAGTTAGGTCTTAAAGGTCGTCGTTTAATACAAGACGAGCCGACTAGATGGAACTCTCAGCTTCACATGCTCAATCGACTTGTGGAACAAAAGCAAGCCATTTTATTGTCTGCTTCTGACTTGAATATTCAGATAGACCTTTGTCCTCGACAGTGGAAACTTATTGAAGATATTATACGAATATTAGAAGTGTTTGATAAAGCTACATTTGTGGCCAGCTCAAGTAAAGTGACAATTTCAGAAATAATTCCTTTAGTGAATAGCACCATTCGTGCTCTAGAAAATTTCAAACCAAAATTAGGTTCAGTACAGGGTTTCCGAAATGATTTGCTTGCGTCACTAAAAAGGCGCTACCATTCTGTTGAGACAGAGAAATTGTATACTATTGGTACTTTACTGGATCCCCGATTCAAAGGGAATGTATTTTTGAATAAAGAAAACGTTGAGCAAGCTAAATTGACACTGGCTAATGAAATTTCATCCATCTATATGCAAACAAATGGTGATCTGCAGTCATCAGAGAAAACTCAAGCAAATGCCACAGATATATCTTTAACTGAACAAGGTCATAGTATGTGGAGTTACTATTCTCAGTTGATGACCCCAGCTACCTGCAGTGATGTGGATTACAGTTCATCTCCTGAAGAAGAAATAAATGCCTATTTAGCAGAACCACTGCTCCCACCAACTGCAGACATCTTTAAATACTGGAAGGGCAACACAAAATACCAGAATTTGATGAAACTAGCAAAAAAATTCTTAATTACACCACCATCAACAGTGATTTCAGAAAGACTATTCAGCACATCAGGCATCATAGTGGATAAAAAACGTAGTCGGTTGGATCCAGAGCGAGTTCGAAAGCTGGTTTTCTTAAATAAAAATCTGAATTAAAATTCTCACTTATTTCTTTTAGGTTGAGTGCTTTCTTTTTATATACTAAAATATGTGTTTAGATTTTCATGTGCAATATTTGCTGTTTATCTATGTTAGCTCTCCCTTATTCTCATTCACAAAAGTTTCTGAAAAGATATCGGTACTGTTATTGATATATTAATTTCCATATGCTAAGGAAATTAAATATAAATAAAAACTTGTTGCATAATCATCAAGATTTTAACATAATTTATCTTTTAATATTGTGTAATTTGTTTTTTTTAATTTCATTTGTAATATAAATATGTTCAAAAAAAAATCTTTTTAATAAATATTTTTAAAAACTGTATCGTTTTTAATTAAAGTAGCTTTAAAATTTTCCTGTAAAATTGTTTTTCGTCTCTGTCCTTTCTTATTATTGTAATTATATGATGGATTCGAGAGATTCGAGATTCGAAGGATTCGAGAGATTCGAGAATCCTTTAGGATTCGGATTCGGATTCGGATTCGAGAAAATTTGGATTCGTCCCATCTCTAGAATAAAGGTATATCGCCTGAACAAATAGTATGAAAAATGTGTACCTAAATTAGACTTGTAACACACCACTTCAATCGAATTAGATCTTGTCAGAACACGTTTACTTGCCAAAGCGTTTATTGCTACTGCGCATATCTTCAGCATTTACATTTTGCTCACTACAAATATCAGAAGAATTACTGCGAAAATACGTCGGTTAGTTTCTTCGGTTTAGGAAATCCCTTGGCTTCGGCTTTCGCCATTTGGCTATTTTCACAGAACTTAACTGACTCGAATGAACACAAGTTTAAACATAGACCCGCACTTCACAACCGGAGCTGATCGGATGACTAACACGTTAACTCAGGCCCGCAGGAAAGAGTCCCACACAGAATAAACAACAAAGGCAGCGAGACTAAATTTTGATCTGTTGATCGCTTAAGAAACTATACACATGTTCATATATTTTTGGATTTTCATGTGCCAATATAGAGTTAATATTTAATGGTAACTGTAGTCCCATTTCTCTTAAATCTTTTATTACATTATTCGAACTATTGTTACGCCCTAAGCATCCCAGAATTCGGTGATTTGTGTCTGCCCTCTCGTTACATTGATTACAGGTTTCAGAGTGGGCTAACGATATCCTATTAAGGCGTGTTGGAAATCTACCGTTATTGGACGCTAGTCTGGTCAGTTGCGTCAGCATCTGTTTCTTAATATGTTTGTTCTCGTACCATCTCTTTTTTAATGCCAGGGAATATCATGTAATAATTTGTGGGTCGATATTTAAACACGCTGTTTTATACTCTTTGCCAGCGTAGATATTGTTCCTGTCTTAATACGGTCTTAAAGCGGCCACGGCCGTTTCTGAATAGGCTTGTTTAGTTACAATATCTACTTTTTCCTTACCTCCAATTCCTGCATGATCTTTGATCCAAATAAATATTACCGACTTTCCCTTCTGTCTTAGAAATACATAGATCAAGTTATATTATTTCGCCCACAATAGGAGATGACTTACATGTATAATTTTGTACACTTAACAGGACACTTTTAGAATCAGTAAATATATTAAACTTATTACTGCTGCTATGCAGAGCTTACTGCAGAGCTTCTTTACTAGCTATCGCTTCCGCAGTAAATACACTCGCTATCTTTGGTAATATTCCTTTGCAATGGCATTCTATATGTGACACATAAAAGGCGTATCCCGTTCCGCTATTGTCTTTGGAACCATCTGTATAAATATCTATGCGATCTTGCAACTTCAGTTTAAGCTCAGTAAATATCATCTTATTAATGTGTAGATTGTCAGAAAATTGTGGAAAGTAGACCGCGGGTATATGTTGATGTCAAGACATCAAAAGGAAGTAGAAAGTAAAGCTGTGTGCTACGCTTTAATAAATCGTCACCATATGTTGCTGTACTAGTAAAAGCTGCTGTAAGCGAGAGATGCTTTATTGTTCCAATACTTTGTCATTAGATATTGTCGATTGAGCGTAGCGTAGAGATTCTGTCAAAAAATGCCTTGTTTTCTCTTGCTTTATTTTGCAGTATAAATTTTTCGGAAAAATATTCACGTCGAAGTTCCAATGGTGGTTCATGTGCTGCTGCATACAGTACAAGTGCTGATGTAGTTCTCATATCTTTTAAACACATTCGTAAGGGATTATTATTAACCACATCTAGTTTACTAAGTAATAATTTGCACGCGGATCCATAGAAAATACATCCATAGTCCAACTCTGCCCTTATCGTAGCCCTATACATTACTCTAGTGGTATGGAAATCAGTCCCGAAGGAGGCTTTAGTGGTTCATTTTAGGATGTTGTTTGCCTTGCCACATTTGTCAATTATTTTTGTAATATGCGGCTCCCATTTCAATTGACTATCTCAGGGATTCCCGCGACACACATTGGTGTGTCCCGGATACATGTCAGGTGTTTCGCGAGATTTTTAATGTCTTCTAATCTTCTGCAGATAAAATATCGTTCTAGATTCTAGAACATAAAAAATTATCGCCAAATCGTTTCTTGGAGTAGCCCAATTTGCAAGAAATCGCCCATTATTATATGCGATTATACGCATTTAAGCATGTATCGTATAATAATCATATATTTTTTGCATTCAACTCTGAAACAAACGATCCCCCATTTGGTGAATAATCTTCACCAGAAAAGTTCAATTTTTGCGGCGGGCGGCGTCCTATGAACTTTGTCGGCATTGTCGGCTGCGTCAGTAAAATATGTCGGTGGATACTCAAAGTGGATTTCCCGAAATTCTGAAGTATTTCTCATTCAGTTTGTTTCGGCGTATACCGAAATCCGATTATCTTGTGCACATTATGTGCCACATATAATTATACCTAGTTTGTCATATGACTATTAATCATTGTCACTTCTGGAAAGTCTACTTAACTGCTTTCATTCTATTGTATATAATCACCTTTTAATTAGACTTACGCTCCATTCAAGTCATTGTAGATTTTGGCTGTAAGAAATCATTTACATGTAATTTATGACGGTTACGAAAGTGCACTTCTAGGTCTCATGAATCCATCCAATTGATGGCTTTAATCATTATTTGGAACTACACTTTCTATCCGACCATATATACCAGGTCTAGTAGTATGAAACCGGAATCTTTTTGTAAAAATAAAACGATTGTTATTCAAAAGTGATAAAAAATATTTTATTCAAAATAACTTCCAGTGGATTGTACACATTTTTCCCACCTCTCCGGCAATTTATGGATGCCTTGCCAAAAAAACTTTTCTTCTTTCGAAGCGAACCAATTATCAAGCCATTTTTATACATTTTCGTACGAATTGAAGCGTTGGTTAGCGAGAGCGTGACCCATCGATTCGAATAAGTGATAGTCGGGTGGAGCCAAGTCTGGGGGATAAGCCGCATGCGGTAGTAATTCCCAATTGAACGATTCAATTGTTTCCCTGACCGGTTTTGCCCTATGAGATGGGGCGTTAACATGCAGCAAAATCACTTTGTGCTGCCTTTTTGCATATTCCGGTCGTTTTTCAGTTATTGCTCGGCTTAAATTTATCATTTGCTGTTGGTAGCGTTGAGTGTTGACGGTTTGACCAGGTTTCAGCAGCTCATAATAAATAACACCCTTTTGGTCCCACCAAATACAGAGCATCGTCTTCTTTCCAAAGCGATTCGGTCTTGCAGTTGATGTCGATGGTTCGGTTGGATTCAGCCATGATCTACGACGCTTAGGATTTTCAAAATAAATCCATTTTTCATCACCTGTCACGATTCGATGGAGAAATGATTTTCTATTGAACCGGTAACGCAGCATCTCATAGGTGGTTCTTCGGTTTTCTTTCGTTCAATTCATGCGGAACCCATTTTCCCACTTTTTGAATATTTCCCATAGCTTTTAAACGATTGCAGATAGCTTTCTGCGATACATTTAATTGATCCGCGAGTTCTTGTTGAGTTTGAGCATCGTCTTCATCCAATAAGGCTTATAGCTCTGTGTCTTCAAACTTCTTTGGTGGTTTTCCACATTCTTTGTTACTAACCTCAAAATCACCACTTTCGAATTGAAACCACTCGAAGCACTGTGTTATACCGAGAGCATGTTCCCCGTATGTTTCGACAAGCATTCTATGCGACTCTGCAGCAGTTTTCTTTAAATGGTAACAAAAAATTAATGCTGTCCGCAAATCGTAGTTATTAGGCTCGAAACTTGACATGTTTGAGGTTATAAAAAGATATATTAGTGTACGGAACGTGGGTTAATGTTTGTTGACACTCTTCGTCAGCTGTTAGAAGAAGACGATGGCTATGTAACAGGGGTCTTATGGTGATTAAACTGAACGCTGGCACCATCTATAGGGAAATTCCGGTTTCATACTACTAGACCTGGTATATCACCAACATATGCCGATACAGGTAGTTAGAGTTACAGTAGCAGTCGTAGCTCAACACATCGTCAGTTAAGCAGTTAAAAATCAGTTGTATCTCCAGTTCAGTCAACCAGTTTTGTGAACCACCGCGAAGTTGTGGCAATAATCGTCGTGGTAATAAATAAGTGAAGTAATTCAGTGCGTTATTATTTTCATCACCACCTCGCATCATTCCTTCAAAGCAGGAGGAATCGTCAGTTCGTTATATACAGTAATAATACAAGGTCGATATCAAATTCTTAGTCGTTTTATTTTTTGGTAATCAGTAATCAGTCGTCGCGTTTCTTCTGTTTCGCTGTTTCGTGTCTTTGCCGGTTGCTAGTTCCCTCTTTTCATCATGGACAGATTTGTAATAAGGGAAAAGGAAGCCTTAGACATCGACAGCTCTTCTGCATCTGAGGAGAGTGGAGTTGAATATATGAATATTCCAAAGAGAAAAAATACGCTGTATTCATCATCTAGTAATCAGAAAAACGTAACACCAGGATCAAGCAACGTCCAACATAACCGCCAATTTATATATTCTATTTATATATTCTAA
Source organism: Chrysina gloriosa (assembly GCA_038088585.1). Classification (NCBI taxonomy): domain Eukaryota; kingdom Metazoa; phylum Arthropoda; class Insecta; order Coleoptera; family Scarabaeidae; genus Chrysina; species Chrysina gloriosa. Next base: position 47,711,858 of record CM076088.1, on the reverse strand, counting down.
ATTTTGGATTTACGTTTGGTGTGTGTCAAATGAGTCTATGGTACCTAACAAGCTGAAAAGACATTTTGAAGGAAACCACCACAGCGTCTCTCAAAAACCGCGATAATATTTCCAACGCCTGTATACTTCCATTCAAGCCTCTTCTGTCATGATGGAAAAACGAATAAAGCTCTCAGATAAAGCCCTTTTGGCATCATTTAAAATTTCTGAAATGATTACCAAGAAACAGAAACCCCATAACATCGGCGAAGAGCTTATATTATCGGCATGTAAAGAAATTGTTGCTATTATGTTGGAACCGGAAGCAGTTCAACAGATTTCAAAAGTACCTCTGTCCAATGATACAGTTCATCGGCGCATTAAGGACATGTCACTTGATATTCAAAGTCATGTCATAGAAAACTTAACAAACACGCAGTTACAGTTAGTCTACAGTTAGATGAAAGGATCGACATTTCAGCAAAAGCTCAATTATTAGCTTTTGTGAGATATGTTTGCGGATCAGAAATTATTGAGCAATACCTATTTTGTCGAGAACTGGAAACAACAACCACTGAGCTGATATATTTGCTGCTGTTGATAGTTTCTTTCAAGATAACGGACTCAAGTGGACGGATTGCATTGCTATATGTACTGATGGCGCTGCTGCAATGACAGGAAATATAAAGCGGTTTCTGACTTTTGTGCGGAATAAAAACCCATCAGTAATAACTACTCATGGCTTTTTACATAGAAGGGACTTAGTGGTGAGGACTACGGACGGAAATCGTTTGGGTGACGTCATTCAAACGATTGTTTCAGCGATCAACTATGTAAAAACTCGTCCTGTAAAATCGCGAGTGTTTGAGAAACTTTGTAAAGAAATGGCCGCAGATCATAAAGTGTTGTTATTCCACAGCAAAATCCGTTGGCTTTCCAAAGGAAAAATGCTTACCAGAGTTCTAGAACTTAAAGACGAACTACTTTCATTCTTTGAAAGTAATGATAAGTTTGAATATTGTGAATATCTTAAAATCCCCGTTTGGTGTGCTGAGCTGCCGTGCCTTTCCGATATTTTCAGCAAACTTAATGCTTTGAATTCAAGTATGCAGGGACGGCATGAAACTATCATTAAGTGATAAAATCAGCGCATTTTCGAAAAAGCTTGCCCTTTGGATCTCGGCCATAGGAGAGAACGATCTAACTGCTTTTTCATCTACGGCTACTGCATCAAGTGAGGCACCTATCTGACTTGTGACTAGGGATATCCAAATACTTTCCCTCGATCTCGACTACTGGCTGGGAGTGACTGATTGCACCTGACGAAGAAAATGTATTCAATGGAGAATTAAACTGCTCCGAAAAAGAGCAACTTATAGAAATATCATCGGCTACAGTCCTGAGATCGAAATTTAGAGAAAATGCTGTTTTTGGATCTCAATCAGAAATGAATATCCGAATATCGCGAATAAAGCAATATCTCTTTTACTGCCTTTCTCAACGTCCTACTTGTGCGAGTCTGGATTCTCTATATTGAAGAATATAAAATGTGACTACAGATCTCGCCTACTTGATGTGGACAGCGAGATGAGAGTGTGTTTGTCAAGAATTTGTCTGCGCGTAGATATACTTTGCAGAAATCGCCAGAGACAAGTATCTCACTAGTTTTAAGATTTATGTCTTCATATTTCTGATGTTGATGATTATTTTTATGTTCCTGCTTAAGAGTCATAACTTTCTTTTATGTTTATATTTTTCTATTTAAGAATCTTACGCAATAAATTTTAAAATTTGTTTCTCATAGTTGTTCCATAAAGAAAGAAGTATTGCAGGTACTTTATGTGTTCGCTTTGTTGGATCTAGGTAAAAAGTAACATGTAGGGGTGTCGCGAAAGTTTGAAACGTACCTTGGTGTGTCCCAAAGGAAGAAAGGTTGACAATCCAACAACATACCGAGGTATATCTTCATCAACCAACTTGGTGTAAGTTGTGTTTGGTGTTCTATGTCTAGTAAAGAACTATAAATTGCATTTTTGGGTTGACAATTCCAAATCTTTCATTTCACACCATTTTGCAAATGAATTCATTGCCCTGTCCAACATTTCAATACATTTGTAGCTGGTGGATTGTTCTGTTCTGGGTTGAATAAATCTCTTGTATAAACATTAGGTAAGAGTAAACTTAGGACGGATCCCTGTGCTAGTCCCCTCGATGTAAGTCTGGCACCGAAAAGCTTGTTCTCTGCAGTTGTAATCTTTAACTGCCTACTTTCATATAGATTATTAGAATATTTTCGAAAATCTTACTTGGTATATTCACCTCCTCCAGGATACTTTTCAGAATTGTGATTATTTGCATCTTTTAGGTCAACAAATACTGCAGTTAAATAATTATTCAGTGTGAAGTTGATTCGAAGTCAGTAATTAATTGGAACAAAGCATGGTGGGTACTCAGTCCTTTTCCGGAAACCATACTGTTGTGATGGGAGGCAACCACGCCCCTCTAACCACCATTCCAGACGATATTTAATCACTCGCTCCAAAGTTTTAAATATACATGAAATTGCTCTAATATAATCAGTTTGCTTTCCTCTTGACCTTACATGTAGATCTTATTAAACATATTTAATAGAAATACTTGGGCGTTATTTGGAAGATTTTTTATCATAGGATATAGAATATTATCATGTCCTGGGGATATGTTTACCTTATCTTTAAGGATCTTTTCTAATTCCGCCATAGTAAAAGGTCGGGATAATACGTGTTCTACCTCTTCCTGTCCTACTTTCCCCTTACAAACTATCATCGGGGCAAAGCTTATGCAGAACTTTGCTACGCGCGTGGCGTAACGCGCAGGCAATAAATTTTGAGGCCACTCAAACAACGAGGAAGGAATAAAAGGAATCAACAAAATAATTAAAATAATGGATAGTATAAACTACCGCGGTTGGTCTACGTTCCTGCTGACCTTCAGCCTCAAAAGTTCCTCCGGGCGGCCGGACTAGTCACCGAGACGGGGTAGGTCCCGATAACTAAACAGATTGAAAAGAGGGCGCCACCACGTTACGGCCTCTCGCCCGGGACTTCCAAACGCAGAAGGAAGTCGGGAGCAGGAACTCACCTAATAAACTACTATCCTTCTTATGATCAGGGAATATCTAATCAAAAAACTCGATGTGTACTATTAATTCCTCTGACGAGCGTCGTTTATTATTAAATTCAGCTAACAGTCGACGCAACAACAAGAAAAAACTATATTATATCTTCAATCACGAAATTCAAATATGGTATGTTTAAACAATTCAAAATTCTCATATAAACCCGATAGTCGTCGACGTCGAAACGCTCGCGTTGTACAAAAGTTCTTTACAATTATTATTCTACTGATTTGAAACCAACAACAAAAAAAAAAACAAATGGCGTTCTTACAATGTAAGCGTTATTCTGTGTGAAATAAGAGGTTTAGTTTCCTCGTTTTCAAGAAAAATAAAATAAAAGGAGAGGGAAGAAAAAGGGAAAAGGAAAAAATACGTAGGCGAAGCTGGTACTTAGCTGCGTGACGCTGGGAGGCGCTGCGAGACGGACGTAACGGGTAGCTCCTTCTCACCCTCAACACGGCCGGCCTCCCCAAAAAAAAATACTTCCAGCCTCCCTACTTCTGCTAGGATAGGGTAACGAAAACGTAGACGTAGACGAAAGCGAAAACGAAACAAAAAAGGTAGATGAAAATTCCTAAACGGAAAGCCTAAACGAAAAAAAACAAAATCACGAATCAGGAAAACAGTATTAAAATAACTCGAAACATACCTAAGATCTTGGGCGGCTAAAGGATATTCTCCCTGCACATGGCTTTTTATCAGGTTAAAATCGCCAGTGGGTATAATTTGGCGTTCCAACAATAACTCCTCCAAAATTATGAAATCGTAATTTCGCTTATCTTTAAAATATCTCCGGTGGAATCCTCACCAGCAAAATATACAATCCTTCAACAATTAAATCAAATAGATAAGGATACCAGAAAAGAAAATGTACGACTAACCTGTTATAATCTCAACGACACACGGCGAGTGAGTGGGACGAGAAAAACCAAAACAGACCTATATATAAACTCGTTATTGAGCAAAAAACAAAAATCCAAGGATTGATGATTGAAAAGGAAAAGAAAGCACAAAACGGAAAAGAATCAACAACCAGAAATACGACTTCAAACTAAACTTTCACAAATTAAACAAGAAGTTAAGAGCAATTAAAATAAAATTACAGATTCCAACAACAACAAAGTTTCAGAACGTAGCCCTGCACGCGCCATTCAAAATAGGAGTATCGAGACACCAGAAAATCGAGAAATACAGACATGGTCAAAAATAACGTAACAACTTCTACAAGAATAGTATCCGAAATGAATTGTTTGTTATTTTAATTGTGTCTAATTGATGTGATAGATTGCCAGATTTTACTAGAAGGCGCTTCTTTATTAAGTTGTTCACACAACTATTTCCAACTCTGTTTTGCTTTAGATTTTAATAATTTTTTGGTTTCAGCACTTGTTTTCTTCTATATGATGAAATTGTCAACCGATGGATATATTCTGTATGTTCGCAGTGCTTCCTTTCGTTTGTCAATGGCTTCTGTACAAGTATTGTCCCACCAACATACTCTTCTATGTTTCGGGGAAAAGACTTTTACATTTCCTCTGCTTTCATAGTTTCATCTACATTGTCGAAATGGGTTTCCAGCAGTATAGAATATTCTTCCCTATTAACATCTTTAGCATTCCATCTGCTCGAAGGAAGAATTTGTGTATTTAAAGTACCTACTTGTAAGGGTCTAATGATTATTGGGTAATGGTTCGAGTCTAACGTGTCTTCTAAAACTTGCCACTCACAATTTGTCCCTAAATTTGAAGAAGCAAAGGATAAGGCTATTGCTGTAGTATCGCCATTCGGTTTAAGATAAGTATCCGTTCCATCGTTTAAGAGAATGAAATCGAATTCATCTAGAACATTAATTAAATTGTTAGCATTGTTAGAATTATCTCTGCAATCCCAGGTGCTACTATGGATATTAAAATCACCACCAATGATACAGTTACTATTATTACATTGTTGAAACAAATTGAACCAATTTAAAAAGGATGATTAGAAGTCAGAATAATTACCCCGGCATAACCGTCGTATCTGTCTTGTCGTATGCATTGAAATCCTTTCACGAAGAAAGTTTGATTTTCCTTCAACCACGTTTCTGCCAATAAAATTACGTTAACATCATGTGTATTTAGATAATTACCTAAACTATATTTAATTGCGTTGATTGATCTACTATTCCACTGAAATATTGTAAGTTGTTTAGCCATGAAGATAATTAAAAATTTCTTCAAGCTGCCTTAGTAATAATATAAACGGTAATACTTATTGATTTCTCTATTAATTTCTACACTAACTATTTTCTCTAAATCATTTTTATAACATTCTTATCAAATATGTACTCCGTATTTGTAACAATGGACTCGATAAATTTAGCAATGTTCCCTAGTAAACTGGTGGTTTTGTGTGTAAATGGTGATTCTCGATTAATTTCTTTATTAAAAAATGAAGATTTCTCAGTTTGTTCACCTTCTTTTGGAAAGAAGAGCTGAGCGATACTAATAGTAGATGTACCTAATAGTTTTTCGTTTTTTATTATTTATATTGCTGTTCCCTCTAGTTCTATAATTGATAACATCGGCTTTACGCATCTGACTAGATTGTAGAGTTAGGAAATCTACGTTGTCCAAATTGAGTAACGGCTCAAAGCGATTTCTGCTCAGTATATTCGAAAAGGAATCAGGATTATTGGCCAGGTTTTTTGCTTCCTTGTAGGTAATATTTTGTTCCCCCATTATTTGTTTGATATTCTTTTCAGTAATATATTTTTCACATAGCTTTGATAAACTATCATGTGTGGATAATTTACAATGAACACACTTAGTAACTGTTGTGCATTCTCCCTCGTGTGACTCTCCACAACTTTTTCAGCTCTTTACTCTTACATATGCCCAAATCTAAGGCATTTGTAACAGTGAGTAACGTAACTAATGTAAATGTCGACTGATCTGCGGCAACTATTGATAAATACGTATGATGGCAATCTGTTATCATAAAATGCTACAATAACAATCTGCCGAGGTATTAATTGTATTGTTTTATCCTCTTTAACCACTCTCCTGACTATTCTTTTACACTCTTTAACTAGTTCCTCACCTTCAATTGAGTGAAGCAGTTTATCTTCAGCTATTGTAGTATCTGCGTATCTAATCACCCTTCGTACCTCTGTTAAATGTTTCGGTACAAAAGAGTGTAAGTTTAATGTTTTTACGTCGGATTTTTAAGTAAATCAATTACATCTTTCAAAGTTCTCATTTCAATTTTAATACGATTTACACCTGCACGAGAGATTTCTTTAATTGCGGATTTTAAACCTAACTCTTCATGAAATATACGCCTAATTCCTATTTCATGCAAACGTTCTATATTTTTGACGTGATGTTTTATATACGCATAAAAGGGTCCCCTGTATTCATTTCAACATTGTTTTCAAATAAACGATTCTCGTTTACATTGTCATCAACATTCATTTTTGTGTTATCATTATGGGCACCTTCGGAATTTTCGTTACTATTTGTTCCCCCATTATCTTCGGGGTTTTGATCGTTATTATTTATTCCTTTGTTTTTAAGAAGAAGCTTGACATAACTCGCGCTTTCACAATTACTTGTCTGTTTTTTCCAACCTTCTCCATATTGTCCGGACTCCATTTTAGTACATAAAAATAACTTTAAAAACTCACCAAATGTGAACACACACTTATAAACAGCGGCAAGCAAAAAGAGGGGAAAAGAAAAAGTAATAGAAGAACTTTGGCAAAAGAAAAGGTATCGAAACCATAAAAAGGGAAAAAGGATAAAGAAAATTACTTAGGGATCTTTATACTGTAACTGCACTTATGAAATATAATAAATTCGTCAAAATAGCACGTCCTGTTTCGTAGGCGTATAATACCGAACTGAAAATACGTCATACATTTTAATAACGCAATATTATCCGCTATTTTCCGATAGCCTTGCAACTGTACCTGTAAATAACTGTTAAATACCTTTCACATTGTAAGTGTAATATAAAGCAAGAATTGGCCTGTATATTTACAGTAAGAATTTACAGTGTAGCTAATCCTTTACAATATATTCAGGTAATAAATCTTTAGAAATTATTTTTGGTTCAAAAAAGAATATACCAATCACGATAGCGAATAAACCTAGCCGCATACAAATAAAACAGTATATAAAAACTCAGATGATAATAGAAATAATAACCTTATTATCCAACGGTGGTACACTAATTATAGGACAACTTAAATAAAATATGTACGTACATATCTATGTTTAATAAAACAAATTCACTGACAAAAAAAATACAAAAATTTTATCTGCTATACGGCACATCGACATAAGTGCAAAATTATGTAATATGTTTATTCTAGGAAAAGGTAAGGCATAAGTAGGAGATGATTGGAAGGATGAACGAGGGTTACAAAATTGGTACAGGGAAACAAGTGAGAGGAGTCAATAGAACCATGAATTAACTTCCACTACATATGTATTTCAGAAAGCAATGTTGTATTTTCTCGATGAATAGTTGAAGAGAGAGAAAATGAGGCGATCAAGCGAGTGAAGCAAACTTTACTTTACTAATTGCCTAATACACGTGTTTAGTGATTCAATTTTATTCTTGATGCAAATTATCTAACAATGATCAAACACTGAATTAAGCGTCTGGTTTCCTGTACTGCTATATGTACATTCTCTAGATCAAGGACGATAAGACAAATTCATTTCCGACCAAAACCGTCGAAAGCTGCGTAGGCGCTATAAGTATACGAGTATACATAACCAGCAGCCTTGAAACCTCTTGGTTTCAACAAATATGAGTGAAGTACATGCATATAAAAATAAATATATAAATACAAAAGAGAAAAATATAAACAGGAATACATATTAATTTGTTAATACATTGTGATATATATATATATATATATATATATATATATATACAGGTAAGTAAAAAGTCCCGGAACAGTCGATTATCTGCTTTGTTTATGAAGCAATTTTTTAAATAATCGGTACGCTTATATAACAAATATTAATGGATTTAATAATTGTAATATCACCTTTTTCGACTTCCGGTTTAACCGGAAATAACCTTAACCTTTTGTTTTTAAATGCAACACCCTGTATATTTTATTGTTATCGGACGCAGAATAAAGAACTACATAAGAAATGTTATAAATAAGGTTTTTGTTTGGTTCGAAAAGTGATAAAAAAATTAAAATAGAAAATACTTGTAACAAATTGCATCATCTTTGAAGAAACTAATAATTTTAATTAAGTCTACAGTAAATGTTCGAAATGTTCTCCATTTACAATTTGACAATAGTCCAGCCGATCATTAAAATCCCATAAAGCATTTTGTAAAACTTGTGGAGAAATTTGGCGTATCTCTTCTGTTATACGTTGTCGCAATTCTTCTAGATTGGCTGGCCTGTTTCTGTAAACTCTGCGTTTCAAATGTCCCCAAAGAGAAAAGTCTAGTGGGGACAGATTGGGAGAACGAGCAGGCATTCAATAGGACCTCTTCGGCCGATTCATCTTGCTGGAAATATTACATTCAGATAATTCCGGGCACCTATGGCAAAATGTGGCGGTGCTCCATCTTGTTGGAACCAGATATTTTCAGCTGGTGTTAAAGGGTTATTGGCATTTGGAAATAAAAGTGCAACAGCGGGTACAATTTCATTTCTTAACGTAGGTAACGTTCCCCATTTAAATCCCCATTTATGAAAAATGGTCCAATTATATGGTTGTTCACAATACCTGCCCATACATTGAGTTTTTGAGGATGTTGGGTATGTATGTTATTTCAGATATCCAGTGCGGGCTATTTTTTGACCAAAAACGACACATCGAAATAAGTGCAAAATTATGCCCACAGTTATGCCTATTTACTGGGCCATTAAGACAAAATGTGGCTTCATCTGAAAACACCACATTGTTTACAAAATTAGGATTGGCCACGATCATTTCCATGATAGTTTCCCAAAATTGAATTCTGCGGTCTGGACCATCTTCAGTCAATTCATTGATAAAATGAATTTTATAAGGTTTTAGCTTTTCTGACTTTAAAATGTTCATCACAGACTTTTGACAAATACTGTGATCTAACGCTAATTGATACGAGGAAGTTTGAGGATTTTGTTCAAACTATAATGAAACGTTAAACTTAGTTTCTTCGTCAATGGCTGATTTCGGTCGTACTGTTCTTGGCAAATACTTAGCATTATAACTTGTTTCATATCGTTTAATAGTCCTACATACCGTAGACTTACTAACTGATCGATTTGGATAAATATTATCAAATAAACTACGAACTTCGTCATATGTTTGTTGTCTATCACCATACCCGCGCATCATCAAAATCTCAATCCTTTCACCTTCATTAAGATTCATAGCCATATTTTCAGTCAGTTTTGATAAATTTAACACACGTTACTAGAGACCTGCCAAATAATTTGCCATAACAACTAATATGTCAATGTTTTCAATGGTAATCCGATTTGCTACAAGTATTTTTTATTTAATGTTTTTATCACTTTTCGAATTAAACAAAAAATTTATTTACAACATTTCTTATGTAGTTTTTTATTCTGCGTCCGATAACAATAAAATATACAGGGTGCTGCATTTAAAAACAAAAGGTTAAGGTCATTGCCGGCTAAACCGAAAGTCGAAAAAAGAAGACATTACGATTATTAAATGCATTAATATTTGTTATATAAGCACACCAATTATTAAAAAAATGCTGCATAAACAACGGAGATAATCGTCCGTTCCGGGATTTTTAACTTACCCTGTATATATGTATATATATATATATACATATATGTAGGGAGTGACGGGGACGAGGGTTTAGACTGATCACAGAACAAGTAGATACTTCGTGTTCTATCTAGTAGTTGGGTTATTATAAAAATGAAAATTATTATGACACGGTATGAATTATCAAATTGGAGTAAAGTTTTTTTATTATAGTTGTTTTTGCTAAAAATTAAACTGCAGTGTTGCGATATCACTATATATTTTTGGGGGCTCGTCCGGGATGGAGTGGAGTAGAGTGAAATAGGATAGAATAGAATAGGATAGGATTGGATTAGATAGAGGTAATAGAAAACGATTGCGAGAATTTAATGGCTTTGACTTTTCGAGACGGGAAAATAGAGAACAGTTACAGAAAAAGATTAATTTTGTTAATAAACAGTTTAACTTAGGAGATTGGAACAATATTTGTGACATAATAGGGATCGATAGCGACGCAAAAAATAAAGACGAACTAATCGATAAATTATGTTCAACATTGTCCGATTTACAAATATCAAAAGACGCACAAATCAACGACGACGAACGCAAAGACGATAAACAAGAGGATAACGACTTAAATGATGTTGCATCATATGACGACGAAGTCGAGGATGAAAATGATGGAAGCTTACGTAACAGAAAAATGAAGTACCGTCACAATTACGACGAGAAACCCCTAGATTTATGATGCCTTTTAAAGACGTAGAGGAAACAATTTCGACGTTCAATGGAGAAGAAAGTTATCCGATTGCTAAGTGGATTTCGGAATTTGAAGAAACAGCCTTGTTAATACAGTGGAACGACGTGGAGAAACTCATATACGGTTGCTAAAAGGAGAAGCCTTACTATTTCTACGCGCGAAAAAGGTATAACTTCGCGGGAAACTTTGAAAATAAAGTTGAAGAATACAGGACCAGACCGCTACGATGTAGAAAGGGTTGGACGTCATCAAGGCCCAAATCGTACTACTACCAGCGCCGACCATCTGAAGCTCTGGGTCCAGAAAAGCGGGCAGTTCCAGACAAACCACCTACACGATGGCCGAGATATAGGGAGTGACGGGGACGAGGGTTTAGACTGATCACACAACAAGTAGATACTTCGTGTTCTATCTAGTAGTTGGGTTATTATGAAAATGAAAATTATTATGACACGGTATGAATTGTCAAAATTGGAGTAAAGTTTATTTATTATAGTTGTTTTAGCTAAAAATTAAACTGCAGTGTTGCGATATCCCTATATATATATATATATATATATATATATATATATATATATTTATATATATAGTAAAAATGTATTTCGACCGTACTGTATAGAGTAGAATATATAAAATCGAGCGAAAAACTCTATTGGGGTGGTCGGTCCGTGAAATAAAAAGTCTCATTTGTTCAACCTCTATATTCCGTCACCGTTTGGTAACATCATCAGGAGTATGCTGAAAAATGTGCTATCACAATGTTGCAACTTAAGGATTAAACTAAGACTTACAACTAGAGTAGATCACTAGCCCTCAGATACATATTAACGTGGTATCAGACCATCAGATTTTGTACGTGTAATCACATGAACGCGTGGATATGTATGAGTATTTGTTAAAATTGCAACGACAAGTATACATGTTAAGCGCAAGAGAGACAAGAACAAGTTTGTTTTTTATTGACGTGCAAATATTTTTATGTACAAGATGCATAAACTAAAATGTATACACAGTTCATCCCGAAAACCACAAAAATTGGCAAGGTTACAAGCACATCAAAGATTTAGCAATTCAGTATATATTATGCTTAATTGATTGACATCTGTCTTAAAGTTGATAGCCCTATTGTTTTTTTGAATGTGTATCATTTCCAACAACAATCTCGTTTTGTAGTTGCTTTCCCTATCCAAAATCTTGACACTGTCATAATCAAAAGTATGAAGAGATTGCTGAGAATGAACAGCCAACAGCTAGTGATCTACTCTAGTTGTAAGTCTTAGTTTAATCCTTAAGTTGCAACATTGTGATAGCACATTTTTCAGCATACTCCTGATGAAGTTACCAAACGGTGACGAAATATAGAGGTTGAACAAATGAGACTTTTTATTTCACGGACCGACCACCCCAATAGAGTTTTTCGCTCGATTTTATATATTCTACTCTATACAGTACGGTCGAAATACATTTTTACTATTATCACAGATGGGGTTTTATCTACAAATTACGAACACCTTTGGCGCTGAAATCACAAACAAACTTAAGCGATGGGCATCATTGAACATCAAGCTAGCTAACAAAATGAATAGAAGAATTTTCTTACTCAGATGCAGGAAATCAAGAGTGCTACCAAGACACATAACGGATAGCTCCAAGAATGTACAGAACATACTAACGGATGGTAACAGAAGATACTCCAGAGATGCAATTACGTTCAACAATAGGTTAGGCTTAAAAATTCTTAATTTTGAAATAGACATCACTCACAGAGACATAAAAATCATAAAGAACAATATAGAATCTATTTATTTGAGTGTGAGAGGCATTATGCCTGGTTTTGTGCTTGATGAGTATAAACATAGACTTCATTTAACATTCAAAAAACAATTTCATAAGGTAAAGAAGGCACAAATACATAAATTCAATGTGCTGATTGGCAGCGTACACGAGCCTGGTACTCTTTTCGTTGATAACAGCAAGTGGTTCAAGAATTTGTCCAGTGTGGCAATACCTCCTCATATTAAAGATTTTTCTATCGCTGGGACCCAAATTTAGTGTCTATCCCACCAATAATAACATAAATGTCAATAGATTAGTTGCTGAAGTAGAAAATGTAATAAATGACATTCCAGCTGACCAACAGAACAGGGTACGAGCTAAGGTAACTAACTGCATTACGAATTATTTTTACAATTCACACAATCATACATTGCAGTCACCATTCTTGTCCACTTACATCGAAACTAAATTATTTTTAAAAATAATCCATCTTTGTACATTGTACAAGCTGATAAGGGAGGTTGTACTATGGCATTGGACAGGTCTGATTATATCCAAAAACTCGTGGGTTGCTGAATGACATAAATACTTACACACCCTTAACAAGAGACCCTACAATTACGATACAAAACAAACACAATAATCTAATAAAAAAGTTAAAAAACAATAATGAAATTACACAAGCCACAGCAAAAAGACTTACTACTTACAGTTCCATACCTTCCAAACTGTACTGTTTGCCAAAAATCCATAAAGAAGACAGCCCCCTTCGTCCCATTGTTAGCTCAATAGACTCTGTAACATACAATTTATCAAAATTCTTATCAGATATCCTTACCCTTAGTCTTGCAGATAGAACAGATTATAATATAAAAGATACGTTCTCGTTTGTAAATTCCATGGAGGGTGTAATATTACCAGAAAATTATGAATTGATTTCTTTGGATGTAGTCTCCTTATTTACTAACATACCATTCACGCTTATTGTAGACACAGTTAATTTACATTGGAATTTGATAGAACTACATTGTAGTATTAAAAACCAAGCTTCTTAGAGTTACTGCAATTCATATTTTACAACTGTTATTTCACTTTTGATCAGCAGTTTTATATGCAGAAATCTGGTGTACCCATGGGGTCACCAATTAGTCCCATCTTGGCGCTTATCGTACTTGATTATTTATTTGATAATGTGATTGATAATCTTCCTTTTCAGTTACCATTTATTTATAAATTTGTTGATGATGTAATTTGTGCCATACCTCATAATATGAAAGAGACTACATTACACATTTTTAATTCATTTAATAATGATCTGCAATTCACCATAGAAACAGAAACAGATAGATCCATTCCATTTTTAGATACACGAGTCTTGAGAGTTGACAGTGGTAGATTGATATTGAATTGGTATCAAAAACCCATGGCTTCGGGTAGATTCATCAACTACAATTCCAGTCACCCACTTGCACAAAAATATAATACAGTAATAGCAATGAAAAACAGAATCACGCATATCTGCCATAGCTCCTTTATACATGTTAATTTGAAGCAATTGCACAAAATTTTCCAAAACAATGGATATCCCAAACACATATTAAACAAATCAATTTATAATTCTAATGCTTTTGATGGACCCACAGAAACCACATTTAATGAACAATCAATAGCTTATAAAAAATTCCATATATATCCAATTTAACAGATCAAATAAAAACATTTTAAACAGTTCCCTAATATTAAAATAGCTAAATACAATCCTTTCAATATTGGTAGCATACTCACAAGAACTAAAGACACAACACCTTTGCTCAACCAAAAAGATGTCGTTTATGCAGTTCCATGTGGTGATTGTGAGTCTACATATGTTGGGCAGACATCACAGTTGCTAAAACAAAGATTAACACAACATAAGAGCGACTGCAGGGTGAAAAAGGGCTCGTGTGCGTTGGCTGTTCATTCTCAGCAATATCTTCATACTTTTGATTATGACAGTGTCAAGATTTTGGATAGGGAAAGCAACTACAAAACGAGATTGTTGTTGGAAATGATACACATTCAAAAAACAATAGGGCCATCAACTTTAAGACAGATGTCAATCAATTAAGCATAATATATACTGAATTGCTAAATCTTTGATGTGCTTGTAACCTTGCCAATTTTTGTGGTTTTTGGGATGAACTGTGTATACATTTTAGTTTATGCATCTTGTACATAAAAATATTTGCACGTCAATAAAAAACAAACTTGTTCTTGTCTCTCTTGCGCTTAACATGTATACTTGTAGTTGCAATTTTAACAAATACTCATACATATTCCACGCGTTCATGTGATTACACGTACAAAATCTGATGGTCTGATACCACGTTAATATGTATCTGAGGGCTAGTGATCTACTCTAGTTGTAAGTCTTAGTTTAATCCTTAAGTTGCAACATTGTGACAGCACATTTTTCAGCATACTCCTGATGAAGTTACCAAACGGTGACGAAATATAGAGGTTGAACAAATGGGACTTTTTATTTCACGGACCGACCACCCCAATAGAGTTTTTCGCTCGATTTTATATATTCTACTTTATATATATATATATATTTATATATATAGCAGCAAAATAATAGCATGATGACTAAGTAATGGGAACTAAACAAATTTTTGAAACAGAGCGCTCAAAAACGCCACTTTGAGTGCGTACTGGCACTATGCGTATTAATCCATCTTCGCCAGGATGAACTGCCATAATTCTTCCCAAAGACCAACGTTGTGGAGGCAAATTTTGTTCTTTGAGGAGAGACAAAGAGCCGATAAGGTTGGGCATATCTTGGATGAATCTGCATTTATAGCACTGCTGCATGGTGTGGAGATAATCTTTTGACCAACTTTTCCAGAACTGCTGCATCAGGCCTCGAAGATTATTGTACCAAGGACGAAGGTTGATATTTTCTTCTACCTGATGTAATTGAGAAACAGCGGTTAAGGCGCTACCAATAAAAATGGAAATGGCCTGGGGTTGAAGGCTGATAATCATCGGGATAACAGAATAAAGGACTAATGGGTCGAGAGTTCGTTACTGCTTCAATTTGATAGAATATTGTAGTAAATTCTTGGTAATTTAAATTAGCCTTAGCAGCTACAAGTTTTAGATAATACTTTGTTGTTTTGACAGCACCATGATGGGATGACTTTGCAGGAATGAAACTCCATTTAATTTGATTTTGTAATAAATAATCTTTAGATAGTAACAAACGAAGACGTTTTAATTCATTATTAGCATCTTTACAGTTAGTGGCATTATTGGAAAATATTTGCTTGCCAAGCTCACGTCGTGATCTGAATCGTTTCAGTGCATTGAGAAAGGTGCCGGATGATAAATCTGTAACGAGTTCAAGATGGGTGGCCTTTGTGACAAAACATACAAAAAGGCAAACGTAAGTTTTCATATTTTTTCTATTACGCAATCTTCCGTCTTTAATGAGAAATGGGTCAGCATAAGCAATGCCGCGTACGGAAAGACGGCGTGCAGGTGTTATTATCTGGACAGGTAAATCACTCATTTCTTGGTTGACCGGATAAGAATCCACCTCAAAACATGTAACACCATTTCTGATTACAGAACAAACGATTTGTTTACCGTAAACTGGCCAATATTTTTGTCGTATACTAGAGAGGGTGGTTTGAGTACCTGAATGTAACATCCTTATATGTTCATATCTAATAACTAGAATTGTGAAGTTATGATCAGCTGGCAAAATAATTGGAAATTTATTGTCATATGGCAAAATTGAATGTTTCAGTCGACTACCAACACTTAATAACCCATTTTCATCTATAAATGGACTAAGAGAAGCAAATTTGCTACTATGTGACACTGACAAGTGGAGGGCGCGTCGTTGGGGTCACGCCCGGGTGGACGTCCTTCTGGGATAAGAAAGTACTTCATAATAATTAACTATAAACCTTCAAACATGGTGGTTTTTTAAAAAAACCGGTTTGAATAACAAGACGCAATTGATATACCTGGACCGTTGCGTTTGATCTTAAGCGTGGAGCGTGGCTCGATCGATGGGTTCGATTCCCGGACAGAATTTTTTGTCAATTCTTTTTTCTTTTGTGCTATATATCTACCCATATTTATTTTTCGACAACGTTGTTAAAATATCTCCACAATCAGTGAATTATAACGGAAAATTCAGAAAGGGTGCCAAACGAATAAATATTTTGGTGTGATTGAAAACAAACAAGAAAAATAAATGGAAGACACCTGACCTTCTACCAGTATGGAAGTTGATTCGACTGCGTGTAAAAAAACAGCGTCTTCCATTTTTTAGAGCGAAGCTCTTTTAGCGGAATTCTGTGGCGAGCGTTAACTGGGAAAAAGTGAGACGCTTGAAATCGTCAGATAGACGCTTTCATCTTGTTCTTTCATTAGTTATTTCTCTCTCACACACACATATACTTATCGCAGGAGCAACTATGAAATGCACCATATTTGCGTATCCCCCATCAGATGGTGCCCTTATTATTCCGACTCGAATTTACTTCAAATTCAATTTCCATTTACTTACTATAGGTTTCGAAATGAAATATTTTTTCTTTATACATTGTTTAGGCAATTATAGAATTTTACCTTTTATTCAAATAAGCATCAAATGCGTAAAGAGCTTTGCTCTTGCCGGGTGTCCCACGACACCTCTCCTCTTTTTTTTTTTTCATCATACACCAAAATATTTATTCGATTGGCACACTGTCTGAACTTTCCGTTACAATTCACTAATTGTGTAGATATTTTAACAACATTGTCGAAGAATTAACATTGGTCGATATGTAGCACAAAAAAACAAAAATTGAAAAAATTCTGTCCGGGAATCCAACTCAAACCACACGACTTCTTCGCTAATGCTGAATCGATCGAACCACGCTCCACCCTTAAGATCAAACGCAACGGTCCAAGTATATCAATTGCGTCTTGTTATTCAAACCGGTGTTTTTCAAAAACGGTTGAGTATTGGCACCATGTTTGAAGGTCTGTAGTTAATTATTATGAAGTACTTTCTTATCCCAGAAGGGCGTCCAAATCCGTGACCCCAACGTCGCGCCCTCCCCTTGTGAGTGTGTTTTTTCATTGTGCCTTAAATCCTGAGTAAATGCTTCTTTTTGTACTAACTTTACTAATTTTAGTGTACTGTCATTTAATTCCTCCATTGTTAATTTTTCTGGATAGGTAATATCCCTGTTTCGCAACTTATTTGTAAATCTTACAATATCTCATAATAAGCAATTATGCGCTATAATTTTATGAATGTCGAAAAATAATTAAAAATTCAAATTTAAATTGTGAAGTACAAACGTTAGAAATTGACGCTGGGCGTATCTCGGGGACATTATGTATGTCCGTACATTCGCTACTAAACCTTTGATTGCTGACCGGGTCTGATGAAGCTTGCAGCCCTGAATTTCCGCTTAATCAAAGCGAGGACTCTAATGATTGAAAATCTGAACTAACTAACTTCATCTGGCTTGTTTTTAAGAATTCAAAAAGATAGAAGCTCCCAATAGAATTTCAACATTGGTTACCTAGAAAAATTTGGGGTCAGTATGGTTGTAGGTATGTTAAAATTAAAATTTTGTAAATTAATTTGTGGAGTGTTTTCAGTTACTTTTTCGATGACTAGATTAGATTAGATTAGATTACTTGAGGTGGCAATGCTGCCTGTTCCACTGCGACCTTTACAGATCTATTCTGGTCCTCACGCGTCCTGAGAGTAAGTTCTCCAGCTTTATTCCTTTACTTAGACTTAACAGCTTTGGGACCGGTTCTTCCGCATATAGTCTCGCTTCGCGATATTCGTCTCCCATGTGAAATAGTCGCGTCCTTGCCAATTCCTCACATTGGCACAGTACATGGATCGCGGTTTCTTCCTCAATTTGACGGAATCTACATATCGTTTCTTCTGCCAAGCCCATCTATTCATATGCTTGTTGAGCCTGCAGTGCCCTGTTAGTAGTCCCACTATCATTCTGACGGACTTTCTGTCCCTCCGCAGTAGGTTCTTTGTAAACTTCGGCATTTGTTTTCCAAGGAACTGTTTCGCCGATCTCTCGGCTGAGGAGTTCCTCCACTTTTCCGGAGATTTATCCTCGGTCCACTTTCTTATGGCCGTTTTGATTCTTGTTTTTGCAATGCCAAAGGAGGACTCCGGTCCTATGAATGCCGCCGACGAGGACTCTCGGACCAGTTCGTCAGCTTTTTCATTTCCCCGGTAGCCCTCGTGCTCCGGAACCCAAGTTATCGTCACTTTTGCGCGACTGCCGAGTTCATTCAGAGCAGACACACAACCCCATACAAGCCTTGAATCGACCTGCACCGAATCTAGTGCCTCCAGTACTGCTTGACTGTCGGAGAACATGGCCACCGTGCGGTTCGATCCACCCTGCTTATTAATTTCTCCGACACAATAATGTAGCGCAGCTATTTCCGCCTGAAAGGCCGTAGTATCTTTACTTAAACTCATCTGGACCATCGTCCTTTTTTGAATCCCCATATTCTTGCCCCGGCACCTTCCTCTGTCTGAGAACCGTCTGTGCACCAGATAGACTGCGCATGTATAGGGACCTTGTTTCCATTCCTCTTTATGAAAAAATAATAAAAAATAGAATTAACAAATTATACAATAGAGGAATTAAAAATAATAACAATAAATCTTATAACGCTATTCCTTATAAAAAGGGTTTAAGCGAAAAATAAAAAAGAGTTTAATAAAAACAACATAAACATTACTTTCATTCCAAATTATAGTAACAGATCTCTTTTTATTAATACTAAATCTAAAATAATTAGACAAAATCAAAGTAATGTAGTTTATAAAATAAACTGTAAAGACTGTGATGGTTGTTACATAGGTCAGGCGAAACAATATTTAAAGAAAAGTTTGTATAGCCATAAGTATTCTTTAAATAATGATTTTGGTGCAATGACCGCTGTAACAAAGCATTACAAAGATCTTGGGCATTACTTTGATTTTGAAAACACAATTATATTAAAAACAGAGAATAATTATAAAAAAGACTAATATATGAAATGATAAATATACAAAAGACACTAAAACTATTAATTTCAGAACCGATATTCAAAATTTAAGTAATGTATATAGCAATTTGTTAAAATGACATTTGCATTTCTTAAGAAGGAAACCTTTGGCTAGGTTTTTGAATTTGGTTTTCCCTAGTCCTTGAACAGAATTGTTAAGGTTTCGACAAAGATTTTTTGATATAAGGTTTTACTTAATTTGCATGTATGTTTGCACATTAATTTAGTTTTTATAATTTATATATATATAAAAGTTGGTTACACATCCTCTATATCAAGAAATCCTAGTCATTAGTTATTTTGTTGATAGTGCCCAAATAAAAAACAAATGTTTGTTTATATATTTATCTAGTTATATTTTCACTGAAGAAGGTATTCCGAAAACGTTTGTAAACGTTCTGAAAATATAACTATCGTTCAAACCAGCCTTGTTTTATTGACCTATTAGTGGTAGAGATCTATCATATAAGATAAGTATAAAAAGGTCACGAATATATATATATATATATATATATATATATATATATATACATTTCTCTCTATCTGGTATAATTATTTTATAATTTTTCTTAAAGTTGAATTTGTGAACCATGGCATCGCTCGACATTCCCGTGAGGGGATCTGCCTTCAGTTCTCCAATCTACTTATGGTTTTCAGTGCCCTGGACTTGACTTATATGGGTTTGCCCTTGCATCAGTCTGTAGGCTACTGACCTTGCTACTCCTTGTATATGGATATCTAAAGGTGGTAAATTTAGGATTACCTCCAGTGCATCTGTAGGAGTTGTTCTCATTGGTCCCGTGGCACTTAACCATGCGAGTCTTTGTACCCCACCTAGTAGCCTATTATCTCCCTTTTGCTTTGTTTTTAGCCATATAGGAAAAAAGGCGACCCTAATTTTTATTTTTTGACAAAAGCGTGTAAAAAACGTCAACGTAGAGAGAGTTTGTAATAATTTATGTACTTGTAACGTTTGTAATAATAAAACGAACGAAAACAATACACAAGCTCACTTTAAGTTCAAATTTTGGTGCCGAAACCCGGTTCGCAAAGAAAACAACGTAAAGTAACGCAAAGAAACGGAGCATAATGGATTTAACCCTGCGAAAAACGTATCGGTCGCAGCTAACGAAACTGGTTAATAGCGTGAGTGACCTGTTAAACACAAATCAACTTGTAAGTAAAATAAATGCCAGTATTACTTGCCAAGATCAGTTTACTAGAGTTAAAATTAACAGAATTGAATCGGAAGTTAGCAGATACTTTCGAGGAAACTCAAGTTGAAGCGGAATGCCAGAAAATATTTGAATATGAAGAAATTGCGGTTGAAGCTAAAGCGAGATTGGAGCAACGAGCGGTGTCTGAAGCTAGAGAATCGATCACCACAGCTGATAACGTCCCAAGAAGCAGCCCGGAGCTGATATTAGAAATTAACGTGGGTAATCGACAAAATACACATGTACAACGAACGGTAAGGTTACATAAAATAGAATTAATCAAATTCAACGGTGCCAAAGCATCGTGGCCAGCCTTTGGGAGCAAAATAGTGTCGCAATTCATAAAAACGATAACCTAGATGAATCGACAAGATATACCTATTTAAAATCTGTGATAATCGGACGCGCCGCAACAACAATTGCCGGTTTAACACAAAGTGTAGTAACTTATAACGACGCCATTAATCTTTTAAAAAACGAATACGCGAACACCGATAGCATTATAAACAATTAGATACAACAATTAATTGCAATAAATCCCATAAAACACGAAAAAGACACTAATTCGTTAAGAAATGTCTTTACAAAGGCGTCTACAATCGATCTTTAATTTCGTTGGGAGTTACGGCTAATCAGTATGGTTTAATGGTAAAATCTATTATATTTAATGCGATACCATACAATTTAAGAGTCGCGTATAATAAAGAGAAAATAAAAGGATGGAATTCATGTAACGATAATATTTCTGTAAACGGTTCTACTCAAAATAAAAGTAATATAGATTATGATAAAGAAATACAAGATTTATTGCATTTCCTAAAAATAGAACTTGAGTCTGTGGAACTAGCTTAGATCAAAGAAGAAGGCGATTACAGAGACAAACGTATTTGTGAAACTCGTAAGCAAACGGCATACACGTGCACCGCGGCCGGTTTTTTTACTAATTCAAGGAACTACTGTTTCTTTTGTGAAAGAAATTCCCACGAAGCTGAAGATTGTAGAAGTTCAATAACGATAAGCGACAAGAAAGACATTTTAAGAAAAACAATTGTTGTTTTAGATGTCTAAAGAGAAATCATAATTCGAAGTTCTGCAAAACAGAAATTTCTTGTTCTAAATGTTAAGAGAGACATGCTACAACGATGTGCGAACAACGAATAACTAAAACCGAAAATAATGCACAACGAACGGAAAACATGAGTACAATTGAAAACAAAATTATCTCTAACGCTGATTCATCAACACAAAAAGAAAGCGCTATGAATTTATTGATGAACGGTCGCATCTATGACATTTATTTGCAAACGGGGCAATGGACAAATTTTTAGCTGGTGTAATAATTGGCGGCGGTAGTCAATTAACTTTTATAAAGGAAAGCTTATCGAGACGAATAGGATTACCGATAATCGGAACATACAAAATTTCGATTATGCCTTTCGGAAGCAAAAATAATACACCCGCCAAACTATGTAACCGAGTTAAACTAAATTTGAAAAGTCAATACGATAATGAAATTATAGAAGTCAGTGCCATAGAAGTACCGGAAATTTGTTTCGAATCTTTAAAAACACCGTCGCGAGAGAATTCAATAATTCAAAACGCCTCAGAACATCAACTAGCGGATAAAAATATAACTTAACTATCGACACCTGATGGAATTGAATTACTTATTGGTGCTGATCATTATTGATTGTTGGTAACAGGTGAAATCCAGAGGATTACCGCAGAGTTGACAGCGGTAAACACCAAACTCGGGTGGACATTACACGGTTCAGGTGCCGCGAGTGAAATGACTTTTTAGTGACGACTACGTTAACCGCCCAAATAAAGTGCGAAGACAATTGTTTAGAATGGTTTTGGGACTTACACACAAGCGGGATAGTCGCTAACGAAAAGAGTGTAGATAATTTTACGGAAAGTTTCATAGAAAATAGGATAAAGTTAAATCAGAGACGATACGAGGTATCCTTACCATGGAAAGTGGACAAATTAGACTCGAACTATTAAGGTGCAGTTGCGCGCGTAAAAACATTAATGTCCAAATTAATTACAAATTAAAGTTGAATTTGTGAACCATGGCATCGCTCGACATCCCCGTCAGGGGATTTGCCTTCAGTTCTACAATCAACTTATAGTTTTCATCACCTGACTTATAGGGGTTTGCCCTTGCATCAGTCTGTAGGCTACTGACCTTACTACTCCTTGTATATGGATATCTAAAGGTGGTAAATTCAGGATTATCTCCAGTGCATCTGTAGCATCTGGAGTTGTTCTCATTGCCCCCGTGGCACTTAAACATGCGACTCTTTGTACCCCACCTAGTAGCCTATTATCTCCCTTTTGCTTTGTTTTTGGCCATATAGAAAAGTAGGTGACCCTAATTTTTATTTTTTGACAGAAGTGTAAAAAACGTCAACGTAGAGAAAGTTTGTAATAATTTATGTACTTGTAACGTTTATAGTAACGAACGAAATCAATACACAAGGTCAATTTAAGTTCACAGGCCACCACACAACTGCTCCATACGTTATCATGGGTCCAATTACACTTGTATATAACCATAGAGTCATCTTAGGACTAAGGCCCCAGTTTTTCCCACACATTCGCCTACATCTGCCAAGATCAATTGTTGCTTTATTTTTAGTTGGTCAAACAGTAGTCCCAGGTATTTACCCTCTTTAAGAATTGGAATTTCTACCTTATATAGTACGGGCGACCGTAAGCCTTCCAGCGCTTTCTTTTTGGTGAAGGCAACTATGTTCGCTTTTTGAGCGTTAATAGATAACTACTCTTGCCTGCACCAGTTGTGTACTATATTAAAAGCGGTTTGCGTTCTTTCTGAGATGACACTTGTGAATCGTCCTCGCACGACAATCGCTAGGTCATCTGCATATCCTAGGCAATAAAAGCATTCGTTTCACAATATATTAAGGAGATCGTCCACTAGGATGGCCCACAGAAGGGGAGAAAGAACTCCCCCTGTAGACACCCTCCCTCCGCTCTGGCCTATGGAGGATATTATTATCCTTTTCTCTAGACCAGCTCTTATCCATCTGCCTATCGTGGGTGCGACTCCTTTTCTTTCTAGAGCTCCCACAATTGAGTTTATAGTAGCATTATTGAATGCTCCTTCTATGTCTAAGAAAGTGGCTACCGCTATTTCTTTCTCTTCGATCGGCTTTGACAGTAGCCTGTTCAGATCGTCCAACGCCGAGTCCTTTTGCCATGCCGTCGGTATATAGCCCCATACCACACAAGCTTTGATGATTTTACATAGGTATGGTGTCAATATGTCAGCTCCCATTTGTAGTAATGCAGGGTATATTCCATCTGTTGAGGAATGGACGTCCAAAATTCGTGCACCTTTTACGTTGAACGTCGCTCTCCTGTTGCCACCATCCACGGCTTGTAAGAACGTATAGATTATGATTGCTAATTTGTTCGCTGGCGATTGATGAAAGGAAACGCGTGGAGTATCAAGTTTATAACACTTTATTGTTCAACCTAACACTACGTATACGCATAACTAACAAAGTAATTTAAAATACCGGCGATAGCTTACAATATTTCATGAGAGTGAGAACTGAAATGTTGAATTGATGTATCAGAACTGACGTTTCTTGCCAGAAAGGAGGCTTTATAACCTTACACGGAGATTTCATTAATTAGGACAATGGGATGAAATTCCATGTAATCTGTCATTAACATTGAACTCGAAAGTTTCCTTGAAATAAATATTAGAAAGTTCAAATCGATTCTAAATATACCTGCGGCCACGCAACTCTGGGCACGTTATCTTGCACCTTGGTTTGGGTTTTAGCTCGGGTACATCGGGAGCGCTAAATTCCCGAACTCACTAGTTAATCTTGTTAACTGTGAGCCCCTGAGGGGAATTTGAAGTAAATACGACGACTAAGAAAATCGATTCTGTTTTATAGTTGTTTACGGTATATGTATAATTTATGTAATGTGTATAATATGTAAATATGTAGTAATATGTGTAGCTTACTGTCATTGGAAATAAACTGTCGATGAAAAGCTGGAATGAACTCACGGAATTACGTGAACGGTGACGCTTGCGTCTTGCCGTGCTCGTAATGGCTGCCGCTTCGTTGCGTCTTCCGACTGACTTTGATATATCACTTCGATCTAGTCCCTATTGCCTTTAGATCCGGCTCGAAGGACCACTTTTTGTTTACTGATTGATTAATACACGTGTTTACTGACTCGATTTTATTCTTGATGTAAATTATCTAACAATGATCAAACAATGGATTAAGCGTTTGGCTTGCTGTACTGCTATATGTACACTTTCTAGGTCAATAACGACAAGACAAATTCACTTCCGATCAAAACTGTCAAAAGCTGCGCAGGCGCTATAAGTATACGAGTATACAAAACTCTAGAACATGGATCTGAGCAGACATAAAGAATTGAAGAATTGGCAGGTGCGCCAAGCAAAACCCAATGTTATAGATGCAGCAATGCAAACGTTGTTAGTACGGGGAGCAAAACTTAAACGAAAATCAAACAAAATGCCAAGATCCTTTACATTATCGACTTTGGTTAAAACTGTCTTATGTATGATATAACTGAATTAAATGAAGGTAAGTGTCCTCGTGTGAGGGATGTAACGGCATCTCTTAATATTTAGGTTTAATTTAGAAGTAGAATACCAATGAGCAACTTTATTCAGATTATGTTGCAACTGAAGTCCATCATCCCATGATTCAATGGATAAAGGACAAGATAAAGAAAGTAATGTCATTTAGAAATGAGCGAATAAAGAGGATCCTCAATGCGAGCCTTGCGGAACACCAGTTACAGGCATGAACTAAAGAGATTTATATTCATTATAAAGAACGTCGTGTTAAATAAGATTTTAGAACTAATAACAAGGAAGAACTTAACCCGAACGCCGATAATTTATTTCACAAGATTCCATGATCAATTGTGTCAAACGCACCGCTGTTGGGTAATAAATTGACAGACATAAGATTCGTAACTGTAGATCCTCCACTGACGAAACCATGTTGATTTAGTGAAATGTAGGATTTAGTGCTGTAGTAACGACAAGTGTAGATGACACTTACGAAAACTTCAACAAAATTGATATGGGTCTATTTTAAAATATATGGCTTATTTGTGCTCTCTTCTAGACTGTCGGAAAAGTAGAGGTGCTGATAGCAATGTTGACGATTGTAGTCAATGGTTTTCCCACAGCAAATCTTGCATCATATATATTAAAACTTGGAATCAAGTTATCACCAGCAATATTCTTTTGGGAGAACTTATACCATTATATTGATTACTTCTTCTTCCGTAACAGACATCAGTATAAAGGGAATATGATTAGAGCACGTATTATCAAAGGCAAGATCAGTGCTATCAACGTGTACAACGTTTTCGGTATGCAAATTGTGCCTTGCCTAGTATGAACATATAGAAATAGTAGCTGACCCGTAACTTCGTACCGCCTTAGAATTAATAAGTTTTGTTTTAAGTTATTACCTGAGTTTTATTAACTTATTTATATTAAGATAAAATTAATTAAGTTGAATAAAAGTTCAACAAGAAGCAAAGTCACCTTGGAGCAAAGCATCTGCTTTATTGAATGTAAACCAAATGATTCGCGTATCGTTTTAGCACAACCTTCTGTTAAACTATTTGCTGAATGGGCTGCACTCGTGTTGATTATCTTCATTGAAGCACCTTCTGATATACTATATTTTGCGACTTTATCTATTGTCGGAGCGTTGAATTGTCGTTCGTGTATTCCAGCGGGGCGTTTATTTGTTCTGATCACGACTTTATAGTCATCACTTGGAATGCGATCCAACGCAGTTTTGAACAACCGAATCAATGCATGATGTTCATCAAGTATTTGCTGCAAATCTAGAAGAATTTATCTTTTCATTGCGTTATTGATCGTTTGACGCCGATCAAGTTGGTCCTCCATATTGGCCATTAAGTAAATTTGAAAGACTTTTATGCTGTGCGTCTTCAGCCAGCTGCAATGATCCAATTCTATGGTGAATTTTTCCTTGTATCTGTATAGTCGAAAGGGAAGTGATAATTAGTGATTTATGATTACCAAAAACAAAGGTTGCTCTCTTATTAACAAACATTACCTTGAATCTCTTCAATAATATTTGCTACAAATTAAGTCATTTGGAAACATGCGTTATACCTTTAAGCGTTCGAAAGAAAATGTAATTTTTGAGCTTCGCCATCAAGTAATGAATGCAATGGCTCAGGTGGCGGAGGCAACAATGGCAATTTAACCTTTCCAGTGAAGCAGCACAATCTAGGCGTTTCTCCAGCGAACTGCAATGCACCGCAATGGACGCACACAACCTCCATAGGGCCAATTCTAACGGAAGGGTGTGAGCTGTAGTCTCGATCGATTAACACAAAAACAAATTTTGCAAATACTCATAATTCCAGACCTCAGATGCATTTTACGAGCTTCTGCTGCTGAAACATGAACGCATTCAATTTTAAAAGGTTTGCTACAAATTTATGCGATTGGTCTTTAGAAGCACAGTAAGTACACTTAGGCATCCTTTTTATTTATTTTTTTTTATATAATGCAGTAATCAAATAAATTATGAGGATTAAATAAGGGCACATTCTTAATGCGGCGCTGCCCGTCACGGCGGCTTGACAAAACACAGCACAAGGTAAGAATAGGCAACGGTAGGGTTTCCCGATAGAGGTAAAGGTTAAATAGGAAAATATTAGATAAGTTTATAATTGCCAGCAGTGCACAACTATAAACACAAGAAAACTCAAGAGCGAAAAACTACCAAGCTAAAAAGGGCAGGCGAAATTGTAGGCAGTGACTTACCATCTAAATATTTGAAACATAAAAATATGTAATACGAACACTTTACAATAGTATAAATCATTACTTTGAAAAATAATGAAAACTATAAAATATGCATGATTTTGCTAGAGCAATAAATATATACATATGTACATCACGGACTTTGGTTATGTCCGGTCTTTTGAGGTACAGCCTGCCCTCCTGTATTGTATTGGTTTTAGCGTCAAGCAAATTTCGCACATACACCCAGCCTTGTATGTGCGAAATTTGCTTGACGCTAAAACCGATACAATAACAGGAACACAGGCTGTACCCCAAAAGACCGGACATAACCAAAGTCCACGGGTGTACACTATCGAAGAACTATGTAGATGCTTTAAGTAAATTACCCACTATTAGCAATCAATTTAAAGCATCTAGTCCTTAGGCTACTGCAGAATCTACATTTTTATTCTATGAAATAAAATATGATACAATTACAGCATTCGACATATCATTGTGTACTGCGCAAGATCACACGTTACTTAAAATAATGAGATTTACTAAATATGGATGGATAAATGAGACAAAGAATCGAATTTAAAAACTTACTGTTCAAAAACACATAACCTGTCAATCGTTAGAAACTGTGTGTAATAATTATTGTGCTTAATTAGAAAACTACTTTCACTATTCGCAGACGCGCGTTTCGCGGTCATACCGCTCATCAGTGCTACTGTGTGTAGTAGTTTTCATTTCTATAGAAGCTCTATATAAGCCCGGATGTTAGATGTTCGTACATATGAGAGTTCAATTACGAAATTCGACCATAATATACTATTTGCGCATTTTTGCAGCTATTTGATTCTACAGAAGTAGACAACTTGTTTAGCCACAAACTCCTGTAGTAGCTACAATCGCGCACTCGGCTAGCCCGCCGTGGGAAAATTGTGCTTAATTAGAAAACTACTTTCACTATTCGCAGACTCGCGTTTCGCGGTCATACCGCTCATCAGTGCGACTGGGTGAAGTAGTTTTCATTTCTATAGAAGCTCTATATAAGCCCGGGTGTTAGATGTTCGTACATATGAGAGTTCAATTACGAAATTCGGCCATAATATACTATTTGCGCATTTTTGCAGCTATTTGATTCTGATTTTCTCTACATATGAACTCTCATATGTACGAACATAATAATTATTCTTTATCAGTTAAGACAAGATGTACTGCAGATTTTACATGACCAATATATTAGTATTGTTAGAATGAAGTTACTAGCCAAAGGTGAAGTATAGTGATCTGGTTTAGATGAGAGAGAGATTGAGTGCTATGTGAAATAATGTGCGATATGTCAAAAACATCAGACAAAACGAACTGAAACCAAATCACGCTCGCCGAAAACAACTGCAGTATGACAAACAATATAGTACACATTGATTCCTTTTTAAAAAATAGTAAATACTTTCTTTTCAAAAAGTCTTTTGAGTACTTAATTGACAACTTCTTTTATTAAAATATCGAACTACACATGCGACAGTGAATGGATTTAGTCCTGTAAATGTGTTAAAAATTAATCCAAGGACAAAATTACAATTATTACGCATTTCAGTATTGAATGCGATATGATAGATACACTAAATATTTGTTAATATATAATTTTTTAATAGTA
This sequence comes from Chrysina gloriosa, assembly GCA_038088585.1. NCBI lineage: Eukaryota > Metazoa > Arthropoda > Insecta > Coleoptera > Scarabaeidae > Chrysina > Chrysina gloriosa. The sequence goes on along the minus strand of CM076088.1, from coordinate 47,682,678 downwards.
ATTGTATATGATATATGATATGATATATATATATATATGCAATGATATATACATATATATATATTATATATATAATGCAATGCAATGCAAATCTATCTATCTATATATATATATATATATATGTATATATAAATCAATTGCTGTTCGTTTGTCTCGCTAAAACTTGAGAATGGCTGGACCGATTTGGCTAATTTTGATCTTGAAATATTTGTGGAAGTTCAGGGAAGGTTTAAACGGTGAGAAACATAAATAATAAGTAACGGAAAATACTAAAAACGGCAATGTAATTTTCTATATGTATAAAAATGGATCGTGGTTTGTTCGGATGCTTAAAACTTGAAAACGACTGGGCCAAATTGGATACTTCCTTCTGCGGGTTTGTTCGTAATTGCTACGCGAAGGTTTAGGAAAAAGAAAACTATTAAAACATTTAAAAATCAAGAAAAAGATTAGAGATTAAAAAGATTGATGACGTTTGGTGTGTTAGGTTATGACAGCTGTCATGGTGCGCGCAAAGATAATTAACGTTATGACATTTGTGATTGTTCGCGCATGAATAATTGTTATGTCATAATAGAAGCAAAGTCAGCAAATCACAGTCTTATTTACAATGCCGCGAGTGAGAAGATCGATTCTTTCACAACGAAGCCGTAATACAAATAGACTGCGGAATATTGCGAATGAATCCACTGCAGATGAAGAAGAAATCGCACGAGAGAAGGGCGCCGTGTTAGTACGCCCCGACTTCGTGCTTCACAAACATAAGAACAAAGAGAGGCCATACGTGAAACGGCTAGGTTGGCAATGGGAAATCGTTTAACAAAACACAGAGATCAACAACGTCGAGCCGCAAGAATAAAGGTTTCAAGTGTTTTGTGACTACAGCTCGCACCCTTTCGTTAGTATTGGCCCTATGCAGGTTATGTGCGTCCATTGCGGTGCATTGAAGTTCGCTGGACAAACGCCTGGATTGTGCTGTCTCAGTGGAAAGACTAAATTGGCATTGTTGCCTCCCCACCTGAGCCATTGCATTCATTGCTTCGTGGCGAAGCTCAAGAATCACGACATTTTCTTGCGAACGCTTAAAGGTACAACGCATGTTTCCAAATGACTTCATTTGGAGTAAATATTATTGAAGAACGCGGATCCAATCCTACATTCAAGGTAATGTTTGTTAATAAGGGAATAACCTTTATTTTTGGTAATCATAAATCACTAATTATCACTTCCCTTTCGACTATACAGATACAAGAACAAATGCACCATAGAATTGGATCATTACAACCGGTTGAAGACACGGCACAGCATAAAATTGTTACCAATTTACTTCATGGCCAATATGGAGGACCAACTTTATCGGCGACAAACGATCAATAACGCAACGAAAAGAGAAATTCTTCAAGATATGCAGCAAATACTTTATGAACATCATGCATTGATTCGGTTGTTCAAAACTGCGTTGGATCGCATGCCAAGTGATGACTATAAAGTAGTGATCAGAGCAAATAAATGCCCCGCTGGTACACACGAACGACAATTCAACGCTCCGACAATAGATAAAGTCGCAAAATACAGTATATCAGAAGGTGCTTCAATGAAGATAATCGACACGAGTGCAACCCATTCAGCAAATACTTTAACAGAAAGTTGTGCTACAACGATACGCGAATTATTTGGTTTACATTCAACAAAGCAAATGCATTGCTCTCACATGAATTTGTTCCTTTCTGAAGTTTTATTCAACTTAATTAATTTTATCTTAATATAAAGAAGTTAATAAAACTCAGGTAATAACTTAAGACAACATTTATTAATTCTAAAGCGGTACGACGTTCGCCGAGTCAGCTAGAGATATACATATACATATATATATATACACATATATATATACACATATATATATACACATATATATATATATATATACGCAATTATAACGAAGTGAATATATAACTTTTCTTGCTTCGGCTCTTTGTTTAAAAAAAAGCAAGAATTCGAGATGATTTATTTTCGAAGTTAGAACTTTTACATTTTGCTGTAACAATACACCTGATAAGGTTCAACACTAACTAATGTGACGAATAGCCGTCTGACTATCCTCATCTGATGATAAATCTAATATGTCGTCTTCTAAATCACTATTTAAATTTATAAGAAATTGTTTACAATATCCGTTCATTATATATTCCCTTGCAGTATATATCCGTTTTCTAAACCTTCCAAACAAAGCACACGAATGTAGTACAGAAGACAGACGCTAAGTGGTGCAGATTACGCTGAATATTTTTAAAACTGGGCGTATATGCAAACATATCTATTTTTCTGGTTTCGGACCCACTTCTTTTTATATATTTAAAAATTCGTCTCTGCGCAAGTGTCATCCCTTTATTAATATAACTATCTGGCATACTAAGATGACTACATGCATAACACTTCCTCCCTAACTTAAATAGCATTGCAACTATATGGGTATATACTATATATGTAGACAATTATTTTTTCGAATTTATATCACAGCAAGCACTACAAACATTCCGTTTGATCTCAAAACAACACTCAAAAATTGGATCACGAATGGACAATTTTTAGCCGTGCCTCAAGACACTCTTTGTTTTTATTATTAGAAATAAGACTAAAAACCGTTTTTTTTTTTAATTTTTATTCAAAATTATTCGAAAAATGAACCTTAAACCAAACTATTTTGATTAATTACATATTAATTTAATTGAATAGCAAGTCAAATGAAAGTCTCTTTAAAAGTGGGATAATTCATATTACAGCAGACTCTCGACAACGTGAACTAATTCAAACCAAGGGTGTTTCACATTATCGAAATGTTTACATTAGCGAAGGTGGTTATTAACAAGGAAATTATTAAAAGAAACCTTTAATGCGCCAAAATAAAATACAACAAATATTTGAACAACCTTTTGTAAACACTAAGGATAACAATAAATCAAAATAGCGTTTCATAATCGTGTATTAAAGAACGAGCCTCAGCTCAAAGTTGCAATTAAGACTACTTTTGCAAAATCAAAAATGCATATATATGTATACGCAACTAAAAGGATCTGTGTTTGCTATAGCATTAAGTTATCTACGGAATGTACACAATTAAGTTCAAATATGGATATATGCTGCATAAATCGGGGACTCCCTTACATAATTGGGTAACTCGGCAATTGATCAAACTGGGCTTTTCACAGGTAACTTGTAACGCATTTGTAACGCTCGAAGTTATTCGTGGCCGATCGGAAATTGTGTGCTGTTTACGTTATCGCGCTATCGAACTTACAATACTTTTACGTTATCGAGTGTTCCTTATAATGCTATACTACGAATTTTGCGTTCACATTAGCGCAATGTTTCCAATATCGGGTATTTACGTTATCGCGCGTTAGCTGTATATTGTCTGATCACTTGAAAAGGAAATTGTTTCTCTTCTTCATTGGGTGTTAATTTATTATTACAATCTGTAATGAATTTGGCACCTCTTTCTGCAGCATCGTTCACTACAGATAATTTTTGACAAATTTGAGAACCTTGAACGTAGGCAAATCTTTCATTCCAAATTCGATGGATCGACTTGCAAAAATTCTTTGGAAATTTCTAAGCGATCAAAGAACGCGTGTGTGTTTGAATTTACAAAATTGCGTAAATCTTTTTGTGAATAAATTTCAAGCATATTTGTTGGATTAGCTATGATTCGCTTGCATTTTTCTTTATTTGCTTGAACATTAATTGCTTCACCCATTTTTCTCTTAATATCAACACTAACATTAGGATCGAAGAATGGAAGACCGACTGCTTCTTCGGACAAATACCATAAGTGATTGCTAACTTTTTACAGCAAAGTAAAAAATATCTCGTTCAGGCTAAGCAATTATATTTTTAATTAAATTTAAGTCTTTTTAAATAAACACGAACTATGAAAAGATAGACACTAAGTATGTCGTTCAGCACTTCTTTTCTCATATTGAATTGATCTCGGAACAAATACATTTTAAGTGTATAAATTGCTTTTGACATGCATCGAGCATGAGAAGTTGCACCAAATGATAACCAATTGTAATAACTCTTTGTAATCGTATCTACGATGAGTATGTTTCAAATTATCGAGACAGTAATTTAGGGATAATTCATGTTCTTCAGCAGTCAATACTTTAACAATATGTTCATCTTCTAAGCAATTGCTTCCAATGTTTGGTAAAGCGATTAAAAATTAGTACTTATGATGCGGTTGTTGTAGTAACTCTAATTTCAAATACTTTTCGGATTAACAATTCGTAAATGTGGTGTCTGCATGGAAAATATAATAAATTGCGACCTAGTTTTCCTTCAAGCAAAGCAGTAGCACCTTTTTCTACACCCGTATTATGTGATGTGTCGAAGCAAATAATTTGAACAAGATCAAGGAAGATGTGATAATGATGGGCAAGCGATCAACTTTCTCTCTACCACTAATTTCTAGTAGGTCCGGCTCTGGTGAGTTAGGTCAATGGATTAATAACGTCTGTGCGTAAAAAGTGAAAATACTATTTAAAAAAGTACCAAAATAAATAGTCAAAATTGAATACGGTGTTTATAAGAATAGGTGAGTCTTTTATTAAGTTATAGCAAGACATACATACATATATACCAGAAATTTAATAGATGGACATAAAAGAACTACCGTGCAAAACTAATACATGGAATTAAAGGACAACACGAAATGGTAACGACAGGTCAGGGAAAATGACTTGGAGGAACAGCAGTTAACATGATGAAAATGGAAGAAGATAGAGTGAATAAAAATGGAAGAAAACGAATAAAAGAAAGAATAAAGAAAAAGAAAAAATGATACTTAGAATCAGCACATGGAATGTGAGAACGATGTTGCAACGTTGAACGTTGCAACTAGCAAAGACACGAGACAGCGAAACAGAAGAAACTCGACGACTGATTACTGATTACCAAAAAATAAAACGACTAAGAAGTTGATATCGGCCCTGTATTATTATTGTGTATATCGAACTGACGATTCCTCTTGCTTTGAAGGAATGATGCGAGGTGGTGATGAAAATAATAACGCACTGAATGACTTCACTTATTTATTACCACGACGATTATTGCCACAACTTCACGGTGGTTCACAAAACTGGTTGACTGAACTGAGATACAACTGATTTTTAACTGCTTAACTGACGATGAGCTGAGCTACGACTGTGTGTCGGCATGTGTTGGTGATATATATATATACATATATGGTCGGATAGAAAGTGTAGTTCCAAATAATGATTAAAGCCATCAATTAAATTCTTCTACCGGTACCTTAGATGACAAACTAGGTATAATTATATGTGACACATAATGTGCACAAAATGATGGGATTTCGGTATACGCCGAAACAAACTGAATGAGGAATATTCCAGAATTTCCGGATCCACTTTGAGTATCCACCGACATATTTTACTGACGCAGCCGACAATGCCGACAAAGTTCAAAGGACGCCGCCCGCCGCAAAAAATGGAACCAAACGATCCCCCATCGTTTGTTTCAGAGTTGAACGCAAAAAATATATGATTATTATTCGATACATGTTTAGATGCGTATAATCACATATAATGATGAGCGATTTCCACTCCCACCATTCCTACTCAAGAAACGATTTGGCGATAATTTTTCTATGTTCTAGAATCTAGAACGGTATATTATCTGCGGAAGATCTCGCGGAAAAATCTCGCGACACGGCGGTTGGAAACCCCTGCTCTAGAATAGCTATTTACAATGAAAAGGAAGTATTTACTATTTTTTAAAAGGAAATCAATGTGTATTGTTTGTCATTATTTCTGGGGAATGTAATATCGAACTTGAAGTTCAACGAATATTATCGAAGAAAATGGAAATGTACGCATAACAATTTTTTCTATAATGAGTTTAAACGAATCTGAGCCATTTGTAAAACTGATATTACCGCCGCTTACTGTATCTACCTCAGACAAGTTGAGGATTGTGCTAAAACTGAACCTACTAACATATTTCTATATATGCATACTAGGCAAGGCAAGTTGTGACTTGGAGAAATTGTATCCCCTTCTTTTAATGAGCGTCGATACTTCAACCCAACGCGTTCTGTCACGAAGGACTATTGGTGGAATCCTCGCTTCCACCAGGGGTGCTCCCTGGGAATCTGTTGCCGCGGTGCTCATGAATGGTCTAGCCCTCGAGCGTGGGTCATCTGCGTTTGTGGCGTTTCGAGCAGGGAGAGGTTTGGTTGAACCACTGTGCACAAGCTCTATGCCGTCCATATTCTCCTGAACTCGCCGAATCTTCTTTGAGATGGGGATTCCTAGGGGGCGAGATGAAGGAAGTTCGCCCCTAGAATCGGATGGTCCAGCTTCGCTTGGGGAAGCCAGACGCTTTTAGCTTGGTGCCCCCGAGTCCTCTTCACCATCGAAGCCTCGGCATTGAAGGACGCATCGAGGTCTATTGAGGCCGGAGTCGTCTGAGTACTAGTCTGAGTGTTAGACCCCTGGGTGCTGAGCGATTTCAGTTGTTGTCTATCGTCAGCACCAAACAGCTTTTTAACGATGGATTTTTCCTCGCCTCTCGATTGTAAAATTTCAAACAGAGTCTCAACGAACTTGTGTATTTGAGTGTTGGTTAGCTCGTTGAAGTCTGTGATCGTCGGCTTAGGCACTGAAGGAGGGACGGGAGTATCTTCCCTGTCCGGATCCCCGCGATAGCTGGCCCCCGTCCAAGAGAAGGAAGCAGGTAAACGTCAGAAAATGATTTAGTTTTAGTAGGTGTTCTCTGCATATTTAGATCTTTTATTCACCAACGGTTCACGATGTGCAGGATTTAAATGAGTGTGAAAGCTAAGGACGGACCGATAGTGGGTGTAAACAGCCCACCCTCGGTCTAAAAACGCACTCACAACACAACAGTCAGCTTAAGTATATGTGTATAAATAAAATAATAAATAACGTGTAAATGGTTAAAAACAGATTGGAGACTAGATTATTTTCTTTTCTTCTTTTTTGTTTTCCTTTTATTTTTCTTTCTCTACTCTCTCCAATTCCAGGTAACCCAGAAGCGTCTCCGCCGTGAAGAGCGCACTTTGTTATTCAAGATCGGCTGGTGGTCCGAGTCAAAGAAGTTTTCTGAAGCCAGGAATAGTCAATTAATGAATAAAATATCGCTTTACGGACGGCCAGGCGATGAAACGGCGAGTAAAACTCCGTGTGGGGTGTGCGCCGCACACTGTGCGAGCGAGAGCTCCGCGCTTCAATCCCACTCCTAATGAAACAGTGGGATTGATTCCGAGCAGTCGAACTGCAAGGACGTCTAGGGGTCGTTGACTCGAGCGAGGCGGACAGCAGCGCGCCTACGTGATGTTTTATGCTAGATGGGGAGGACTACTGTGGGCCAGGGGCGTGACGGGTCGATGGGTTGGCTGCAACTTCAACGTTCAATATCTCGACAACCACCGGTGCTACTCACACCAAAGAAAGTATGCCAGAACGCCACTGACCTAATGTATCTGATGATGTTGCTCTACCCAAGTTTCACCGTCACTTTTTGTTCACCCACACGCAAAGCGATTAACCCCGTTCAACCCGGCGGACGTCGCTCACCTATCGGGCGGAACACTTCACTTTTTTATTTTTAGTTATTCTTTTGAGTTGACGGTTGATTTTAATATTACTTTCACTTTTTCTTTTTTATTGTTTTTATCTTATCTTTTTCTAATCGCTCACTCATCGCTCATTCATCGCTCACTTAATACACACGCATCGTTTGAAGTATAAAGCTCTTATCGAACGTACGATCGTCGCTTCTGGGAATTATTTTTTCAATTGCACCTTCCATAATCTATCTTAGTTCAAATGAAGTGAATATATCCGGCCGATTCGCAGATATCGGTACTTTTGCAAATGCATGTTTTGTAACCGAACGTGATCTTTCGGCTCGGTGTTCAGTCGAAAGCATAAATAAAAGTACCTGGAAGACTGATTCGGCATTCTGCCGCTTTGACACGGGCATGGATGTCTCGCGGGAAAAATTCTACGGTGCTTTACCGTGCTTAAAATTTGAATGGTGAAAATTGAATTTGAGTATGGATCTTGTAAAAGGATATCTGTGGTGCGAATTCGGCGGTGCTTAATTAAAAATTAGATTACAGTAAATAGGGGAAAAAGACTCATTGCCAGACTAAATTATGCTAAATTATATCTGCGGATCTGCCCATCCGTAAATAACGTCTAATTACTTCTTTGTGAATATGTTGCGGGTAACAATAGTACTGATTTTGCCTTTGATAATACGTGCTCTAATCATATTCCCTTTACACTGATGTCTGTTACGGAAGAAGATGCAATCAATATAATGGTATAAGTTCTCTCAAAAGTATATTGCTGGTGATAACTTGATTCCAAGTTTTATTCTATATGATGCAAAATTTGCTTTGGAAAAGCCATTGGCTACAATCGTCAACATTGCTATCAGGACCTCTACTTTTCCGACAGTCTAGAAGAGAGCGCGAATAAGCCATATATTTTAAAACAGATCCATCTACACTTGTCATTACTAGAATACTAAATCCTACATTTCACTAACAAGGGGAGGGCGCGACGTTGGGGTCACGGATTTGGACGCCCTTCTAGGATAAGAAAGTACTTCATAATAATTGACTACAGACCTTCAAACATGGTGCCAACACTCAACCGTTTTTAAAAAAATCGGTTTGAATAACAGACGCAATTGATATACCTGGACCATTGCGGTTGTTTTCAAGAGTGGAGCGTGGCTCGATCGATTGAGCACTAGCCAAGTAATAGTATGGTTTGGTTTCGATTCCCGGACAGAATATTTTTGTCAATTCCTTTTTCTTCTTTTGTGCTACATATCTACGCATGTTGACAACGTTGTTAAAATATCTACACAATCAGTGAATTATAACAAGAAGTTCAGAGAGTATGCCAGACGAATAAATATTTTGGTCTGTGATTGAAAACAAACAAGAAGAAAGAAATGGAAGACACCGGACCTTCCACCGTCTTCTATATTTTGCGATTTTGAGCGAAGCTCTTTTAGAGAAATTCTGAGGCGAGCGTTAACTCGGAAAAAGTGAGACGCTTGAAATCGTCACTAGACGCTTTCATCTTGTTCTTTCACTAGTTATTTCTCTCTCACACACACATATACTCATCGCAGGAGCAACTATGAAATGCGCCATATTTGCGTATGCCTCCATCAGATGGTGCCCTTATTAATCCGATTCGAATTTACTTCAAATTCAACTTCAACTTATTTACCATCGGTTTCGAGATGAAATACTTTTTCTTTATACATTGTCTATTCAATTATAGAATTTTATCTTTTATTCAAATAAGCATCAAATGAGTAAAGAGCTTTGCTCTTGCCGAGTCTCCCACGACACCTCTCCTCCTTTTTTTTTCTAATCACACACCGAAATATTTATTCGATTGGCATACTCTCTGAACTTCCCGTTACAATTCACTGACGGTGTAGATATTTTAACAACATTGTCGAAGAATTAACATAGGTCGATATGTAGCACAAGAAAACCAAAAATTGAAAAAAATTTCTGTGCGGGAATCGAACCCAAACCATACGACTACTTGGCTAAAGCTCAATTGATCGAGCCACGCTCCACTCTTGACAACAAACGCAACGGTCCACGTATATCAATTAGGACTCTTTATTCAAACCGGTTTTTTCAAAAACGGTTGAGTATTGGCACCATGTTTGAAGGTCTGTAGTTAATTACTATGAAGTACTTTCTTATCCCAGAAGGGCGTCCAAATCCGTGACCCCAACGTCGCGCCCTCCCCTTGTAAATCAACATGGTTTCTAATTTCCACGATTAAAAGATTCTGAACTCTAATTGTGTCCCCGAAAAGCTAGATATTGTAATGACAAAAATATCGTTACGTCGCGAAACGTGGTCGAAATTAGGTTATATGGGTTTAAAAAATTTACCACGATCTATTGGACAGCATTCTAAGTCTAAAGAACATATTTTATCGTTGTGCAAATTTAAATTATTTGGAAAACAAAATATTGCTACTGCCGTAGACACCGAGTGTAAAGATGCAATTTTTACGTATAATAATGAAGTCAAAGCAAATCACAACAATTTAAGAAAATTAATCGACGCGTCAACGATAAAATATGTTCTTTAGACTTAGAATGCTGTTCAATAGATCGTGGTAAATTTTTTAAACCCATATAACCTAATTTCGACCACGTTTCGGTTTGGACACAAAAAGTAGGCATGGCCAACAAAATAATCTTTCCCGTTTAATTGAACCCGTTAACCAATCACATTTAGCGTACCACAATGAACTAAAACCGCGATTTTGACGATTGCCGTTGTTAGATACTAAAGATAAATTATGCCAAGGTGTTTCAATTTTCTGTACGAAGTGTAATTTCGTCTTTATGTTTAAGCAACTAAAAGAATTTCTTAGCAACCAGTCGCCAACATCTTCGTAGCTCCCTATTTCATTAGCAACCTAACAAAATTTCATAAAATAAGATAAACCGAATAATTGTTACGTACATCCTTCCGATTTTATTTTATTATTACGAATTTACTAAATTTGTCAAATTATTTCCCTGCAAAATCTACTACAAATCAGGAGGTTGTTAAAAACTTTAGACAGTACTTTGCCATGTATAGTAGGCCACCACGTATAATTTCTGATAGAGGGACACGTTTTACTTCTGTTGAATTTAAAAGATTTACAGAGGAACTTGATATCCAACATGTCCTGATAGCAACTGGCATTTGTAGGTCAAACGGTCAAGTGGAAGTTGTAAATAGAGCCTTAATGCTCATGTAAGCGAAATTATGTAATACCACAAACAGCTGGAATAAGTATTTAGAAGAAGCGGATTTTGCTTTGAACAATACATTAAATTCTTCAACGAATTAAGTTCCAACCAAACTCTTGTTCAGTGTTACTCAAAATGGATTAGTCAGAGATAGATTAAGAGATGTTTTATTGGAATCCCAAGAAGAAGAAAGAAATTTGGAAGAACTTCTGGAGGTATAAAGCTGTTGACAACATGAAGGAAATCCAAGGGTATAGTAAAATCTATCATGACAAGAAGTGCCATTTGTTATAACGGTAGTACTACCTAACGACAGATATGTGGTCAAGGATCCTCCAGACGTCCAGAATGCCCAGTCACCATTCAAAATAACTGTAAATGGTCATAGTATTAGGCCGTGGTCTAAACCTACATAGCTCTCACCTATACTCCATATATGTATATATATATATATATATTAGTTATTTTATGATAGCACTCTAACTGCGGCTCCTAGTATTATTGAGAGTGTATGTAAGCCACGTTACATTCTAACATCCAGGTCGATACCAATGTCTACTTGGCCGAACTTTTAGGAATAATTATTTAAATTTAAATTGGTGGTGATAAGAAAAGAAGGAGCAAGAGAGAGAGACCCAAAAATAGATTGAGATTGTTTTTACATTAGGAAAGGTCCTCTAAGCATGTCAACACATGATTCACCGGTCGCATGATTCGGACTCGGAATTTTACGATCGTTTACATTTCTTCGCCCAAATAATAAAGATTCGCGTTAACTACTTATTCTCAGAAGTCCCCGATCGGTTCCTTGCAAAACTTCAAAAATTAATTTCGGCTTTCCTTCATCCAACACCAAAAGGTATAAGGATTTGAAGAAGATGATGATATTATCCCAAACTGAAGCTGAAGACATTGGAAGTAGCCGACGCCTAGTTTTATAACGTTTAATATTAAGAATATTGAAAAGAAATGACTTACAGATTGTACTTTCAACCTATGTAGATACCAACATATAGTTGAATGCATCAATCCTTGCTGTTGATTCGGGGCTGCTGAGGTTTGAATTCAGTAGCACTAGGCCATTGATTAAATTAAATCGCCGAATTGGGAGGTACTCTCTCCTGGCACATCCAAGGATATAAAAAGACCTCTATAGGAGGGGATGAAGAAGAGAAGCATACAATTAGTTAAGATGGCAATTGACGAATAGATCTCTTTTGGAATTAACTTTTACAACGAAACGGCCAAGGCTCAACAACAAATAATCGCACATCTACTGCACGAGCAAAACTTACAATCAAAAGGTTCTTCCAAGAAAAGCCAAACAAACAATACTTTCCACATAGAACTACGTAATCAAAGGTAGTTACACCAAGATTGTAACAGTTCGATTCGTAATAAAATTGTCTTCTATTCTTTCGTTTTCATTTAATGACAACAAGAACCAATACTTTCTTACCATGAATCTGCGTTGTGTATCTCTTTTGTTTAAACTACATTATCCTCAATTATTATGCAATATTTCAGTAGAATCTACTGGAGAACATTAGCCTTTAAATATGTTATTTGTTTCAGATTCTTAGGGGAAATAGCAGTGATGTTTGTGAAATTCGAGATCCGTGTCAACACGGAGGTATCTGTATCTCGACGGACAGTGGTCCAATATGCGAATGTCGTAATTTGGAATATGAGGGAGAATTTTGCGAAAAAGGTAAGACAACATATCTAAAGTGGCAATTTCGATTTAGCGAATAACTAATACTATACTCGTGGAAAGCAGTATATTTTAAACAACTTTTCTTAATACAATCTTGCGGTGTCTTTTCCTTACAAGGAGATTGTGATATATAATACTTGGTATATTTGAATTTCCAGCTTTAATATTTTTCCAAGATCTTAATGGTTGCATATGAGCCTTAAAAATCAGACCGAAACGGCAGGTCAACGGTATCTGTAGGGACCAAAAAGCAATGCGTTCAACCCAAAAACCCAATTAAGCATTTCTAAACCGCGAAAGCAGAGTGAGCATATTTATACGTGTGTGTATATCAGTGTCAGGGCTAGTGTGTCACATGTGGCATGTCGAAGCGTCCGCTTAGGTGGCATACGCATAAATATTATAAATATTTTTTGGTCGGTTGTAGAAAGGTCAACATAGTGCGACAAACCTTAGAAAAAGAAAACACAAACACAAAATCTTTGGACAGAAATAGCTAAGGGATAAGAGAGGTTTGGTTACAAAAAAGTAGGCACGGCCAACGAAATAATCTTTCCCGTTTAATTGAACCCGTTAACCAATCACATTTAGCGTACCACAATGAACTGAAACCACGATTTTGCCGGTTGCCGTCGTTAGATACTAAAGATAAATTATGCCAAGGTTTTTCAATTTTTTGTACAATGTGTAATTTCGTCTCTATGTTTAAACAACTAAAAGAATTTCTTATCAACCAGTCGACATCTTCGCAGCTTCGTATTTCATTAATTTTATCCATTTTCTATGTATGCGCTAGCAAACCTTCATAAAATAACCTAAATCGAATTATTGTTACGTAAATCCTTGAAGGATCGTTAAGTGATACGGTAGTAGTAAATCGACACTACGAACTGCGCACTGCGAACGGTAACGCACGACATCTTGCCGATCTCGTACGATCTGACTGGATCCCAAGCCTCCGCGCATACATTTTTGCCCTATACAAATAAATACACATGCACTTACAAGGACGCACCGGTTGCACCCATCGTATTAATATCGGTGCGAAGCTAGATTTGTGGCTATCGTTCTCGCTTGCTATTATAGTACGTGCACTAAAATTTCATGCATTATTGGAAGTTTGTTTGCATTTCTAAATTAAGTTTTGAACAGATATGGTATTTGTAAAAATTGCTTTATTTTAGTATATAGCCAATGCTTAAACATTGTTTTAATACATAATAAACACCATCTATTTTACTAAAAATAATAGGGGAGGCTTAGCCCCATTTGCCTCCCTGACGAGCCGCCCCTGTTTAAGACACTCTCATTTTGTCGTTAGAGGTATCGCCGGTACGATATTTGTTCAGCCAGAATTTTTAGAAATTGTAAGGCACGGTACCACTTGCACATATGTAATCGCGGTAGACCCTTACGTCGAGTCGGGTTTACTCCAAGAAATGACGTACCGGGCTTCTGGGAATTCTGGCTCAACAAAAGCCGTACTGGCTCTAACAGTGTTCTTATTCCTCCTTTCTATTTTAGAAATACTCGATGGGCATCTGACAAGTGAGCCCAATGCAGCAATCCGTATGTCATTTCACTATGAAATAAAAAAATACTTGTTATTATGTGTTTACTATGTTTCCGGATTACATAAATTGATATTGACGCCTTCCTTGTAGAGGTAATAAATGTGGTATCGATAACTGAAATTCTCTAGAAGGTTCTAAACCAAAAGTTCAATTGATTGCGGATTTGATGATATAAGCAATATTTGGGTTTTCTGATTATTTAATTGAAGTCTATTTATTTTGAACCATTCATTCGTATCTTTGATTGCGTCGTTTGATTTCTCAATTAATACGCTGCCGTAAATATGTCCCACTCAGTTGGTTGAAAGAACTTCTTGCTTTCGGTCTAAATCACTTGATACCTCTTCTGATATCTAGACGAGTAGAGTTGGTATAGACTTTTCCCTTCAATATCCATGTTGTGATAATGAAATGAACAGACTTTATTAAGAATTTCAAGATTAGGGCGTTGATGTGTTTATGGATTTCGATCCTGAAGCAACTCCCACCTCCGTAATATGTATGTACGGATCTTCTTATAAAGATACTGCTGTCTCTGATAGGATAATCCATCTGGAGTAATGGCTTCGGGGAATTCTATTAGAGGCCCAATGTCAGTTGTGACTATGTTTTTCTTAGAAGGGGCATCCAATTATGTTTTTGTATACACAATCCCTTGTTCTATGTTGGAAAATGTCAAGTGGCAGTTCTTTGTGATATTCGTTCCAGCCTTTAAACACGGGTACTAAAACTTCTCCGTCTTCTGTCCCTGTTATTGTATGTTCATTTAAGCCCGATGGGATGGAACTCGTTACAATGTCTACAATTTATGCCAGTGAACTTGCTTTGCGCATCCTTTGTGTCCGAGGATGGGAGAAGTTTGACGATATTTTTATGATTTGCTAACCGGCTTGGCATAAATAATGCAGCTTCCTCAGCTTAATTTCTAATGAAAATATAATCTTTTCTACAGTTTCTTGAGAACAAGTGTTTCTTGGTGTTCTTTTCTGGTTTTTGTGTGTAAGTAGCTCCATACCATGTTCTTTGAAATGCTTTAATAATCCCTTAAAACCCTTTATTGTTATCGCATTTACTACAGAGAAGAGTTTTTACACATACACCAATTCCAGCTACTGTGTACATCATTCCTAATCTTTTTCGTTCTTTCTCCTTGAATCCTTTGCCAGGTTTAATCTTATTGTGTGTTCGACACATGGCTCTTATGTGCCCTAAGATTGTTAAATCAAGTACATTTGTTCCTTCCTAATAATAGTCTAAATTTCTGCTTTCAGTGTTGTACTTTAGAAGTTCTTCAGGAGACAATGCGTCACTGCATTTCTTTTTCAGCACCCCTCTACTTTAATTGTTCTTATCTGTACATCGTCCTCAGTAATTCTCTCTTCTAGAAAAGCAGACTTCTAAACAACAAAATTAATAAATCAACATGGAATAGTTTCTGTGTCCAGGGCCAGATAATGGACCAAACTTTGTTATTTTTACTGAAGCATTTCATAGAAGGAACTCACCTATTGTTACGTTTTTTTGATCCCTGTGTATTCTGATCCCTGTATATTTCCATTTTAGCGAGATTTATTTGTTAAACGCGTATGCTAGCAATCGAACGCATTTTTCTTCTTCTTCTTACGAATTTTCGTGAAACCCATGCGCGAAAGTTTGATAGTCGCTTATCAGTCAGTCCGATTGTGAAGTTGAGTTGGTAAGATCTTCTTTTAAGGTCCAGTAGCAGGAAGGTGGGTGTCGCCAAAACTTGAATTGATTTTGGATTTTAATTACGTCGTCTCGGCGGATTCGCAAGTCTAAGTTGACCTATCGTAAACGACTTTCGTTGGAATTTTGGTCCGTTAGAGTAGTTTGGAGGGAGACACGAGTGCGGCGACGCGATAACCGGCATGTCGGCTCCGTCACGCTGATAAAAATTTCAAAGTAGTAGTGAAAATCAGCAGATTAAAATTGTGAAAGTGCGTAAAGTGGATAGGAGAGGTAGGACAAACTGACTACACAAAAGAGAAGGTTAGTAATTGTAAGCATAAGCTGATCCCGGAGGCGATAAAGTTATTGAAAGGTTAAGTGTGCTGTTCCGAGTGGTCGACCCGACACACACACGACTTAAGGCGGTTTGAGAAGAGTTCAGTGATCGAGGTTTCGAGGAGGAAACTACAGTGGGTGGGGGGCGATACTGCGTGGTGGACTACAGTAGCAGTTTGAATTGCATTTTAACATATACGAGGGTTACTGCATAAGTATTTAGCAACGGATAGTTAAATCGCTACGATGGATAGTGACGAATACACTACAGACGAGGGAAAAAGGAAGGGAAATATGGAGAAACTGGCTGAGACCTTTGGGAGAAGTTCAAAGACAAGAAGGACACCGGACAAGAGAGATAAGAATGAGGATAAATTGGATAAAATAATGGAAATGATTTTAGACTTGAAGAGGGATATGAAAACTGATCTAGAGGGAATTCGATCGGAATTGAAGACAAATGCGGAAGAATTAAAGAGAATTAAGAAAGAAAATGGTATTCTACAAAGTGAAAATAAAAATCTGAGGGAGGAGATACAGAAAATAAATATGAAATTGGAGAATATGGATATCGATAAGAGGAGAAATAACATAGTAGTGCAAGGATTGGAAATAAGGGGGATGACCAAATAATGATGAAGGACAGTATGGAAAAATTCATCAATGGATACTTGGAGATTGAAATAAAGTTACGGAATGTAAAAACAATAGGAGAGAGGACCTGCTTGATAGAAATGGATAATATGAGTGACAAAATAATGGTTATGAGGAATAAAAACAGATTGAGAAATGTGAAAGACCAAAACATCTTTATAAATGACGATATGACCAAGGAACAGAGAGAAGTACAAAAATTAATTTGGAGAACGGCACAAGAAGAAAAAGTGAAGGGAAAGAAAGTAAAAATAGGGTACCGAAAGTTGAGGGTAGATAACCAAGAATGGAAATAGAGTTATGAGAAACAATTATTGGAAAAACCAAGAGACCAAGAATTGAAAAAGGATTCAAAAAACTAGCAAGAAATACCAAAGTAACGATGATAACGAATAGGGCGAACGAAAAGGATATGGGTAGGGAAAATATAAGTAAATGTAGAGAAGAAAATATAAAAATGAACAAGACAACTAGAAATACACACAAACATAAAATGCAAACGAAGCAATTACTATCTGGAGTTGTTAGATTGGGAACATGGAATGTTAGAGGAGTAAATGGGAAAGAAGATGAATTGACGGAGGAACTGGAAAAACTAAAATTGCATTACGTAGGAATTACGGAAACAAAGAAAAAGGGAAAGGGTGTAAAAGGTTACCTAATGGATATTGGATGTGCTGATCCGGAGTCAAACAGGAAGAAAATGCGGCAGCGGGAGTAGCACTACTGATAAAAAAGGAAAGGATAAAAAATGTGAAAAATGAAAGATTTGTAAATGAAAGAATAATATCGGTATCAATTAAAGAAAATGGCGGAAGCGAAGAATATACCTTAATAGTGTGCTACGGCCCATATGACAGTGCGACAGTTGAAGAAAAAGATAATTTTTTAGTAATCTACAAGAAGAGATAGATAGCACAAATAATAAGGTAATAATAATGGGCGACTTAAATGGAAGAGTTGGAAGAGAGAATGAAGGAATAGAATGGTGCCTGGGAAAACAAGGAGAGAGAGTGAGAAATAATAATGGAGAACGAATAATAGAAATAAGTTTAGAAAATGAGTTAAAGATTGGCAACACACACTTTGAGAAAAAAGAAATCCATAAAATAACTAGACAAGTGATATCAAGAAAGGAAACATCTATTATAGACTACTTCTTGATACATAAGGAAATTTGGAGAAATGTCAAGGATATTAAAGTAAAAAGAGGCCCGGAGATAGGCAGCGACCACTTCCTGTTACAGATGTTACTAAAATTTGGAAAAGAAAACGTAAAAGAAAATAAACACAAGATTATAAACTCTAAAATAAAATGCTATAAACTAACGCAGAAGGAAATAATAGAGGAATATCAAAAGAAATGTGAGGAAAGACTGAATATCAATAACGAGGAATTAGGAATAGAAGAAAGCTGGAGAAGACTTAAAGATATCATTTTAACTGCGGCTGAGAGCACCTGCGGCGCATCAAGGATAGTAAATAGAAAAGTCGAAAAGACAAACTGGTGGACAGATAGAGTAACAGCAGCGGTCAGTGATAAAAAGAGAGAGTGGAAAAAATATTTGCAAACAAGGGATCAAACAGACTATGAGAAATATAAACAACGAAGGAAAGACGCCAAAAGAGTGATAGGGGAAGAAAAGAAAATATCATGGCAACAATTTGGAGAACGAATGAAAAACGCGTATAAAGAGAACCAGAAGCTTTTCTTCGGTGTAATTAGGAACATAAGACAGAAAAGAGCAGGAACAATATTAAATATAAAGGACAAAGAAGGAAATATCATAGAAGAAGAAGATAAAATTATGGGCAGATGGAGAGAATATTATAAAGATCTTTTAGAAGGAGAGGACATAATCGCCGAAAACCAACATCTGAGTGTAGGATTAGAGCACGGAATAGAAATAACACAAACAGACGAGATAAGTATTAAGGAAGTAAGGGAAGCGATAGCAGAGTTAAAACTGGGAAAGGCACCGGGACATGATGAAATTACAGCAGATATGATAAAAACACTACCAGAGGTAGCCATACAGGAACTTACAATGATGATGAACAGGACTGTTAGGTAGTGCACCAAGGGACTGGACAACAGGTATAATAACACCTATTTACAAAAGAGGTGACACAAAGGACTGTAGCAATTACAGAGGGATAACACTAACTAGCACGGTATCAAAGGTATATACTAGAATATTAGCAAAACGTATGAGAGATAAACTGGAATGTACTTTGGAGGAAACACAATTTGGATTTCGACCAGCTAGAGGGGTAAATGATGCAATATTTGTAATGAGACAAATAGGAGAAAAGGCAATAATAGAAGACAAAGAGGTACATTTATGCTTTATAGACCTACAAAAAGCTTTTGATAAGGTTAATAGAGAGGACATATGGATGACACTAAGAAATAGGAAAATACCGGAATTAATAATAAGAGGAATACAAAGCTTATATAAAGAAACGACAAATTATGTAAGAACAAAACAGAGGAAATCAGATGTGTTTGCAACAACTAGAGGTCTCAGGCAGGGATGTATTCTGAGCCGGATGCTCTTTACACTGGTGTTAGATGAGGCAATGAAGAGAGTAAAGATGAAAGGAATAAGAGCGTATGAAATAGGCTACTGGAAAATGAAAGATATAAAAATATCGGAGATATGCTATGCGGATGATATAGTTATAATTGCAAAGGACGAAGAAACACTTAATATGAATATACAGACTTACAAGGAAACATTGGAGGAAATAAACATGAATATCAATATAGAGAAGACTAAGACAATGATAGTGGAAAAGAATCCGCAAAAACAAACAATAAAAGTAGGAGAAGAAATACTAGACCAAGTAAAGAAATTTAAATACCTAGGCTCAATATTATTAGAGGACGGAAAGATAGAGGACGAAATTAAAGAAAGAACAACAGCAGGAGGAAGACTGTTTAATTGTATAAAAATACATTTCTGGGAAAAGAAGAGATACCGGAGGAGGTTAGAGTACAAGTATTCAAAAAAGTGGCTATGCCAATACTTTTATACGGTGCGGAAACATGGACCATGACTGAGAAACAGAAAAGAAATATAACAACTGCAGAAATGAGATTTGTGAGAAAATAGTAAATAAAACAAGAAGAGACAGAATTAGAAACATAACACTCAGAGATAACCTGAAACTCAGACCAATGGAGGAGAATATTGAAAAAGCACAGCTGAGATGGTATGGACATGTGAGGAGCATGACGGAACAGAGAGTGGTTAAGCAGGTATTTGAAGCCAGGACGAGGAGGAAGGGATCGAGAGGAAGGCCCAGGTGGACGTGGATAGAGAACGTGATGGATGCACTGGACGGAAGGGCAGTATCGTGGGGAGAAGCTCAGCTAGCCGTAGCGGATAGGAAGCGATGGAGGGAAATGTGCAACATTAATCCCGGGGGCTCAGCTTCACACACGCCTTACACCCTAGGACAGGGGTAGAAAAGGCTTAAGAATTAAGTAAGTAAGTAAGTAAATAGAGTAGTTTGGAAGTACGTCGTTTCGCTATACGCATATTGCGGATTCATACCTATCCTCTACGTTCGACCATCATATTGAATGGAACTCATGTTGAACGTATGGTAAAGTAAAGTTCGATTTGCACTTTCCCCTATTCCGTTTTGTGTTTCTTTTGTATTTTAGAGTTTCTGGATACCCGTAATTTTTTTCCAGGATACACGTAATTTTTTTCTGGATACACGTAATTTTTTTTTGTTTTTGATACACGTAATTTTTGTGTGGATACAGTCGAGAGCTTTATTGGAGATACGTCGATTTACGTGGATTTCCAGCTGAGAGGTAGATTTCTGGTGCTTTCTCTTTTTCTTTGTGGTTACCTCCTTACTAAGGCACACATTTTTCCCACCGGAAGCACGAGGGAACACCATATTGGAATTGAGGACATGCGCAGAAGCAAACCCGGACCGAAGAGAATTTTGGGAAAATTACACGTAATTTGAGAGGGCGCAATTCAAGTTGTTTTTTTATTTCTATGGTTTATTTAATTGTGTGCACCGAGGTTGTCATTGTATTAATTTTTTGATTTCTTATGCGTAACTACGTGACACCCCTCTCTTGGGTGTACTTACATGTCATTTTCAATAACGAAATACTTTTTATAGTTCTTACATAGATCAAATATTTAGATTTTCCTTTTTCTGTAAAGACCCGTAGTCTGTTTGCGTCTCATTATTTTTTTTTTAAATTTGAGTTTTACCTTTTGAGAACTATTTCGCGTTCGGTCGCGTGGTGCCATTCGTCCGACGTAAGTAGCTCAATAATATATTTTTTTTGTTTTGGTTCGCGACGCAGCATTCTCGGCGTCTAAACGCTAGGAGTGTTCAGATCAGTATTTTAGAAAATTGAATATCATTTTTTTTTTAATTTAAATCCTGTGAACATTTCACTTTATCTATTTGTTATTATACGTATTCTCGTCTCGTACCTTTGTGTTCTCATTGGGGTTATTTGAAGAACCTGTCGGGTCCGATACTTCCCCTTACCGGTCAACCAGGTTCCTGCTTACCGAACGCTTCGAAGGGAGAAAAATTTTGAGCAGGTGAGGTCGTCTCTTTTTATTCACCAGAAGGTTTGATTGAACCCGCACCCACAGCACCGCGAGCTAACGGCCTCCCGCAGGTGGAGCACGAACTTTATCCGGAGACGTATTCGGACCGAGGTGATTTTGGGTAATACGCCAAGAGACAAGTGATTGTACTTTTGTTTTCTTTTTGTTATTTCTTTTTTATTTGTTGCTCTCGTATTTCGGCTTTCTTTTCGTGACAACGCCAGCCGATTCCGAAATTGGAATCAGCAATACGTAATAATTTCTGGCGCCCGCAACGTGGGGCCCTAAGGGCTGAAAAGGGATGCCTGCTGCCCTAAAGGCTGGAAAGGTGTAGTCGTCTAGCCGTAGGGATTGGCTTTGAAGTATTGTGTGTTCTAGGGTTGGACTTCACTTAGCCTTAAAATTAGCTGAAATTGCTTTTCGTTGTGTTCATTTTGGAATCCCCCTGTTCGACCGTTGGACGATCATCTTCAGTCATATTTCTACTTTTGTTGGGTATCTTGTGTAGACTTTAACGTTCTTTTTGGCGGCGTTTAGGGAGACATATTGATTTGTTTATAGTATTTATTCCCCTCCCGTATTCCTAATATTTATATATACATACATATATATTAGTTTTTGAATGGCGTTCAAAATGGATGTTAATCGACTTAGCCGGGATGAGCTGGCTTACGAGTTGAAAATTCGTGGAGGTTCTTCAACTAGTACTGTTGTAGAAATGCGAAAAACGCTTAGACAACTTTTGAAATTAGAGAGGGCGGGTAAATTTATTTCGCCCAGTTATCCGTGTGAATTTGAGGAGGATGAAATAGCTTTAGATGGTAAATGTCGGGATTTATCCAGGTTAGTACAAGATTTTTCCGGAGGCCTCACCTCACCTGAATATCTTAAAGTTTCTACAAAACTATTCCATGCGATAGGTCGTGTAAATAGGTGCAAACCAACCACAGATGCGCAACGCGCCAAGCAATCTAGACTTTTAGTGGCTTTGGTTGAGCTTTCTTCTAAGATTGAATCCAAAGCCAAGCGTAGCTCTCGTGGTTCGGTATATGATACTTCGGTTATGGAGGGATCTCCAGCAGCGTTAGTTCCTCCTACCATGGGTGCTTCGGAGGACGAATGCATTAGTGAATCCGAAGATGAAATAGCTCCCCCTATCGTTAGTAATTTCCCGTTAAAATCGGTTCCAGTGATGCATTGGAATGTGAAATATTTAGGAGAAAATTAGACACTTTTGCTAAACGCATTATTAGGGCGAAGAGATGAATTAATGTTGGCGCGTAACGTCACAAAAGAGCAATTATTTAAATCGGCATTAGATTTATTTTCGGGTAAAGCACTAATTTGGTATCGGGCGATACGGAAAACCTTGTCCGGTTGGGACGAACTTGTTGTTGCGCTACGTGAAGAGTTTCAGTCATCGAATTATGACGACGAATTGTTTGATGAAATTAGGCGTCGTACTCAAGGTCCGAACGAGTCGATTAATTTGTATATTGCGGTCATGTCGAATCTATTTTCACGATTAACGATTAATATTCCTGAACATAATCGGTTAAGGATAATACTTAGAAATTTGACTCCGTTCTACCAAACCCATCTCCGTTTAACAGATGTTAAATCATTGGAGGATTTGAAATCTAAATGTAAATGACTAGAAACACGCAAAGCTTTTGCTGACGCGTATGTACCCTCCTAGACGTAATCAATCCTTAGAGCCAGATTTAGCCTGTGCTGTGTCTTCTTCAGTATCCTTCATTGCTACTTCTTCTAGCCCTCCGCGTGCTATTAAATGTTGGAATTGCGGTCAAGATGGACATATTGTGGCACGTTGTTGACAGCCTCGAAAACTACGTTGTTACAAGTCCAGTAAACCCGGGGTTACGGTTAGGAATTGTTCGAGTTGTAATTTAAACTCTCCGAGGGTGCGTTGTATGGTCGGTCTGCGCAGCCAGGGTCCTCGAACCTTTGTACAAAACCCGTCACATTTGAACAACAAATACTTTTAGACTTCATGCTGTCACATGCTCAATGCGATGAGCGTCCCTATTTGGTGGTGGATATTTTGGGTAGCAAATTTTTGGGATTGTTAGATTCGGGTGCATCGCGCACCATAGCAGGTTCATTGGGTTGGGCAAACCTTACACGTTTGGGTGTGCTATTGCGTGGTGAGCCTACTTCGGTTAAGCTTGCGGACGGTAGATCTTGTGATTGTTTGGGTTATGTAACAGTAATTGTCAAACTTAGAGAAGTGGAAAAACTTCTAGAGATTTTAGTAGTTCTCGATGTTGCATCAACCTTAATTTTGGGCACAGATTTTTGGCGTGCTATGGGAATTGTCCCTGATCTTAGGCGCGGGGAATGGTGCTCTTCTCGGGAGCCAGAGGTTAACGTTAGTTCGGTCGAAGGTAACTTCTTGGACGATAGACACCGTGGGCAGTTGAATGAGCTGATCGATAATATTTTTGCTGATTCAAATGCAGATCAAATCGGTTGTACTACGATGGTTGAGCATATCATTGATACTGATAGTGCTCCTATTAAGCAACGGTATTACCCTATATCTCCAGCTATGCAAAAGATTGTTAATTCGGAATTAGATAAGATGATAGAGCAAGGCGTAGTAGAACGTTCGAATAGTCCGTGGTCATCACCTATTTTGTTGATACCAAAACATGACGGGACCTATAGATTTTGTGTAGACTATCGAAAACTCAATCGAGTAACTAAACGTGACGCGTATCCTTTGCCGTACGTGTCTCACATCCTAGATAAACTTCGCGACGCTAGATACCTATCGTCTATAGATATTAAATCTGCGTATTGGGAAATTCCGATGGCTGAGTCTGGTAAGCCTTTTACGGCTTTCACTGTTCCAAATCGTGGGTTATTCCAATTTAAACGCATGCCGTTTGGGCCGCATAATTCACCCGCGACGTGGCAACGTTTTATTGATCGAGTCCTTGGCGCGGATCTCGAACCACATGTATTTGCATATTTAGACGACATAATCATTGTAACTTCTTCCTTCGAACGACATCTCTAAATCCTTGTGGAGGTGATTAACCGTTTGAAGAAGGCGGGATTGACTCTGAATCGTACGAAATCTTAGTTTTGTCGCGATGAATTGAAATACTTAGGCTTCGTAGCTAATCGTACTGGTCTACACGTCGATCCTGATAAGATCCAGGCAATACAAAATATTCCTCCCCCTAAGAACGTTACTGAAGTCAGACGTATGTTAGGAGTTTGTAGTTGGTATCGTCACTTTATTAAGAATCATCGTTCATTAATTGCTCCGCTAACTGATCTTTTGAGAAAGAATAAACGGTTTGTCTGGTCCGATGAATGCAGTAGCGTTTGGGCAGAATTAAAAGAACGTTGGGTAACTGCTCCAGTGTTGGCGATGCCTGATTTTGAGAAAGAATTTACTATTCAGACCGACGCTTCGAGTTTTGGCATGGGTGCGGTTTTAACGCAGAACTTTGACGACGGAGAGAAGGCTATCGCGTACATTAGTCGTTCGTTAACACGCCAAGAGCGGAATTTCAGTACAACAGAGCGCGAGTGTCTTTCGGTCCTTTTGCAATAGAAAAATTTTGTCCGTATGTTGAAGGTACACATTTTACTGTAGTAACAGATCATTACTCACTTCTTTGGCTGAATAATTTACAAAACCCTTCAGGCAGATTAGCTCGTTGGGCTGTTCGTCTACAGCAATATAACTTCACTATAGTACATCGTAAAGGTAACGAACACGTAGTCCCTGATGTATTGTCGCGTTCCGTACCGATTCTAGGTTCCTTGCATACTCCAGTTCCGATTAGTGACAAATGGTACTTCCGAATGGTAGAAAACCTTAGAAAAACACAGAACGCGTGAATCGGGTACTGAAAACAATGCTTATCGCGTATGTGTCTAATAACCAAAAACTTTGGGATTGTATCTTGCCTAAGTTAGGTTGTGCTGTTCGCACGGCGAAACACGAAGTCACTGGTCTTACCCCATACTTCATAAACTTTGGTCGAGAAATGATTCTTTCAGGCAAGGAACATGGATTGAACTTTGATGCAGACAAGTCGATACCGGTAAAATCGGTGGATAAAGACACTTTTGTGCACCGATCGGAAGCACTCATGCGAGTGTATAAGGATACTCAGGCACGATTGCAACGTTCTTATGAGAAAGCTAAATGTCGTTATGATCTTCGTAGGCGCACAGAAGATTTATTGCCTGATCAATTGGCCTGGAGGAAGAATTTTGTTCTTTCGGACGCCACTAAGAATTTTTCGGCTAAATTGGCAGACAAATTTGTAGGACCCTTTAGGATTCACAAACGTATTGGTCGAAGTTGTTATGAACTTAAGGATCTATCGGGTACCGTATTGCCAGGAACTTGGCATATTACTCATCTGAAATCGCAGCCATCCGAGGATTAGTGGACTTTGGCTATTTTACGGCCTAAGGGTGGACCCGTTATAGAATTATCCCTCCGTATAACCGGCGTGGCGTAGAAGGCCCCTAAACGGATCATTACTTTGCAGGATATCAAACCCTTTGGTTGTCTAGTTCTTTTTTTCTTCACTAGAACGCAGAAAACCGAATCTCGATACTACTGTCATATGTGGATCTCGGTTAGTTTTGTTTGCATTGATTTTTGGCTATTGCCTACCTGGTTGGGGCTATAGTACGCCAGAAAAACTTTTGTGAACGCTCACCATCAACCATTTGAATCACTCAGTGTTGTTCACCGGGACCTTTGCTTCCCCAAATTCTCGGAACGGAAGTACTCTTCACATCTCTTGCTGTTGAATTTTCGATTTGGACTTTTCGTATTCTATCGATTTTTTTTTTCTTTTCGCTATTGTTTGGAGGAATTGAGTTTTTGCTATTGTTTAACGATTTTGATTTTCCGTTAGCTTTTCAGGTTTTGAACTTCCGTTATCGTATACCGATGTTGACTTTTCGCTATCGTATTGCGAATTTGCCTTTTGGCTATCGTTTCTGATGTTGACTTTCGTTCATCGTTCTCGATTTTGACTTTAATATTTATACCGATTTTGACGCTTTTAGAAGGCCGTGATGCAGTCCAATAAAGCCTGTTCTGCTTCACTTAGGGTCTTGAAGGTTCTGAATCCAGCATTACCCGTTCTGACTCGGGTTATTTTTTTGTTCCGGATGTAGGATTCGATATTCATTGGTGTTTGTTTTTTTGCCTTAGCCTTCAGCTTTTCAGTCTAGTAGTGGGCCACCCTGGACTATAAACCTGGTCACTCTTTCGTTTTGTTTGGCCACAGTTTATACAGTTCGCGTTCTTTTGTTTTATGGGTGAGTATCCTACCTTTTCTCTTCGTTTGGAGTCTGGTGGATTAGGTGCATTTGTACACTGTGACTGGCAATTAACCTTCCTTATTATTTTTATCCGTGTCCTATCCCTTGTATCCTTTGAATTAGTTCCCTTATCCCATTTCACTTTTGTTCTCCGTTGATTTTCCTCGTTTGCCGAAGGATCCCGTGGTAGTTGGATCAAGCCGTCATGTGTACGGATGTAGTTGGTCTACTTGTGCTTTAGTCTTTGAGATTTGGGTTTTCGCTAGTTTTGAGCTTCGCTCCTTTCGAAATTTTTTCCGGGGAAAAATTTCTACTTCAGGTAGGGAGGGAGTTGTTACGTTTTTATTGATCCCTGTATATTCTGATCCCGTAGATTTCCATTTTAGCGAGCTTTATTTGTTAAACGCATATGCTAGCAATCGAACGTTTTTTCTTTCTTCTTCTTACGAATTTTCGTGAAGCCCATGCGCGAAAATTTGATAGTTGCTTATCAGTCAGTCCGATTGTGCAGTTGAGTTGGTAGGATCTTCTTTCTTCCAGTAGCAGGAAGGTGGGTGTCGACAAGACTTGAATTGATTTTGGATTTTAATTACGTCGTCTCAGCGGATTCGCAAGTCTAAGTTGACCTATCGTAAACGACTTTCGTTGGAATTTTGGTCCGTTAGAGTAGTTTGGAAGTACGTCGTTTCGCTATACGCATATTGCGGATTCATACCTATCCTCTACGTTCGACCGTCATATTGAATGGAACTCATGTTGAACGCATGGTAAAGTAAAGTTCGATTTGCACTTTCCCCTATTCAGTTTTGTGTTTCTTTTGTATTTTAGAGTTTCTGGATACCCGTAATTTCTTTCCTGGATACATGTAATTTTTTTCTGGATACACGTAATTTTTTTTTGTTTTTGATACACGTAATTTTTGTGTGGATACAGTCGAGAGCTTTATTGGAGATACGTCGATTTACGTGGATTTCCCAGCTGATAGGTAGATTTCTGGTGCTTTCTCTTTTTTTTGTGGTTACCTCCTTACTAAGGCACACATTTTTCCCGCCGGAAGCACGAGAGAACGCCATATTGGAATTGAGGACATGCGCAGAAGCAAACCCGGAGCGAAGGGAATTCTGGGAAAATTACACGTAATTCGAGAGGGCGTAATTCAAGTCAGTACGAACTTGTTGTTTTTTTTTTTATTACTGGGGTTTATTTAATTGTGTGTACCGACGTTGCCATTGTATTAATCTTTCGATTTCTTATGCGTAACTACGTGACACCCCACTCTTGGGTGTAATTACATGTCATTTTCAATAACGAAATACTTTTTATAGTTCTTACATAGATCAAATATTTAGATTTTCCTTTTTTGTAAAGACCCGAAGTCTGTTCGCGCCTCATTAATTTTTTTAAATTTGAGTTTTATCTTTTGAGAACTATTTTGCGTTCGGTCGCGTGGTGCCATTCGTCCGACGTAAGTAGCTCAATAATATTTTTTCTTTTGGTTCGCGACGCAACATTCTCGGGGTCTAAACGCTAGAAGTGTTCAGATCAGTATTTTAGAAAAATTGAATATCACTTTTTTTTAAATTTAAATCCTGTAAACATTTCACTTTATCTATTGGTTAATATACGTATTCTCGTCTCGTACCTTTGTGTTCTCATTGGGGTTATTTGAAGAACCTCTCGGTTCCGATACCTCCCCTTACCGGTCAACCAGGTTCCTGCTTACCGAACGCTCCGAAGGGAGAAAATTTTTGAGCAGGTGACCCTCTTTATTCATCAGAAGGTTTGATTGAATCCGCACCCACAGCACCGCGAGCTAACGGCCTCCCGCAGGTGGAGCACGAACTTTATCCGGAGACGTATTCGGACCGAGGTAATTTTGGGTAATACGCCAAGAGACAAGTGATTGTACTTTTGTTTTCTTTTGGTTATTTTGTTTTATTTGTTGCTCTCGCATTTCGGCATTCTTTTCGTGACAACGCCAGCCGATTCCGAAATTGGAATCAGCAATACGTAATTGATACCATAGCATGTAGTTGCAGTTTCTCAACAATAACTACTTCATTTTGAAGTAGGCTCAACTGCTCAATATTTTCAAACTGCTGTTAAGTACAATACAAAGACTTTTTATCTAGGCATAGATAATTAACAGCAAACTATGCGTAAGTTAAATTTTGATTATAGTAATCCAAGATTCAGTTTGAAGTATTCAAAAATTTAGTGAAACCAGTTGGATAAAATTTGAAAAAATAAATAAATAATGTGTTTAGCTTGCCTCTATGATAGGAATTTCATTTATGTCAAATTCTTGAATTAGTTCTCCATTTTCTTGTAGAGGTTGAGGCTCATTACAATCACTCTCCTCATTGTGAGATTCATCTGTATTAGAGCTATCTGATTTTTTATGGTCATCTGGTACATCACCCGTCCAATAACTGTCCATTATTTTAGCTATCTTGTACTCCAATCTATATAAAAACTGTTAACACTGTTTAATTGATAAGAACTGCATAAAAACAAACAAGAAGTCTTAAGGTCTGCAGCGCGGCGACCAAGGTAAGGCGCACTGTAACGACCGTTTGCGACCGGTAGAGAACATTTGATGTCAGTCTTAAACCTGAAGTCCGTAATTATAATAACCGCTACAATTTGGTAATTCAATGTTATAAAGGTTGTTAACTATTTTCACGAAACAAAACACGCATAAAAATATGGTACACTAAGTCAATTGAATCATATAGATTAAAATGGCACTCGATATCACTAAATGAAAAAAATATGTAGGTTATTAAAGACTGTGCATCGTTGTATCATGGTTCTCCGCAGTAACCATCAATGTACTTTCTGCGCAATTTTGCGACAGATTAATTCCTTGATAGCGCGGCTCAGAATATTCGTATATGAACTGATCGAGATGATTATTAAAAAAAAAAACGTGCAGCGCCGCGACCAGAATTCTCTGCCGAGAAGTCGCTGCCGGTCGCGGCGCTGCGCTGCTCTCAAGTGCGCGTTAGGCCATTTGAATACATGTATTTGATTCTGGTCGCTGCTCTGCGCTGCTCTGCGCGTCCCTTTATAAACAAGTTAACTACACACTTCTGAAAGCCAACAGTGCATTATTCACAAAAACAGCTGGTACAATCAAAAGCGACATCATACTCATTCATTTAATTTACACTGGTGAAGATAAGGTACCTTTTCTTGCATGTGCAAGGATTTAGGAAATTTGCTTGTTATCCTATCGAGCGTGTAAAGTATGAATTAAAACCGACATTTAGTTGTTCAGAAATAATGTAGGTCGCGTTGTGTACAATAATCTCAAAACATAATATTTTCACCCAATATCACTAAATTGGCTCTCCTGAAAATTTTGCTGAGTGAAGATAAGATTCCTTTTCCCGTGCCGGGTCACATATATCGAAAATCCTCTCCTTATCACGAAGTTGTAGCGGGACAGACATTTCTTCAAGAGCTTTACAATGTACGCCATTAGTTATAGTACGAAACGACACATCACCCTTCAATAGGCAGGCACAATGTTTAAGCTGTTTCCACCCAGGTCCTCCAATAATAGTACGCGTAGTTCTGGAATTCAACAGTCCCAAAAATGTTTGTTTGAATATAGTCACCCCCAAGTAAAGGCATTCGTCATTTATCGCATTTGCAAGTGTTACGTATCATACGTACGCAAATATTGTGTATATCAAAAAGATAAGATGGCGAAAATGTGCCAGTTAAAAAGGTGGTAACGATGGTAACGAAAAAAAAACTAGTAGAAAGTCTATAAAAATTCAGAGTTTCCTTCTTATAACTGCAAGACTAAACAGCAAGGATAAAATCCAGGTTAGCCTGTTGTTTTTATTGACCGAAAAAGTATTACTACGCGTTAGTCGGTCTCCTACTGTCTTCGATTGGCGTTTCTCGAACATCTAAGGCACGTTGTAACAACAACGTCCAGTTTTCCACATCTAAAGCAATGTCGTTTTCGTTGTTGCTTATCTTGGGCAGATCGATATACGTTACGTCCACAATTCCAACACAATGCTCGTGGTTTGAGAATATAACGAGGATTCCGACTGGATTCTGTCGCATACTGATTCTGTCCTTGAATTGGGTACGTCAACATATGTCAAGTCAGGTTTCATAACACTAGAACGATATTTTACGTGCCTCTAAAAGTTTACATTTCCTCAATTGCACACAGTTGATTTCGACTAACCCCAACTACGTCTGGATAAAGGGACAGAGGTTTCGCAATGGAATCTTAACACGAATGAACTCAGGTACAGATACAGACATTCGAGAAAACAGATTCTTCATGACCGCCACATACGTTCCCATAGTCTCATGTACACCCTGCGTCCGACGTTTAAGTTCGTCAAACAATTTATCGTCATTGTCCGGTGTCTTCCCGTAATCCATCTAATAACTAGGGTAAGATAATCGTGTCGTCCCAGAACGTGTACGAATTTAAACTGCTTTGCCATCCGGCAGATGTTTACGCATCGTATCAGACAGGCGCGTGCCGAGTTCCGTTGGCTGCTCCAGCTGTTACGGATGTTAGGACGACACCATTGTCTTACCCTACTAATAATTGTTGCCAGTTCGGAAAGGATTCACGATTTCGTCTGTACCAAAATAAGTCTTTTCCTGTAAATAAATCTACCGCCGACGTTAAAGATTTAAGACTTTATTTTATATGCAATATTGTATGAACACTTTCTTCTCTATACATTAACGTTTCTAATTTTTAGCTTCAATAGTTGTTCTTTCATTTCTTTTTTAAGAGTATTCTTAAAATTAATATTCATCTATTGCTTTATATTTATGTTGTATATAATATTGTGGTGTATCGGTATTGGTGACCGTCACCGTGCGACGCCACTGTTACTTTAGGACATGTTATGTCTGGGAAGCCCGGGAACAAAGAAAGAACGCGTAAGCGGAACGGATGGCATTCTTATCGTGACTATCGAGGTTTACGTTAAGTCTCCTGTATTGAAGTTTTCTTTAATATATTTGTAAAAGTTTAATTGTGTATTTGATTGCATTTACTACAATATATATATATATATATATATATATATATATACCATATATGTCGTATAATGTACACTACATTTATAATCAAAATTGTTTCATGTTTCGGTTTTTGTAAATGCTTGTATTGTGTTTTAAACGCTACCGACAATTTTTAGCGTACAAACATACGGGGTCCATCGCCCGCGCCTACACAGAACATATCTAACATCATCGTCAGTAAAATACTCTTCGGTCGGCTATGGTATTAATTACTAATTACTAAAGACTCGCATATCGACCGTTGATTGAAATACTGTTACCCATTCCATAGGGTGCGTTTTGAATGGATCAGCAGATTATTGGAGCAACATTTTGCCGCCTCGTCGCCTATATGTGAGGCAAGCGCATAGAAGAAAGCCCAAGCAAAGGGAAACGAGCTGGGTACAATATCACCCGAACGTGGCCTGAAACCACATCACGTACGCTTACATCTAAAACTGCGCTCGCACATACATAAATATCGTACACGTACTTTAACGTCTCCCAGCGAGGCACACATCAAACCGGCTCACACCTACATGAAACTAAAGAGTCGTTCGGTCTTTAGTATCTGACTGTGAGTTTAAACGTTTAGGGCAAACATACTTTAACTTCTCCTAGCGAGATACATATTCCACCTGCATCGTTCGGCAAAAAACCGATCGTCGTTGTCGTTTCACTTTATTCACGGCCAGGCGCAAAACGTTTATGACAAACGTTTACAACAATAAATTTTGAACGTTTAAGACAAACATATTCTAACTGTTTTGGACAAAACGTATTTTGAAACGTTTAGCCCCAAACGTATTTTAACTTCTCCGAGCGAGATACGTATTTTATCGGTTCTCCGACATCGATAGAGGAACAGATCGTCGTTACACAGTCCTACAAAAGCAAGACGTATTCTTGAAGTCAAAAGGGCTAAACACAATGCACGCTAAATACGTGATACACAATATAAGCATAAGTTGCAATACATATTTATATTCTATAATTTAGACCTTGAAATGGAGCTCATACATAGGAATATGTATTTTTATGATCGTTTTTATATTGTAAATATGTAAATCTTATCTGTGCGAATAAACGTCCTTTAATTCTTCTTTGGAGGAGTTCGAGGAATTCTGGGGAAGGCTCAGCGGCAAGAGTCAAAACCCCAGATAGTTGTCAGCGGACATTTGTAGGAAATATTTTGCCTTTGAATCCAATTACGATGATAAATCGATTAAGATGACCAACAACTGTGATCGTTCTGCGTTTTGCATATCATAAATGTATATATATATATATATAGAGAGAGAGAGAGGGGGTGAGAGAACCTTTATTGGCATGCTTCATGTCTATATTAATCATGTCACAGAGGTTTATAAGAATTAAATACACAATTCAGGAAAACAAAATAAAACTAAACAAAAAGAAAACATAAAGAAAGAACAATCAAGCGTTTTGTAATTTAATATTCTTTTCTCATTCAAACACCACCGCCAATTGCTCAACATTTCTTTCTCTGCGTCTGACCACACCATTCCTATACATTCCCTCCAGTACATCCAGATTTCCTCTTCCTTCCCACGCACTACACACTTTCTTTCCTCCTCCTTCATCCAATATCGATTTCCTCGGTCCTCACTCTTCACACCTAAATCTTGCAATCGCACGCTGTTCTCCGATCTCATTCACTCTACTCAAATACTCTGGTAGCATTCCAAACAAACAGATACTCTTATACTTCTTATTGTATTCGGACTTCTCGATCCTTTCCATCCTCTCCTGCATTTCCACATATTTCGCTTTCACCTTTACGTAATTAGCAAGCAGCCTTCCTTCACTTTTATACCGCCCCACTTCCATACTAGACATGCCCACACTCTCATACATTCTTCTCCTACACTCTTCCCACTTAGTGGATTGCCTGCCACCCCCTCCCCCTTACTTACATTCATTCCATTTTCCCCCGGTCCTCATACCTCACATGCTCCTTATAAGAATCATTACAGCTGAACATAAAACCGAAATATTTAAATATTCTCACCCTTTCTATCAGTACCCCCTTCCACTCGCACCTGCCCTGTTCCTTTATCCACCCACCCTTACTAAACACAAAACCAAATACATTGGTTTTGTCCACATTCACTTCCAGGGCTCTCTTGTCAACAAATATTTCCAATCTCGCAACAATTTCTTTCATTTCATTCATACTTTCCGCAAAAAGTACCATATCATCCGCATACGACAAGGACCAAACTTTCTCTCTACCAATCACTATCCCACCACTTTGTCCCGCTTTCAGAACATTCTTCAGCTTTGCCACATACAGGTTACATAACGTTAGACTCAGCGGGCACCCTGGCCGTAACTCTCTCAACGTACTAAAACTGCCACTTACCTCGTTTCCTACTCTTATACAGCATCTCGTATCTTCATACATTTTCCTAACTATATGGCACATTTGTTCGGACATCTGATACTTTTCCATCAACTCAAACAAGATCTCACAATCCACTGAATCATACGCGGCTTTCAGATCCACAAATAGTGCATACATTTTTCCACCTTTGCCCTGCAACTGTTGGCCTATAATATACATAATTTAAAGTCACCACATGCTCCATTGCCGATCTTCCTTCTCGAAACCCCGCCTGTGTATGGTCTATGATGCCCTTCAGTTCCAACTTATCCTCCAACCTTTCCCGAATGATTGCCGCAAAAATTTTATACATGATATTTTGGGACTTTAATACCTCGATGACCAATTTTTATGGCCCCACGTGGAGCATTAAAAATTTTACGACGCAAGAACAAGATAAAGAAATAAATAGCTTTAGGAATAAGATGTAGTAACCGCATGAATTGATGGAAAGGAGAAAAAAGGGAACCGATAGGACTATCGCAAGAGGGAGGATAATCTATTTCGAGTGAAGGAAGAGGACGTAATTTAGATGCCAACCAGCTTCAGTGGAGAAGAGCGACTTCGTTTTCTCCAGAAAGAAGTTAAATAATTTCTTGCGCCACCACTTTTATCTAAAACTTGCCATAGGGCAGTGGTCGGCAAACTCATTAGTCACAAGAGCCACAAATCAGCAGCAGGACGACTAAGCATGCATTTAATATGAACTACGACCTTGCATTTCCTTGGAAATTTTTGATAAATCTGGTTTGTATGTCGTTTCGATTCCCAAGCAAGATTCCAGATTCTCATCAGTAAGATGATTTCTCAAGTTAGTTTGATGAGGTTCGTGCTTAAAAATGACTGTTCGCATGAATATGTAGAGCCAAAGAGTGAAAGAATAGCAAATGCTAGTTTTTTTTTAATTGATTGTAGGAGTCAGGAATACTTTTCCAGGTGTTAAAAATTATTATGTCTTCCTTTTCCAAGTATTTGAAAGCAGATCACTTTTGCTGTGAACTGAGATCACATTTGTCTCTCTCCAATGTTTTCAGATCAGCATTAAGGCGTTCAAATTTCAAACTCGATAATTATTTGTTTTTAACCTAAGCAATTGCATTTGAAAAGTCAATAGTCAATAATAGGGAGAGAAATTCAATTTTGTTACGTTAGCGCTGACAAGGAAACACAGGGAAGTGTCTCCCACCGATTTAAATGAAACTTGGTGGGTTTGTAGAACAACGGTAATTTTCAGAGATGCTAAATCGCCCGTTTTCGGGGGTGGAGCGGCCTAGAGCCAACGCTACCTTTCGCTATTTGCTTTAATATCTCCAAAACTATAAGACATATCAAAAAAGTTAAGACAAATATATAACTGTTTTATGAGTATTAAAGGATAGCGACAATAGTTTGCCTATCACAGTTCTTGTTTTCCAGAAACAACTCCCACCTCCCGTATTTTTTTAATTTAAAAATTTTTATTTGCTGGAAAAATACACAAAGTTATGCAGAATTCACCCATATATATTAAACATGCTATAAAATAACTCAATTTGGTCAATTTGAACCGAACGTAGAAGAAACACTTTTTAGGCCTATTAACGTGTATATATCTGCATCAACATCAGGGAAACTAACATCGCAGCATTTTAAAGATTGGTTTACTGATGTTTTCTTACCAAATACTAACACTGAAAGTGTCTTGTTATTGGATTCGTGGAGGGGGCATTGTCCTGAAGAAGTGAGCAATTTAGTACCAACGAACAAAAAAGTCGATATTTTTACAATACCTAAGAAGACAACTTCAATGGTACAGCCTCTAGACGTCTACGGTTTTAGAATATGGACAAATTTTGTTAAACCTTTTTCAGATGACATACTGCTTATGCTTAATTCTACATCAAAGACACACTATTATTCAGTTAGAATCTTTGACACATAATCAATTATCATCGCCGAGGTTCTTCAATCTATTTAAGTATGCGTGGTATAAAAGTGGATACATCGAAGATCGGCCACCGAAGTTTGAGAATCCCTGTACGATTCTGCTTCCCGAAGGATTTACAAAGTATGTATGCAGTATTTGTGGCAAACCTGCATTTCTTCGTTGTGTGTGGTGTAAGCAATTTCTTTGTTTTCAACATTTCTACACAGATTACCATAATTGCAATATTTATGCAGAGTAGTCTGTTATTTATTTTTGCCACTCTTCGGATTATCTGAGGGGGAACCGAGGTCCAGATCCCAACCTATTCGGATAATCGAGACTATATACGTAAAACTTATAAATATTTTTATTGTCATTAAAATTGTTATTAGGTACCAATTTCATTTTCTTCATTTTCATTAGTTAGTTAGTTTAGTTTGAACATTAGCAACGTTGATTCTCATGACTTCAAGAAACACTTGTCGACAGCCAAATTGCGAAACGTACTCGTCGTCAATAAACTGAAAGCTGCAAGTATTAACTTGCCTAGTTAGATAGATGCTTACTTACGATTTATTCACATCAATAACAATAAGTAATATTATTTACATATACAGCGTGTACCGGACTCCCCAGGCTTGTAACTTCGTTATTGTTAAGAATACATAAAACAAAGTATATATATTCTTAAATGGGAGGAAATTCTCTATACGATAGGAGAAACCAATTTACAAAAAGTGCGTTAGTGTAATGACAGCTATATTCAACTTCTTTTTCAAATAGCACAGTATACTTTTTTTTTTAATATTCAGATGGTACCTTTTATTCTCTTTACAGCCATATAAATTAATATGGGCCTTACATGGGAAAATTTTCGAAAAAAACTTGACCTAAAGTTTGCCATGCAAAAGATTGTGGTTTATAGTGTTTATCTAGTAGGCGATGAAATCAACAGCTTTCAACAAACAAAAATGTGTTTTTATTCGAATAGCAATTAATTAACTAATAATTACAAAACTAATGAGCAATAATTACAAATTATTATAAATATTGTTCAAAATTGCTTCCATTATTATTAGAGCATATCTCCAGACGATACAGAAAATGTTTGTTTATCGCTTCTAATAAAGTGTGCATGGAAATGTTTGCACACTCCTCTCTTATTCTGCCTTTTAGGTCATCCACATTTATGACGGCTACCTTATAAACACGTTCCTTCAAGTAACCCCACAGAAAATAGTCCAACGGCGTGAGGTCGGGAGAGCGAGCTGGCCATGCCACCGGGCCATATGTTCGCATCCATCGTTGAGGAAAACTAGTGTCCAAATAATTTCGTACGATCGCACTGTTGTGTGCTGGAGCACCATCTTGTTGGTAGAACATATTTTGTCTTATATAAAGAGGTACATTTGCCATAAGTTCTGGCAATATCTCTTCTAGAAAATGTAAATAGTGATTGCCAGTTAGTGTCCCATGGTAAAAATGTGGCCCTATTAAACGCCCATCAAGAATTCCACACCAAACATTTTTTGAAAAAACGCATTGATTATTCGTTTCTCTCAGCCAGTGTGGCTGTTCTGTGGACCAGTATCTACAATTTTGTGTTGAGACCAATCCATTGTTATAGAATCTACTTTCGTCAGACCACATTATTTGTCAAAAATCAGGTTGGTGATCATACTGCACTAGAACCCATGCAATAAATTCAAGTCTCCTCTCTGAATCTCCGGAGTGAAGCTTATGTATGCGCTTAAATTTGTATGCTTTATAATGATTTCGTTTTAAAATACGTTGCACTGACGATTTTGAAATATTATACTTTGCGGCTATTTCTCTTAAGGAAGATGTAGGATTGACCTCCGTATAAGCAAGAACAGCTACCGTATGTCCTTCATCAGCAGCATGTATGTTCCTAGGAAGCGGTATACTTTTATTTATTACAAAAAATCCATGCTCCCTAAGATTGTTTTCCAAATTTTTAAACGTTTTATGATCAGGATGTCTTCTCTCAGGATATTGCTCGCAAACCTTCTAGCTGCCTCCCTCGAATTACTTCCACACAAACCATACACTAACATCATATCGCACTTTTCGGAATTCGAATAATTCATATTCTATCAAAATACAAGGAATAATAATAATTTCAATGAATTTAACAACATAAAGTGAATTTTGTTTAGAAAACAATTGAAAATCAGCATGCTATTCGTCCGAATAGCACATGTACCTACCTACTTGATATTTTCTTTGTTAACGACAGTTGATAAAATATTTAATAGCTTTTATCTCGATAATTTTATAAGTACCATTGTTAAATAATTTGATTTGAACTGAATATAACTTCAAGTGAAAATTTATTCAAAGATGCGTTTTTTTAATAAATGCCTTTTATAAATGTGGATACATTAAAAATAAACCTTTGTATTTATTAGATGTAGTTGATAGCATACATTTAATTGCTATTCGAATAAAAACACATTTTTGATCGTAGAAAGCTGTTGATTTCATCGCCTACTAGATAAACACTATAAACCACAATTTTTTGCATAGCAAACTTTAGGTCAAGTTTTTTTCGAAAATTTTCCCATGTAAGGCCCATATTAATTTATATGGCTGTAAAGAGAATAAAAGGTACCATCTGAATATTAAAAAAAAAAAGTATACTGTGCTATTTGAAAAAAAAAAAGTTGAATATAGCTGTCATTACACTAATGCACTTTTTGTAAATTGATTTTTCCTATCGTATAGAGAATTTCCTCCCATTTAAGATGTAAACAAAGTATATATATATATATACTTTGTTTTATGTATTGTTAACAATAACGAAGTTACAAGCCTGGGGAGTGAAGTCGGGGACACCCTGTATATCTACCTATGTATATGTACATACCTACTCAATTCGTATGTTATTCTTTTATTAAATTAAGTTATATTATAGCATATTCAATATATATGGGTGAATTCTGCCTAACTTTGTGTATTTTTTCAGCAAATAAAAATTTTAAAATTAAAAAAGAAAACTACGAGGAGTGGGGGTTGTTTCTGAAAAACAGGAACTATGATAGGCAAACTATTGTCACTATCCTTTAGTACTCATAAAACAGTTATATATTTGTCTTAACTCCTTTTTGATATGTCTTATAGTTTTGGAGATATTAAAGCAATAACGAAAGGTAACGTTGGCTCTAGGCCGCCTCACTCTCGAAAACGGACAATTTAGCATCTATGAAAATTACCGTTGTTCTTACACTTCATCAGTCTACAAACCCACCAAGTTTCATTTAAACAGGTGAGCGACACTTTCCTGTGAGTGGTTCTTAAACAAAAGCTAACGACGCCATGCTATTTCTGAATTCCTGAAACCTCCTTATATTTAAAACTGAAGTTCTGAAATAGCAAATGTCAATTACTTATTTTCTTGGTGATGTTCCAGCAGGTTTGGAAAATGAATTAATGTTTCTCTTTTAAAATCAAAAAAGGTACCATTTGTTTTCGAATGAAATGACTTTTTCCAACATCGATTAAGATTATTTAGATGAGAATCTACCACAAAATAAAATTTTTGAATCCACCGATCGTCCGATAGTTCAAGATAGCTAACACCCTTCTCAAGGGGAAATACTTTAATTTCTAATCATTGATGTTTGTACATGTGAGAGGGATTCGATATGAATTCTCTCACAATGCACGTATTACGCATTTTTACAGTTATTTTTCTACAGAAGTGGACAACTTGCGTTGCCACAGCCTCCTGCAGTAGCTGCAGTCGCGCTCTTCGGCTACCCGCCGTGGGAGAAATGCAAATTACAAAATTTTGATCTTCTCTTGCCATCCGTAGACGTAATACGTGCATTGTGAGAGAATTCATATCGAATCCCTCTCACATGTACAAACATCAATGTTCAGACCATATATACATAAAATTTGTATACGAAATTACAGCTCTTGCAAAGCCGTACTGACGAGCGGTATAACCGCGAAACGTACGTCTACGGATGGCAAGAGAAGATCAAAATTTTGTAATTTAATTTCTAATAATAAAGAAAAGAAGATCTGCGTTTTCAATTCCCATTTCATCTTCAAATTCTTTAAATTGGCGATGATAAAAAGCTCTAGCTGCAATTGTGTTGACAATTTGGATGAGCAATGCCATAACATCATTCACACAGATGTTCACAATGATTTACTTTGTCCTTCAAAATAGAAACAAAACCTTTTCTTACCCTTACCATACTTTTTGCCCCATCGGTTGAAGTTGAAGCAATTTTCTCGAAGCTCACAGTAATTATTATAAATAGATGCACATGTTATAACCGTCTAATAAATATTGTTTGTACTCGAAAGCAACGAAACTTGAAATCTTGGTGTGGTAGCTGCGACGGGGTTTCTGAAGCTACTATAGAGAGAACCTTAAGTGAAAGTATCTATTTGCAACCTAAAAAGAATGGTGATGGTGAAGTAAAATTCAGTTCTCTCTCTCTAAAATACACAAGAGAACATGCACAAAAACCAACGTATTGCTATGGGAACTGTTGCAGTTATTCTGGTTATTATATAAATAATTTCCTCGTCGAATCGGCACTCGGTACTTATTGTTGATCGCACTCTGTGATTTTTAGAATAGTATTTTCTTTTTCGTACCCCCTAGTTAGGGAGATTCTACCTCTTCGTTCTTTTTGGTTGCCATTGATCGGGTTGGTATCATTGGCTGTCTCTTATCATGTTCCTCTCCCTCGCATTTTATCTCACAAGCACATGTCACTTATCACCGTTAAGTCTGTCAGCCGCTGTGAGGTTAGAGTTTACTTCAATTTTTAAATTTAAGAGTTTTAAATTTCATTGCTTTTTTCAGTATGGATTTTCCAAGTAATTTGTGGGAATCGTAATATCACGGTTGCCGTAAATTTATTTTTATACATTTCTTGAAGAATATTTTTCTAACTTGAAAAATGCTTTCCTCTTCAGTACACTGAGGATGCTCTTAATCTGAGGGCGAAAATTCTGTAGCATCAATAAACGATATTAGCAAAATTTAGGTATTTTCACCTTGACCTCCCCGAGCGTCTAATACGTTGTTACTCCTGAAGTTTGCAGTTACGTTGTACTAGTTACTTCTGTCTGACTATAAATGATAAAGACATTAGTTTTAAAAATGAACACTAGGCACTTTATGGTGTCATCTACATGACAGTTATATAGGCACAGATCACTGGAGATATATAAAGATAAGGCTTTCTACATCATATTTCTTTTTTAAATAAATAAATGATCCCAGAAGTTACATTTTTAAACTGGTTATAATGAAGATTGCAGACATAGTTGTAGCAATGGACCAGGTAACTAGATTAAAGAGAAACTAAATGTATATATATATATATATTTCGTGACCTTTTATACTTATCTTATATGATAGATCTCTACCACTAATAGGTCAATAAAACAAGGCTGGTTTGAACGATAGTTATATTTTCAGAACGTTTACAAACGTTTTCGGAATACCTTCTTCAGTGAAAATATAACTAGATAAATATATAAACAAATATTTGTTTTTATTTGGGAACTATCAACAAAATAACTAATGACTAGGATTTCTTGATATAGAGGATGTGTAACCAACTTTTATATATATATAAATTATAAAAACTAAATTAATGTGCAAACATACATTCAAATTAAGTAAAACCTTATATCAAAAAACCTTTATCGAAACCTTAACAATTCTGTTCTTAAGACTAGGAAACCTTTGGCTAGGTTTTTAAATTTGGGTTTTCCCTAGTCCTTGAACAGAATTGTTAAGGTTTTGACAAAGATTTTTGATATAAGGTTTTACTTAATTTGCATGTATGTTTGCACATTAATTTAGTTTTTATAATTTATATACCGTGTGTCCCCGGATTGACTTCACTATAAGTATAATAAAATGTATATATATATATATTTCGTGACCTTTTTATACTTATCTTATATGATAGAGATCTACCACTAATAGATCAATAAAACAAGGCTGGTTTGAGCGATAGTTATATTTTCAGAACGTTTACAAACGTTTTCGGAACACCTTCGTCAGTGAAAATATAACTAGATAAATATATAAACAAACTTTTGTTTTTTATTTGGGACTATCAACAAAATAACTAGTGACTAGGATTTCTTGATATAGAGGATGTATAACCAACTTTTATATATATATATAAATTATAAAAACTAAATTAATGTGTAAACATACATGCAAATTAAGTAAAACCTTATATCAAAAAATCTTTGTCGAAACCTTAACAATTCTGTTCAAGGACTAGGAAAACCAAATTCAAAAATTATTCCAAATTATAGTAATAGATCTCTTTTTACTAATACTAAATCCAAAATAATTAAACAAAATCAGAGTAATGTAGTTTATAAAATAAACTGTAAAGACTGTGATGGTTGTTACATCGGTCAGACGAAACAATATTTAAAGAAAAGGTTGTATAGCCATAAGTATTCTTTAAATAATGATTTTGGTGCAATGACCGCTGTAACAAAACATTACAAAGATCTTGGGCATTACTTTGATTTTGAAAACACAATTATATTAAAAACAGAGAATAATTATAAAAAAAGACTAATATATGAAATGATAAATATACAGAAAGACACTAAAACTATTAATTTCAGGACCGATATTCAAAATTTAAGTAATGTATATAGCATAACAAAAGTATTTGAGGAGTTTCGGGTTAGAGTGGAACGATGTGTCGATCGTGGAGGAACTCACATTGAATAATTGTCATGTATTTTCTTTTTTAATAAAATACGTTATTAGAAACATACATGTTTTTGACAACTTATTACAGAATACATAGTTGACACATCAAATACTGATTTAATCAAAGTGTTCCGATATTTGTGAAATTTTGCATGTGGACACAATTTCCTATTGTGAACAACTTTTCTTAATAACAATTTGCCGTATTATTGACCGAAATGGCGCTTTACTTCAACATAAAATGATTTTTCTCAGTTGTCACGGCCATATTGGATTTTAAAAAGTAAAAAATGTGCATGAAATTCTTTTCAGACCAAGCAGGCCGGGATCCCAAAACATCAAAACGAGATTCCAAAATTTTGGATTAATTATACCTATAGTGAAGTCAATCCGGGGACATACGGTATATATAAAAGTTGGTTACACATCCTCTATATCAAGAAATCCTAGTCATTAGTTATTTTGTTGATAGTTCCCAAATAAAAAACAAATGTTTGTTTATATATTTATCTAGTTATATTTTCACTGAAGAAAGTATTCCGAAAACGTTTGTAAACGTTCTGAAAATATAACTATCGTTCAAACCAGCCTTGTTTTATTGACCTATTAGTGGTAGAGATCTATCATATAAGATTAAAGAGAAACAAAAATTACAAATTAAGTCTCAGAATTATCTACAGAAGATGCCAGTACTGCCAAAAAAATCAGATCCAGAAGACATCACCCGTTCCAGAGGATCAGCAACATAATTCTTTCTAGTTTTGTCGTTTTTACAGACTGGACCCGAAACCCTCAAATGTGTTGCCTATTTCGTCTAAACTCGCCTTCAAGAGTCTCCACTTAAATGACCTAGGGCCTTAAAATTTTTTCTTCACAATTCCAGGTGTTCATGTGCTAACAGGTGTTTTCATACATAATTACTTTAGCTCCTTCTTTTAAATTTGGTAATTCCCTTGTTTCTTCTATCATAGTAATAGTAGAATCTAAGACAACCAAAAGCTATGGCATGTAGTTGCTTTTCTATTTGAACCATTCTCTGATGTGTAGTAGTTAAAGTTTTTGAAGCATAGTGTAATAATAATGTAATATAATAACAGCCCTACAGCAGTACTGCTTACATCAACAGATAAGGTAATTTTCTCATTAACATTAAAGTGTGCAAGGACAGGTGCGGTTACGTCAGGTATTGGCACCTCCGTTTCTTATGGACAAAGTCCGAAATCCGCCAAAGCTACCAATTCCGCCCCAGGAAGGTCGTTTGCACACAGGGTGCCAGCCAGCTAGTCGGCGAGGGAGTGGGGAATTAAATGAAAAAAAAAAAACTGATTGAGGACGCCATCTGCTTTACACCTCCCTGTGCAGCCCTTGGAAAAGCAGGAATCCGGTGTTCGAAGAAAAAGGGTTAAAAAATTTGTTGGCTGTAGTTCAAAAGCGGAAAATCCGATAAAAACAAAAAAACAAATAACGTCGACGAGTCTTTAATATTTCTGCAGAACGATCAGAACAAATGAACGATTTTAAGATAGGAAAGTATGTAAATAAAGAATTAATTATATAGTATAAAATTAAATTAAAGAATAAGTAAATAAAATGATGCTATTTATATTGTAGATGAAATTTAAATTTTCTACGTTATTACCGATGCCCCTGGCCAAGGGTTTCGTTTACAGAAACAAGAAAACAATCAACTTAATAAATATTTCATCCTCCAATCTGCATATTCAAATGTGTTAGACTCGACGTCTACAATTATTCTACTTCTGTCAAACTTTAAACGGTAAATTTGATAACTCTAATATTAAAAATAAAAAAAAACAAAGAACGGAAAGGAAGTATGGACTTAGCTACAGCCGCGGTGGCGGCCAGATCGTTTCTCGGCTATCCCGTCTCTTGTTCTTCCCAGGTGAAACTGGATCGGCCCGGAGTTTGTTTAACCGAACGCGCACCGGCAGCGAAGACTACTAGTACCACTAAGACGGAT
The DNA here is from genome assembly GCA_038088585.1 of Chrysina gloriosa. Classification (NCBI taxonomy): domain Eukaryota; kingdom Metazoa; phylum Arthropoda; class Insecta; order Coleoptera; family Scarabaeidae; genus Chrysina; species Chrysina gloriosa. The sequence goes on along the minus strand of CM076088.1, from coordinate 47,637,837 downwards.
TGGTATAAAAACTAGTAACGGCCCAGTACTAAAAACGGTCTCAAAACTAGTAACGGCCCAATACTCAAACCCCGTTAGAACGGGGTAAACACCTAAAATGGCTACGGATACCACACGTGCTTCACTGAATACGAAGTAAATCGGTTTTCCGATCCTTTCTCAACAACCCACGCCTGTTTGGCGATCCGAAAATGAAAGTAAGGCAACGGAATTCTAAAATATTTTCCTCCCAAATATCCAACGCAACGTCGAAGGTACATACGAACTCCTGGAAGAAAATTCACATTACGACAGACGTGTGTACACTGCCAAGGTTTACGCTCTTCTGACCTAAGCCCGAATAATAAAATGGAAACGTTACACTGGAAACGGATGTTCATTAGACATGGAGATTCACTCTATCGGGAAAATCCCTGAACTATAGATAACGGATATCGATTGCAAGATGACTCCCAAGGTCACGAACAAATATTAAATAAAATGATAATTGTAACGATAGAAATTATGCGAAGAGAAAAGAAAAAAAAAAACCTAACAGTGCACTGCTTATGAGTGACTGGAGATAGTTAAAAATTCGTTCATAATTAGCATTCCATACAAATATGGCACATTATTTAGTTAAACCTTGCAATTGGCTGACTTCTGAAGCAACATTTTTTAAGTAGAGAGAGTAGTAGTAATTTAATAAACCTAGAAATATTCGCAAGTCTTTAATGCAGGTAGGTGATGGCATGTCCTATTATTGTTCTGACTTTTTCAGAATCAGATACCATACCTTCACTTGAGAAAATATAGCCAAGATATTTGATATCCGAAACAGGAAAACTGCCCTTCGACCTGTTGAATTTGACATTTGACTGTTTAGCTCGTTGGGACACTAACTAAAGACGTTTGTTATGTTCTTCCATCGTGCGGCCACTTACTAATATGTCATCGCTGTAGACAGCTACTCCTGGTATGTCACCGAACATATTATACTAGCGGATACCCGGCGTGTGCTAGTACGCTAAAGAAAAGAAATACATTTTGTTTATTTGTTAGAAAAAAAGGAAATTGTGTTTGTTTATTAACTTTTTTATCTTAATGCTAGCGGATAAACAATATTTTGAAGTTTTCGGTAGGTGTGTAAACATAAAGATTTTTGGCGGCCCAACTCTGGAGCAAGCAACATATAATTGACCGTGCGAAAAACAGGAATTTTCAAACCAGCAACACTTAGCGATTGGCCTTGAGCCTTGTTGATGGCTATGGTGGAAGCCAGACCCACTGGAAACTGTATCGCTTGAAATCGAAGGACAAATCAGTCGAAATCATTGGAATTCGTAGTATCAGCACATCTTCTCCTTTACATTTTTGCATGGGAAAAGTCGAAAGTCGACTTCATGAATGGACAGAATGTGCCTAATGCATTGTTTTAGTGGTCTAAAACCATCTTCGCATTATTGCCTCCTTAATAAAACCGGTTTGGGGCATATCGTTTAGATGGTTTCAAAGTCTATAACGGACATAGGCGGAAACAATTTTTGTGTTTTATATTTCATTGTTCCGTTGCACAATTTCGATGGATCTAAGTTGCGAATGAGCATCAACGGTGAACCAACTTTTAAAGTTAAGATATGTGGTGGCATTCCAGATGGTTCCAAAAAGTTAAACTCTATTGGAAAGTTGACAGCTTGTTCATCATCTATAACCACTCTATAAATGTGTCAATCGATTTGTATGTGACAACTTCTCCGGGTAGCTTCAATTAAATTTGATGGTTTATTTTGTTGACATCATCATTCTTCGGAGCCAAAATTGCTCGTCTTTACTGTCTATGAGATTTTTAATATTTTCTAATTCGATTATTTGACATGATCGACGCAATAACCACAAATGATAAAACTTTCTAATGAGAATGAGAGATCAGTGTTTTTGTGTTGACAATCTGTATTCGGGAAAATTTTTGTATAGGAAAAGTCGAAAATCGATTTCATGAATGGACCAAATGTGTGTAATGCATTGTTTTAATGGTCTAAAATCATCTTCGCATTATTACCTTTCTAATGAAACCGGCTTGGGGCATATCGGTTGGATGGTTTCGAAGTCTATAACGGACATATGTAGGTAGAAACATTTTTTGTGTTTTATATATGTACATATATAGAAGATTATATTATCACCCGATGAAAATATTCAGGTACGCAGTTTATACCATAGGGTAGTCTTTTAAAACGATATCGTCCAAACGGTGTATTGAAGGTAGTAAGGTAGGAGCTCTCTTCATCAAGCTGACGTATCCAAAACCCACTGCTAGTATCAAGCGTTTGGATCCTGTCATCCTCGATCTAATCATGTCCACCGTTGGAATGGGATAATGTGTTCTTTTGGCCCTTCATTCAGGTTTCGCGGATCAAGACATACACGCAATTTACCATTCTTTTTATCGACTAATAATAGTGAACTTACCCAGTCTGTAGGCTCCGTGACTTTAGTTATGACATCCAACTCTTCCATAGACTCCAACTCCTTCTTAAGTTTTTTATGTAAAGCGAATGGCACCTTTCTTGGGGCATCAACCCTTGGTGGCACATTCTCTTTTACTGAAATGTAACGAAGACCTGGAAGGCAACCCAAGCCCTCAAAGACAAAATTATATATATTCAATATGTTATCAAGACTCTTATTGTCACTTCTAATGTGCCGGTTTAGTTGACCGGCAATACAAATATTTGAATTCAGTGTTAATACACATTTTACCAAACCAAGTACAGGTGTATTGACCAAGAACGATGGGCGACTTGACATTGGCTATTATGAATTTAACTTTACATTATTGTTTTGTAATTTCTACGTTATCATAAACCCACACTCTTTCAGTACTAGTATTACATTACTGCTGTATGAAATTATTTTCGATTTGCATCTCGTCATATTGACATTTTAAATTTTTGAAGGTGAGTAAAGACATTACATTTGTATCACTTCCAGTATCTAAAATACAGTCTAGACCAGTGTAGACTAATACTATTAACCACAGACATTGAAATAGATATAGTAATGGAACGCGCACGTCAATGTGTCTATGCAGCGAAAAACGTTCCGTTTATGTTGGAAGAGTGCAGATATATGTAAGGTATCTCTATCTTCTTCTCGCTCATTGACTGTTATGTGTCTATCAGATTTGGTTTTTAGCATTATTTATAGTTTAATAGTGAAAATAGTTAAACACTGTAGTGCATATATTTGTAAAAATGAATAGACTCCTTCTGGAAATATCAAATTTCACAGGCAATTATTTTTTAATTAGTTTCCAGCCCATTATCTAACCTCGATATTGGTTATGTCAAAAATAAACATTGAAAATTGAACAATATAGATATTTACGATATAGTTATTTTCGAAATCGTCAAATTTACAGAGAAAGCCTTCAGAGCGGGTGTTATTTCGGGCCACATGCAAAGACCCTTATTTAAAAAAGGATTATAAATTTAGTTCCACAGCAATTCATACCTGAGATAAAAACATTATTTTATCCTTCACATCCGGTTGATATTTCAGAAGATCATAAAATTTGTCGGCAGTACATATGCGGATGTAAGAATTCAAACGCATGCGAAGAAAAAATTACAAAATTAGGCGATAAAGCCAATATGAGACATAAATTACACAAAACTGTTTTATTCTCTCACATATAGCATTAGTATTACGAAATATTTTATATGTATATAGCTGAATTAAATGTTTTTTAATTTTTGCTTGTTATTGCAACAGGTAATTAGAGAAAGCAATGTATTCATGTACACAGTGATCCAGAATGATTGACGTGTGCCGCTCTATACTAATATGACATGAATATCACATTTGCCGCTCCATATGCATGCGTTTAACGATAAATTCCATAGGCGTGGCGACAATACATTCCTTTTGTCACCCAATATATTGCATTATTTGATATTAAAACAAAATTTATATCAAATTCTTTAAAACTGCGAATTAAAACGATGAAAAAAGAAAACAGTAACGAAGATTATTACTGTATTTGCCTAAATATAGAATTAAGCTAAACTTCAAGTAATCGATGGTCAAATCCGTCATAAGCTAAAAGTTGAGAGTTAATACTGATTAACATTTTCAGTTAGTAACCTAAAATATAATATATTTGCCGTGTTAGTCTTGAAGAAGAATGTTTTTGATAAAATCAGTGAAAAACGATCGGAATAATCTCTAAAACTTGCACGAAAACACTAATAAAATGACCACTAAAATGACAAGTGAGAATTTTATCTGTACGCCTATAATGGGGCGCAGACCATCGAAACGAATCCTAATTGCACTATCAATTTTCCCTTGGAAAATAGTTTTGATAATAAAACGACAATAGAGTTGTCACGTGACCGTCAATCATTCTGGATCACTGTGTAGTTAGTAGGTAGGTTTTTCATACTTTACGTATACCTATATGTTATGTCTATAGTTTGTAGAAATGCTCTACTTTCTTATGTTACTTTGTAAATAGTTAATAGTTTTATGGAATAAATTTTTATAGATTACGTGGTGTCATTTATATATTTATCTGCATTGTATTCGTTTTCATTGTAGCTTTACCTGTTGCGGCGTTATTTCAGATTATCGCGCCAGGTGCAACTATCTTGCATATGTTTGAATGAGTACAACAAGGATAGTGATACCTTAAAGTATGTTAATCCTTTTCTAGCAGCAGTGTCTCATTTTTTCACTGTAACGTCAGCGTTCCAGTTAACCTTATACTTCATTGACCACAGATTACCCACAGATACCCGACTCAATGCTAAAAAGTTATCCGATAAGATAGATAGATGTATATCTATTTCACACAGCAAGATTTGAGAGTGACAAGGAGGCGCTAGATATCAATTATCCGAGAAATTTAAAATTATTCGCGGGAATTCTAAATTAATATAAAATGTGATTATCCTTGGTTCGAAGGTAAGACTCACTAAATTACATTTTAATCCAAAATAAATTGTTAACACGTAAATACTTGCTAGCATGTATTTCATAAATATTTACATTTAATAAGTTATTTTGGATTCAAATGTAACTTAGTGAGTCTTACCTTCACACGAACGATATATGTAGGTATAATAAGTACAAGATGAAAACAATAATTTGAAAAGAACATGTATATTATAAAGGAAAAGAAAAATTAATTACAGTTGAATTTTACATTAAATAATGAATGAATATTAAAACACTTATCTAACAAGTAGAAGAATGAAATAATTAAACGCTAAAAACACTATGAAAGAAAAAGAAAAATTAATTACAGTAGCGTTTTACGTTAAAAAATGAGTGAATATTAATTAAATCGAAGATATAATAAGAAATAATGAATAATAAAAGATCGAAACAATACAAATGACTCAAACGAAAGAAATTGAATCCAGAACCAGGTCAAGAGAAAAATGAAAATACTATAATATGAAGTAAACATTTTACTGATGTAGTATTTTCAATTTTCTCTTCTTGCTAAGAAAATATTTGTTTGGTCATGTTGGTAACGGTTGAGTCTAGTACAGTACCAAGGAATACCAATACGACAGATTCCCTTAACAATACCATCTCTAACAAAATTAAGGTATGTTGAACAAGTAATCCAAAATCGATCTTCTCTCTGATAAAAACTACAGCTCTCTTCTGAATGTTTGCTAATTGCAAATTTTGCAATTCCTGTTCTAACAAAGTAATTCCATTACCAACAGATAACTAACTTCTCCGAAGGATATGTTAGTTTATTCTGCTGCTCAGAAAACTCTCTGAAAGAAAGAAATTGATTGCAGAATAGTGAACAATCAGAAGTTAAAGCACTTGTATCACAATTAATATCTGCGAGAATCCATTTGGCAATAAAACCGCTAACATAAGCCACTGATAAAATTATATTGCCAGAAGAAGCTACATGCATTTCCTCAGCAATATGATAACTTATGTCATTGTCGCATGTATTGTGGGTTTCATCGTCATTTACCAGATTACTTCTTTCAGTCACTTCAGCTTTGTTGAAAAAGTTTTTAAATCTTTCTTTCGGTAACTTTAAGCCTTTGGATTCTCTCCGATGAAGAATTAAATCAATTCGAAAGCTTAGAGTTACCGAAAGAGTCTTTTTTTTTGACATCTCATCCTTGGTTGCAATCCCCAATAATCTTTCCATCTTAAATTAAGTCGTAACGTGTACAGCCAGTGCTTATGGTCAATTACTTGACTCTCATCGTCTTGCTCACAATTGGTTTCTTGCAATCTGGGATTTATGGGACCATTAATGACTTGAGTCTTTAAAGAAGTCACAAACTGTGGAACTCTTGGGATACGAATTCAGCCAGAACCGAAACGATTTGCACCAAATAAATTGTCAGGTGAATCGTGATTAAAAGTTGAACGTCGGATAGTAGTTATTCAGTGACTCTACATATTTTGCCATATTAAAGTAACAACTTTAATGGAGTGCATCTAGCCAATTTGGGATGATAATTCACATAATTCCACATCTCGACTTTGGAAATGGTTGTATTCCAAAAGTCCGCGTGTTTGCAACTTCGGGTGATGCAGCAACAGAGTGGCTTTCCCTCTGGTGGTACCCAGGCACTTCCGTTAGAGCTATCGAACAGCTGGTTGATATCAGGAATGAAAGCAGCAGCCTCCAGTGTCTGTTGTGGTAACAGTCCTGAAAATTGAAAATTTAAAGAATTATAGATAAGTATTATTCGTAGGTAGTACTTCTGACAATTTTATTGATCGAAGTGTAAAAAATAGGAGTATAGGAGAAAATATGTGTACCACTAAAAGTACTGCTAATAATAAGTGGATGCTTACTTCTCTGGATCCAAAATCTTCCTTTCTTCTTGAACAGGTTTACGTACTGCAGCACAATAGAACTAGAGGAATCAAAATAGTCCATGCGCGATCTTAAATTGTGCGTCATTTTGGATTCCAAAATGCAATGCATCACACCATATTTTTGCCCTAAAAACATATTTCATTACAATTACGTATGGTATAACTCCTAAATTGGCAATGAAATGGGTGAGTGGAAAACAGTATAAAACCAAAAAATTATTTTTAGATAGTTCGCTGATTCAATTATAATCATCAGTAATTATATTTGTTTTCATTAACTATATATTCTATTCTATTGCTGTATTGTCTACTTTGCAATCTAAAATTTTGATTTTCTATAAATTTTATTAAAGACACATGATTTTAGAACTATTTCTTACATATAAGTTTATGTATACAAACTAATACGTACCTTTCAAAATTCCTCGGAAAGCAGCACATATTTGGAACCTCCATACATCTCTAACCGCACAAAACACATTTATTCCTCATTTCGACGATGACAAACGGTATAAGACGATGAAAAACGTAGCGAATAAAAATATCAAAAACAACGTAAACCGACGCTGATTCAGCGCTCACGTGTTAATAACAATAAGTACGATTGTCTACGATTGTTGTCGATTCTTAACGAATCCCGGCAAATTATCGCGCCACCTGCCAAACCTTGGATTTATACTGACAAAGAAGAAGCATATGATCTTTTTAAATAGATAAACAAAGATAACTATAGTGGATAACTTTTTGTATTTACTTGGAGATCTGTGGGTAATCTGTGCTATTAACTAATTAGTAGTGTTTTTTTCGGTTACATGCGCGACACATAACACCATATGCTGGACATTTTTATGACTCTGTGTTGAAACCATTTCCCTTGCAATACTTACTACCAGGTCAAGTGTTAGGTTATCTTTGAGAAGTAATTTTTGTTTTACTGATTGAAATTTGACATGCAGATTTGTTATGAAGATGTCCTTCGCTAAACGATCTTTCAGACTGCCAAACTCGCAATATTGACTTAAGTATTTTAATTTAGTTAGAAAATCGTCTATACCTTCTACTTCCATCTGTTTGTAAAAACTTGTGTGACTCGTACGTAAAGTTTGAGTTGGGCACAAAAACAGTCTTGAAATAACTTCGTAATATTATCTTCGTTTTTGTTATATGAGTTGAACAATTCTACGCCTTTTTGCCTATGTAGTGTAGAAACATTGCGATTTTTCTTGCATCATCTTGATCATCTAGTAATGAAGCTCGTAGAAAAAGTTTAAATGACTGAAACCATTTTATCCAATTAGGGAGCAAGATTTCCTGACGTGATGATCATAAGAACACACCTCCGACATGAACAATAGGCACTTTATTATGATGTCATTCACATGACAGTTATATATGCACAAATCACTAGAGATATATAAAGATAAAGCTTTCTACAGGAGCAAATGGATATTCGAAACATGATTTATAATTTCCACAGAACTGAGCTTGTCGAGGTCTGACTCAGTGACAAGAAACATTAAGTGCGGAATACGACTTTTCGGGAAAACGTACCTCCCTGCATACAATTATTAAAAAACTTAGATTCAAGTGGAGGGAAATTAAGGACAATCGGGCTTTGCTAATAGAAACGACCGATATTCGCGCATTGAGGTTGCATTATCTGGACAAAAATATTATAGAAGTGAAGGCAGACCAATTGTGTTTCTAAATGAAACTTACACACAGCCCAGACTAGTTCCAATACATGGATAGACTATACCAGTAATAGCTTGTTATCAACCATCTTCAATGGCAATCGATTAGTTATTGGTCACGTAGGTGGTGACACGGGTTTCATACATAACTGTCTCTTGACTTTTAAATCTGGAACCATATCTGGCAATTACCATGGCGAAAGGAACCCACTAAAGTATAAGGAATGGCTTACAGAAAAGCTGATTCCAAATCTCTCCTCGAATTGTGTTATTGTAAGTGATAATCATAATATACAAATACAGAAAGCACGTACCGGCAACTCAAGGAAAATAGATATGATAGAGTGATGTATGAAATTATTAAGTACCATAGAAAAGAACACATTGTTTACAAATTCCATAGCCTGCTCCAAAAAATGAGTACGTGACTTTAAGGCCACCCTACCATCCGGATTTGAATTTGATCGAAATGATATGGACTGCGTTAAAAATAATGCTGCAAAGACAAATGTTTTATTTAAATTAGACCCTGTGCAGAGAGAAGAGGAATTTTCATTAGTCAGTGTTGAAAACTGGATAGTGTTACCAACATGTTGTTCAAGCTGAAAACAATCGCTTGGAAAACGAGATTCGAGTTGATGTGATAACAGAGGATTTAATATTGATAGGTTCCAATAGTAAAACTTCTAGTGATACTGAGGATGACTTCGAAAATTTTTCAGATGGGGGCTGTAGTAGATTTCCCAAATAAATGTTTCTTTATTCCTTCTTTTTCTGGTACTAGCGTGTATATTTTTGTATTGTATAATCCCATTTACCTATTATTATTATAACTATATATACATGCTATATATAATTATTGTCTCATACATTCGTATTTAGGTTTTATTAAACTTGCAAGTGTCCCTACCTCTAGCCAATCTTTTATTTAGCTCAGCCTCTTCTTGGTAGGTATTTGTTAATAGCATTCCCAGATACTCGATCTGTCTCGAAGTTATACTCCTTGTATGCTGATTTCCATCGTATTCGCTCTGAGTCTCACATAGACGGTGATTTCACTTCCATATACGTCGTTTTACCTACGTTAATGGTTAATCCATACTCTTTTGCCTTACTCTCTAGATTTTCGAAAATTTTCTTCAACTCTTTTCTACTTCTTACCATTGTTGTCTATTATTATATAGGCCACTTTTCTGTATTCCGCTTTCCATGATTATTATTTCCACGGTCAAATTAAACAAAGTCGTCGACAAAGGATGCCCCTGTCTCAGTTCTCTCTCCACTTTAGCATTTGCTTCATTACAAAAATTTGGTTTATTGTCAATCGTCCTGTTCTAAAACCATTTTGGTATTCACCTAACCCCTTCTCGTGTATTTTATATAATTATCATAATCTGTTTTATCCCCCTTCTTATGTTAATAGTGAATTATTTTAAGCAAAAGCTTACAAAGTAAGCGCAAGATTATTGGCATATGCAAATTGTGCTTACTTTGTAAGCTTTTGCACGGTTACTTGTTAACTGCCCATTAACGAACCTAATTTATTATTAGGTCGTTTATAGTGAGTCCTCCACATTTTATTTTATTAAAATTTTGGTTCTCGAAAATACTTCACTATTTTCATTCGTCGTTGAATACGATGTCACCGGGTATGCCAATTTTTCTCCTGCTCGGGAGATGGGGTCATTATTATGACCACATCCATCTCAACAAGATATCGACGTATCACCTGGAAATTTTTACTGCGTCACTCGCAGAACGTTATACTGTACTGACGAGTCTTAATAAAGACGAAGCTAATTAGTCTGCAGTTGCGTTTTGCGATTGACATAGTCAAAATTTCCTACAGGATTATTGGCATATGTAAATTGTGCTTACTTTGCATTTTATTTTATTATAACCCCTTCTTATGTACAGGGCAAAACCGCCATACTCCATCCCTTGGGCATCTTCTTGCCATATCTTTTTCACCAGCTGTGCAATTCGCTGTTGGAAAATTCCCCAATCTTCCTTCAGCATTTCTGTGGAAATTCCATTTTCACTAGGAGTTTTATGGTTTTTTAGTTTCTCAATTATTTCTATTATCGGTTGGAATCAGTGGCATTCTTGGAATCAGAACATCCTCGTCTTTGAACTTTCCTATGATTATCGTTGCTTCAATCACGTTTTTCATCAGCTTCTTAACAGCGAGTCTTATTCCGATACATAGTTTCGGTTAGTTCAGATTGCGTAACATGATTATCACCGAGCTGATCTTGAACTGCAAATTAAATTGCAAAATGAATTCAGAAATTCAATAATTGACGACTTCATCTTGATCGTTAATTGAATCGATTGACTTAAATGAATGCAATTGGCCAGCGATTTGACCATTTCGGAAACACTTTCGTGATCAATTCTTCTTCCGACGTTGTGAATTAACAGAAATTAGGTGGAAACGAATGAAACCAGTGGAATCGTCAACTGGAACTTTTTCATTGCCAATGTCTAATAATTGTGTCGAAAACACCGCCGATTCATCATTTTATGAGGCGACTCGCATATTCGTTGTTAACTTTAGTTTTCACGTATCTCCATAAATTTTATGACCTTAAGCAAGCGTTTATTTCATCAGCAGCTGTTGAGCTTGGACTGACTGGCAACGTTTGCCGAAAATCGCCGGCAAACAGGTCCTGATTATTGCGCAAATCTTTCAACGTTCGATCCAGTGTTTCCAATACTCGTTTGTGCGCCATCGTACACTCATCCCAAATTATTATTTTGCAATTCTGTAGTACTTCGGCCATTGCTGATTTTTTGTAATGTTACAAGTCGGTTCATCTATTGTTTGCAAATTTACAATATTTCATGTAGATATTTGCCTTTTCCGACTTTTTCCGTGGATTTTCCAAAAATTTTCGGAATAAGTTAGGGAGGAGGCGCATTCGATTTTCGCAAAAGAATTGCGGCACCGTAAGGACCACCTAAAGGGTGATAAATTATCTAAATAAAAGTTTTGTGAGAAATGCCTCCCAGAGTCACAATTAAAGAAAAACTGTGTTACCTTGAAGTGTTTACGTTGTGTTCAAATGAAGTTTTGTTATCTATTTAATCGCATAAATACAATTTATAATAGATTTAGGAATAGCATGAGGACGCGACACATTCGATTTTCGCACCGTAAAGGTAATCTAAAGGGTGATAGATTATCTAAATTAAAGTTTTCTGAAAAATGCCTCCCAGAGTCACAATTTAAGGAAAACGATCTTACCTTGAAGTGTTTACGTTACGTTCAAACGGAGTTTTGTTACGCATTTAATCGCAGAAATACAATTTATAATACATTTATAATAACTTTTATCGTTGTTCTACAAATATACATTCAAATATTAATATAATTTTCAGTAATTTACCAACATTTTCACATTTTCCGAGATGTTAAAAAGTAAGACTTTCTAGCAACCAGTAGCAACCAGTACCAACTTAAATAGATGTATATTTATATAATTCTTCTTATTCTTCTTCGAAGCGATCTAATATTGAAGTTAAACGTTTGTTAAACGAATTATTGCCGTATACGGAAAAATTGATTTATGCACGAATTTGCGTATTCTTATGATTTTTTCTGTAGTTGCTAGTCGGTAATTTAAGGAAATTTTTGTGTTTTGTGTTTCACTGATTTAGATCATTCCCACTACACATTCTTTAAATTTCGCGGATAGTTTAAGTTAAGTAAGTCGTTTAAGCAATAGTGAACATATTCGCATGCATTGTGCTTAAAAATTGGCGAATATATCCACTATTGACATCAACTTAAACTGTCGAAACACGAAATTTAAAAAGTGTTTACTGGGTTGGCTATCAGATGTGCGTACAGCCTTTCCCAGAATTGCTGGGACATAGAACTACCACGTATTGTAGAGGTCAAAATAAGTCGAATGGACGCAATTTATATATATATACCAAAATGTATCGTTTGTCCATAAGAAGAGTTCAAAGTTTAATTAAAAAATCACGTTTTTGTACGCTGTTCAGAAATGCGCGAAACAATTTTATTGAAATCTGGGAAAAGTACATTTTAGAGGATTACCCTACTTTCAGTAATCAAAGAAATCGAAAGGAAATTGTAGAAGGGTGAAACCACCCTCACCCCCTGATAATATTTTAAAATTATTTCTTAAGGGTGGTAATACGGTTCTAAGCCTTCTTTTAGCGGGAAGGCTTATTCATCATCTTCAAATACTGATCACCTACATTCTTAGTACAAGTTTAATAAAATTATAATACAAAATTTACTTGGCGGTGGACACAAAGACAATACTTTTGTTACAACAGGTGTTCAATGTGACCTCCATCGTCGTTAATGTAGAGGTCAATTCGGCGTAAAAAATTGAAATGCACCCTTCTTAAAACATCGTCGTTATCTCCTAGTGCGTTTACAGTATTTTGAATTCTGTTCCACAGTGGTTCGGAATTATTAATTTGAACATGGTACACTTGTGTTATTAACGATCCCCAGATGAAGAAGTCGCAAGGATTTAAATCTGGAGACCGCGGAGGCCATTGAATGGGTGCTTCTTGTCCCCTACCAATCCATCTACCAGCAAATTGTTCATTAAGATATTCTCTTACGGCACGTGCAAAATGAGGTGGTGCACCGTCGTGCATGAAGAACATGTTTCGACGCAAATTAAAGGACAAGTCTTCTGGCAAAATTTCTTGAAGGAAACGAATGTAATCAGCGCCATTTAAACAATCAGGCAATCGGAACGGCCCAACCAAAAATTTGTCAATAATTCCGACCCAGACATTAATTTTAAATTCTCATTCATATCTACCTTTAATAGCATGTGGATTTTCATCTGCATAAATATGCTCATTGTGTAGGTTCGTCATGCCACGACGTGCAAAACAAGACTCATCAGTAAACAAGATATTAGTGTGGAATTCGTTGTCGACTACTCAGCGCTCCCGAACAATTTGTGAAAAATTTAAACGTGAACCCTGATCAAGTGGTAATAACTCTTGGATTAATTGGATGTGGAATGGACGAATTAATTGATCGCTAAGAATCCGTCTTACAGTGCTTTTTGAAATCCCAGTCTATCGTTGCAATGTTCTGGTACTATTCTCAGGATTGTTATCAATCATTTGAAGAACAGTTTCTTCCGCAATGGGTGTTCGGGCTTGTCGAGATCTTCCAACGTTAATTCTGACTGGCTTCAACATTCCTGTTTCTCGAAGACGAAGTTTTGTGATTTGGAATTGTCCGGTTTGGACACCTCTCTTGATACACGCCCGACACTTTCGCGGCAGTTACCTTGACAGTATCCAAGAACTAATAGCACGTCTGTCTGCTCATTAAAAGGGAAATCCATATTTGATAGCTGCCAAAGTAATTGCAACAACAACAGAAATAGCAATTAAAGCAATAACGGTGATCGCGCTAAAAAACAATACAAAAGCAACTGAAAGTGAACAAATTATTGAAATTATTTACTGTCAACAATAAACTGGGACGATTATAAATTTGTTTCCTCTCAAAATCATGACTTATGTCTTTGTGTCCACCGCCAAGTAAATTTTGTATTATAATTTTATTAAACATGTACTAAGAATGTAGGTGCCCGCTAAAAGAAGGCTTAGAACCGTATTACCACCCTTAAGAAATAATTTAAAAACATTATCAGGGGGTGAGGATGGTTTCACCCTTCTACAATTTCCTTTCGATTTCTTTGATTACTGAAAGTAGGGTAATCCTCTAAAATGTACTTTTCCCAAATGTCAGTAAATTTGTTTCGCGCATTTCTGAACAGCGTACAAAAACGTGATTTTTAATTAAACTTTGAACTCTTCTCACGGACAAACGATACATTTTGGTATATATATAAATTGCGTCCATTCGACTTATTTTGATCTCTACAATACGTAGTAGCTCTATGTCCCAGCAATTTTGGGACACGCCGTACATATATATATATATATATTGGTTCGTTTAGTTGTCTATTTACTAATCGTGTAATCGTGTATTTCATTGAATTATTAAATATAATTAAAATTTAAAATACATACAAAAATACGCTCTGGAAATATCTCTTAAGATTAAAAGTGTAGTTTGATAAATTTTTATAACAGGAAACAAAAATATTTCAGTAGGAAATTTTCAAACGATTTTACTTTAAAATTGTCCAAGAATTAACAGGGGAATATACAAATATATACATATATCATCGACGAAATCTAATAAGTCCACGCTCCTCTATTTCTGCTTCAGGTGCATTTACAACTTCCACGACAGACACATTAGCAATTTCGTTGTAATTTGCCATTTCTTCTTTAATACGCTTCTTATAATACACAAACGATTCAAACGAAAATTATAATTCGATTGGTATTTACCGATCGAAGTAAGTCTGAGTTAAAATCGACCACGTCCACGTCCATCCTTGACTTTACGATGACCAGTCCCCTGTTCCTCGTATCGTGGACATTCCCTAGGGTTCAATGGGTTATACAATAACCCTGCTAAACGGAAAAATTCCACAGTCCGATCCAAGTTCAACTCGGCACATCTTTTGTCAAACATGTACCGAGCCAAATTTCCCGGAATATGGGATTTTCTTCATCCGCTAGAACTTATTGTCCTTTTGTCAGTCCACCACGAGGACTCGAGTGCATTGGTATGAACATCTGTAGGGAAAGGGAAATTGTGAAAAAATTATAGTTTCACATATAAAACATATTAAAATATTCAAGGCGATCCAACCTGGCCAAAACCACTCCGCTCCAGACAACCCCACCCAAAACCACCCCACATCACCCGGCCCAAAGCTACTCCGCACCGCCCGACCCAAGACCACTGCACACCCCACCGTCCGGCCCAAACCACCTCAGACCAAGCGACCCAATCCACCCCACACCGCCCGACGCAAACCCACACCACTCGACACAAAACTGTCCCGCACCATCCAGACCAAGCCACCCCACACAATGCGACCGAAACCACCTCAGACCATCCGACCCGTCCCACACCACTTGATCCAAAACCACCCCTTACCATCCGACCCAAAGCACCTCACACCACCCGACTCAAAACCAGCCAAACACCACCGTCCGGCCCATTCCCCGCCACGCTACCCAAACCAACACCACTCGACACAAAAATACACCACACCTTCTGGCCCAAACCACCCTACATGTACCATACAACCCAAATTACACCACACCACCCGACCCTCGACACAATCCACACCAGACGGCTCAAACCACCTCACCATCCGGCCCAAATCACCCCACACCATCCGATTCAAACCACCCTCCACCCACCACTCGACACAAAAACGCACAACACCATCCGACGTAAACCACCCCACACCATGCGGGCCAACCACTCCACACCAACCGACCCAAACCATCCCACAAACCATACGACCCAAGAACACCACTGTTCATACCATCCAGTCCAAAACCACCCCACACTGTCCCAAATGAAAATACCCCATACCACTCGGCAAAAAAACCACTCGACACCACGCTACCCAAAACCACCCTCCACTAAACCGCACTACAAAATCCGGCGCAAACAACCCCACACGAGCCGGCCCAAACCACCTGACACCGCCTGACCCAAACATACACCGCCCGGCACAAATCCACACCACCCGACACAAATCCACACCGCCCGGAACAAAACCGCACCACCCCATCCGGCCCAAACCACTCCACACCACCCGACATTAAACCGCACCACACTACCCAATCCAAAATCACCTCTGTTCACAGTATTTGGCCCAAACCACTTTACACCGCCCGACCCAAAGCCACCCCACACTGTCCGACCCAAGACCATCCCACTGCAGACAAGTCCACTACAAACCATCCCTACCCGTACAGAACCACCCACCCTCATGCCAAACTACATTAAGGTGATTAAATCTTACCGATCTGGAACGGCAACCATGAAAACTCTGTCCGTACCTCGTTCCTAGCCTCCAAAAATGCATTGCCCCTCTACAAAATGTTCACGATGATACTTTTTTACGAAAATTTGGATTCGTTGATCTCTATGATTTTACCTGGACAAATAACCTCGCGACAAAAAGACACCCAATGTACCGAGGGGTTATTACGTAATTCATCACAAATGAAAGGCAACCCAAAGACGGACGGATCCTGAAATTTCCAAAATTGAAGTTTCGACTTAAAAACGTTCATGTCCTAAATTGCAAAAAGTCCCCTCACCGCTCTCTTTTCTTAAATCTATTTCATCTCGTTTTGTCACACCGCCATCTCAGCCCATCACAACTAGTACACAAAAATCCAAAATATGAAGTATACAACAAATGCACGTCATACTTACCGATTTTCTTCCGCCCTTAAGTTAAGTAAATAAGTTTATGTAGTGTGGGTCTTTTTTAGTAGTAGTAAATCTTTATTCACCTAAAAAGATGATTACAATTACAATCATTCTTAAAGCTACCTATCTCTTAACAATTTTCCTTAACATATGCCGAACATAATTTTTTTAAATGTCTTAAGCTACAAGTCTGCTTGGCTTTATTGCCCATTTCATCGTATAACTTAAGTCCCCTATAATAAATACTGTTCTGCGTACAGTTTTTTCTGTGCGACGGTAGTCTAAAATTTCCTACATTTCTAATAGCACGATTATGGACGTCGCTGTTGCGCACAACAAACTCACTCATATACTTTGGTACCATATTATTAATAATCTTATATATTAGAAGTAATGTATTAAAATAAACTCTTTGCCTCACTCTGAGCCACTGCAATGCTTCCAGCGCCAGGGTTATTCTAGTATACCTATTACAGCTCAAAATGACTCCCATTGCTCTATTCTGCAATCTTTGTAATCTGTTCAAATCTCCCACATATGCCAGAAACATAACAATAGCGCAGTAATCAAAGTGAGGCCCAACAATGGACTTATATACCGCAATTCTAGCCCAGATACTCAGTTTTCCACTTATTCGTCCTAAAAGCGCAATCTTTTTTGCAGCCTTCTTTACTACAAAGTTCACGTGATTTTTAAAAGTCAGTTTACTATCAATAACCACGACAAGATATTTAATTTCATTAAGGCGTTCAATAACTATGTTGTCAATTACAATATCGCTAAATGGATCTATAGGCGCTTTATTACTTATGATCATTGCCTTCGTTTTATCTGTATTTAGTTTGCGTTTATTTACTTTAAACCATTCTGCAATATTTTTTAGTTCATTGTTCAATGTATTAACAGCACAATGAATGTTATTATTAGCAATACTTATCAATGTATCATCCGCAAATAAATTAATTTTACAGTATGCACCTACGTTTCCAATATCATTTATGTACAGGATAAATAATATAGGGACCAGCACTGAACCTTGTGGAACACCAAAAGAAACTTCCCTCGCCTCCGCTCATATTAATTGGTTTGAATGTATTAAATGAATTTCCACTATTATTTGTAGTTGAATCTAAATTCTCTTCGATATCTTCAATACTTTCATGTATTTCTTTTATACTTTCAATAAAGTAGTTATTAAAAGAAGCAGCTATTTGTTTGGGGTCCGTTTCCCTACCTTTCGGAAAGTCGATATATGCAGGCTTTGTAATGCCATTATTCCCAACTAATAATTTAAGTTTCTTCCACATCTTTTTGCTATCTCCTTTCGTTGAGTCAATTTGTTGTTCGTAGTATTTATATTTTGCCGACCTCAGTAAACGGTTGTAGTTGTTTTTACCGATTTTGTAATTTGTCCAATCAGCACCTCGACCTATTCTTTTTGCTATTTTATATAAAGCGCCTCTTTCTTGTTTTACTATTTTCAATCCATTCGAAAACCAAGGATTTCCATGACCCATGGAAATAGTTTTCTTTGTCAGAATTTCATTGTAGCAATGTTGCATTCTGCTACTCAGCATTGATGTCATTGCTTCTAGATCTATACCGACGCACGTCCAATTGTATTGTAGTAAGTTGCTCCTGAATTTATAACCGCTGTAAGCACTTTTATCTATTAAAACTTTTTGCTGAAGTGATTCCGCTTTCGCAATGTCGTTTACAATGATTTGTAATGTCTCGTGATCCGATACCTTGCAATCATGTAGTACTCACATCTGCGCTGTTCGTAGTAACTAGGTCGATTAGAGTTCTGGAATTCTCCGTTATACGGGTGTGTGTCTCCACTATTTGTTTTAAACCATTTGCCGCAATTAAATGTCTTAATTTTCTACTATATGTGGATTCCCGCAACATGTCTATATTGAAATCACCCACGATGGTATGCACGTCTCTACCACCAAGTGCCCCATCGTACCATGTTTCGAAAAAATCGAGAAACTCTGCGTGGCTGGCACCAGGACTATGATAGACGACAGTGTGAACCTTTAGCAAATCCTTTAGAGATGTGGATACTTAGTAACCACACATTATTATTTGAAGCTATGTTATTTGCTTCAATAAAAGTAATATTATTTTTAAGTACATTATTATACCACCCGTGTGTCTGCTGTGAGAATCACACCGTAAAACCGAGTAACCTTTGAGTTGTATCTTTGAATGATATATCTCTGGGGTAACACACGTTTCGCTTAAAAAAACAACAGGAGGCCTGTACATTTCAATAATTGTTTCTAACTGTTCGAAATTGGCAATTAAACTCTGAGCATTAAAATAAAGTATACTTGGGCGTTCGGCTTGGGTGCTGTCTTTCATTCTAAAAAATTAATTTTATTTCTTGCGACTTCCATATTACGCTTGTATACAGAACACTCAGGATCCCAAACTGCATGCTTAAAATTAATTCTTAAATGTAACTTATTAACCGCTAGTTTACAATTTATGCATTCAAACTCACTTTCAACTGCTTTACATTCATTTAAATTGTGTGAACCTGCCCATTTAGGACATTTGATTTCTTTTTACAGTCCTTCGGTTTGTGATTGTATTCGCAACACTTGAAGCACCTTGTTACTGAAACGGCATCAAATACTTTACACATGTCCCATCCGATGTTAACACTTTGAACGTCGAGTAATCTTCTATAGCTCTCTGCGTCTACTTCCGCGTAAGCGAAAAATATATTACCCCGATTCTCAACGGATTTCATTTTATCTACATGCACAATTTTTATTTTGGTTTTTTCGATCTCGAAGAACTTGTTTTGCGCCAACAGTTTTTCAATATCTCATCCTCATTCAATCGTTCTCTCATTCCTACAATTTTAACACGTGGGTTACGTTTCTTTGGTTCTTTTATATTGTATTTGTCCCCATCTTCGATGTCGCTTCCTTCTTCAGCTTAAGAATAGCCGCCTTGTTCTTACACTCAATAATAATTCCGCCATCGCTTACCGTTTTTAAGTTTGAAATCTCAATGTCAGTAGGATCAATTTGTTTTTTAACGTCTTCCCTTGTTTGCGAGCTGGTCTGGCCTTCCATCTTTGGTTTTATCACTAACACTGGTTCATTCTTCATTGCTTTAGCTTTTTCAGAATATGATATTTTTCCTTCTGTTTGTTTCGTGGTCATATTATTTATATCAGCAGAGCAAACATAACCCCCTTCAATGTGTAATGATTTGGGAGGTCAATATCTGAATCAGAGGGGATGTCGAAACTGTTAGCAATAATAAACCAATAAACGCACTCGTGCACAATTCTGACTTGGTAATATATACTTTTAATGAACTGAACTAGATATAAACATAAAACAAACAAGCTAGCAACACGGGAAGAACGTAGCACTCTCTTCTTTTTTAAAACCTCTGCCGTTCCTCCCTCCTTGCGCGTCACTCTTCCCCGGGCTACTGCTCTTGTCCTACGTGGTGTCTCGGGGAACGTCTCACCGTCCACTCGGTGGTGGCTAAAGGTTCGTCACATTCTCCCCCTCGGGGTACATCTCCCTTTCGGGGAAGTACCACGTTACTGGTGGTGTTCTTTGGTGGTCGTCCTCCTCTTCTGACTCCGACTGCAGGGCTGGTATTATCAGGCCCACAGTATTTGTACATAGATGTGACATGATAGATACCTAGGGTCTCATCGGGTGCATTGATGGGTGCTATCTCGTAACCTGTAGGAGAAACCTCGCGTTTAATTCGATATGGCCCATCCCGCTTAGGATCGAATTTACTGGTGGTTTGTTTGAGTGCACTACTATGTGTGTGCAAATTCACCAGCACTTTTTCATTAACCTCATAAATCGCGGGTTTGGTGATGGTTTCATTGGCCTTGGCGTTTCGACGATCTCGTTGGTGCTCGTTAGCGCTTCTAGCGTCTTGCCAAGCGAGAGATATTTGTTGCAGATATGGAGCGATCTGTTGGACAAAGTTTCGGGCGGGTACCACTTGCCGAATGTCGTTTTGGACTTCATTAAACGTCCGCAGCTCTCTACCGAACGTAAGGTAGGCGGAAGTGTACCCCAAGTTGGTGTTTTTGGCCGTATTCATGGCAAAACGGATTGCTGGTAAACATCTTGGCCAAGAGGGATGATCGCCTTTTACAAGAATCGCCAGTCGAGGCTTAAGATCCCTGTTTTTCCTCTCCATAATATTAGCCTCTGGATGGTATAGGGGTGTTAAAGACTGTTTTATGTCCAATAAGTGACATACATGCTGCATAACACTCGAAATAAATTGCACTCCATTGTCGCTAGTCATTTTCCTAGGAATTCCGTATCTCAAGAATACCTCTGCAACCAGCGTTCGAGCACACTCGTCAGCTGTGGCGGTCTTTAGTGGAAACAGTTCAACCCATTTAGTCGACACATCTTCAGTAATTAGGATCCACTTGTACCCTTCCTCGGACGATGGCAGTGGTCCAAACAAATCGACAGTGATCGTCTCAAAACGTTGAGCATATGCAGGCGTTTGCAGTATTCCAGCTGGTTTTTGGTTGACAGCTTTGTACCTTTGGCAGTCTATACAATTTTTGATATATTCATTTATATATCGCCGCATACCAGTAAAGTAATACATCCTAGCTATGATATGTTCGCTCTGTCCCATAGTGTGCAGCTGTGGGGGAGTCGTGATATTCATACATAATCCGCTCTCTTTCATGGGCTGGCACAATAAGTTGGGCCTCTTCGTTGTCATCTTCCCACGTGTACCGATACAGTACACCGTTGGTAATAATATAGCCTCGATTTGTCCATTGAGATATGTGGTCATCGTGTGCGATTCGAAGCTATTTATAATTTTGGCCACCTCTGGGTCCTTAAGTTGCTCCTTTCTAATATCGTAGGCACTACGTGCCGGCATTTCTATGGATACTTCACATCCCCCACAAGCTTCAAGATCCACATGTTTACAGGGTGGCCTGGATAATAAATCTGCGACCACGTTCTTCTTACCAAGAATATATTCTATGTTCAAATCATAGCTTTGCAACTTCAGGGCCCACCTTGCAAGCCTACCTGTAGGTGATTTTAACTTTAATAACCACCGCAAAGCTTGGTGATCCGTAGATACAGTAATGTTTTGAGACCCTTCTATGAATCCCCTAAATTTCTCAAGTGCCAACACCATGGCCAAAGCTTCACGTTCAGTAGTGGTGTAGTTTCGTTCAGCTTTTGTCAATAGTCGGCTTGCGTACTCTACTGGATGTTCAGATCCATCACCTTGAAGAAGTACGGCTCCAACTGCGTATGCGCTCGCATCGCTTCTGATGATGAAGGGTTTCTTCCCATCTGCTTGTTGTAAAACAGGTGTGGTGGAAAGAAGTTGTTTAAGAGTGTCGAAAGACTGCTGCTGTTCGGTACCCCAGTGCCAAGGAACGCTCTTCTGGGTCAACTGACACAAGGGTCGGGCCACACTCGAAAAGTTTTCGATAAACCGCCGATACCACGAGCAAGCTTGAAGGAATGATCGCAACTCCTTTAAGTCTCGCGGCGGAGACAGTTTTGACATGGCTGCTGTCTTTTCCGGATCTACCGAAATACCTAATGGCGTTATCAAATGTCCTAAATAACGAATTTCCGAGCGAGCGAACACGCACTTTTCCCGATTAGCACGCAATTGAAATTGTCTTAGTCTGCTAAACACCTTACTTAAGTCCTCTATATGTTCATCAAAGCTCGGCGATAGCGCAATTAAATCGTCTAAGTATGCAAGCACTGTCATGTCTTTTAATCCACGTATAAAACTGTCTGTAAGTCTCTGAAAACTAGCGGGCGCATTCTTAAGTCCAAACGGCATACGCAAGTATCGATACGTCCCGAAAGGCGTCGTAAAGGCCGATTTATCGCGGTCGCGTTCACTAACCTTGATCTGATGATATCCTGATCGTAAATCAATAGTCGACATATATCTTGCTTGTTTGGCGGCATGCATTAAGTCATCCATTCTAGGCAAAGGGTACGAATCTGAGACTGTGATGGCATTTAATTTCTGGTAATCCACGCAAAGACGAATATCTCCATTCTTTTTTGGAACCAGAACCACCGGAAATGCCCAAGGACTTTCAGTTTCTTCAACAATTCCCTCCTTTAGTAGTTTGTTTAACTCTAGGCGGAGCTGCTCCTTCCTAGCGGGTGACATCCGATATGGCGGTAATGCAATAGGGCAATGGTTTCCTGTTTTAATGCTGTGTTCCGCGTACGGTGTAGGCTCTCCCCTAAACCGAAAATATCCTCATTTTCATTTAATAGCGAGTTTAGCCTAAAGTGCTGATCATCTGTTAATGAGGTTCCTTCCTCCGAGCGTAAACCTACAAAACGCCACATCAACGCCATTATTGTTTACTACGTCCTCAAATCTTAATGGATGTAAGACAGAATCATCATCCACAAAACTCCATGTGGCATTCGGTAAATTTAAATTAATTTGTGCATCAGTGATAAACAGAGTATTATTTCGCGCATTTGGTAAAATAATAAAGTTTGTGGATACTACTCGTTTCCGTATACTGACATCTACTCGTGCGAGCAGCACGTCTTGTACTTTAGCACTACCATCCGCAAGTTTCATGGTGATGGTTTCGTGAGTAAACTCTTGTCCTATCTCTCTTAAAATTTTTTATAATTGGTATCCTGCGATACTTTGCTTAGCGGCCGTGTCCACTATTCCAGCCCCGTCGATACCGTGTACGCCGATCTCTAAAATTGGTCGTGCTCGAGGCGACAGCTTAGGTTGCTCTAATACCGCACTCGATCTTTCTTCATCAATACTTAGACCAAAGAATTCAAACATTGAGGTAGACGAAGACTTGCATGTGGGACAGTTCGATCTGACATACCCAGGAGCACCACATCCATAACACGCTAGCATTGGTGTAGCTGTCGACGAAGTCGCGGTCTCCGTAGAATTAGAATTACCATTCTGTTTAATTACATTCTGATTTTTTGTGTTTTTGTAAGGCGTACCATGTTTTTCTGCCAACTTACGACATTCGTGTTTATGGTGACCGATGTTTTTACAAAACGAACACCGCGGTTTATTTGACACAATTCTGGGCCCTATCGACTCGTCTTTTTCCACCTGCGTTTCGAATGTTTCCTCTGCTAAACGTGCTTGTGTTAAAAGCTCACTGAAATTTTCAATTCTATCTCTAGGTACCTTTTGTCTTATTTTTGTATGTAGAAGACCATACACCATATCAAGTTGTGTTGCCTCTGTTAGTGTGTCACTCGGTAGTTGTGCTAGTATTGTTCTGCATTTACAAATAAATACGTCCGTTTTGGTTTTTACATCTTGTTCTGACGCAAACAATTCTCTATATACACGATACGGCGGCTTTTGTGGACCGAAAGTAGTTCTTAGCAACTGTATCGCTTCATTCCACGTTGTAATTGTGGCTTTTACCCCGATGTACCAACTAGCTGCTAAACCGTCTAATAGCATTGGCAACCCTTTTAGCGCATTGACATCTGAAACTTGAGCACATTCCCTATAAACCTCAATTGCATTTAAAAACGCGTTTACATCCGATGTTGACGTTCCGTCGAAGCGAGAGTGACAATTCACAAAGTTACCGTTTAAATTATTAATCGCCGGCACAGTCTGTGCTGGTGCGACACTTAAACGTTCGAGTAATTCGCGAAATTGTTCGTCCGACAATGTAATAGCCATATTTGCTTGAGCTTGCGATCGTAAAAAATACGGTGCGTTTCGTTTTGTAGCCGTGATGATGTCGAGCGTTCACTATGCCGTGGAAGCTTACGTTTTTTTCCCGGTATTGTGGCTACGCGACACTTGCAATTAATATCCCTTATTTTGTTCACTGGAGTCTTTATGAAATAAATTTGAAAGTTCTTACCAAGATTATATGTCCTACGCGCGTAGAAGGACAAATTAATACACTTTTGCACGTAAATTTGATTATTGACAGGCCGTCTAGTTGGCTGCCATTGTAGCAAACATAACCCCCTTCAATGTGTAATGATTTAGGAGGTCAATATCTGAATCAGAGGGGATGTCGACATAAAACAAACAAGCTAGCAACACGGGAAGAACGTAGCACTCTTCTTTTTAAAACCTCTGCCGTTCCTCCCTCCTGCGCGTCACTCTTCCTCGGGCTACTGCTCTTGTCCTACGTGGTGTCTCGGGGAACGTCTCACCGTCCACTCGGTGGTGGCTAAAGGTTCGTCACAGCTGCTTAAAAGCTTTTTCGTATTCAACCAGCATCTTCTTCAGGGAACAGTTTTTCACTACTTATATAACCATTGCAAGACCACCACACGTTGTTCTTCTCAGTAATAACCTTGAGCGCGATATCAATCAATTTTGCGCAGCTTTGATGAAATGCTTGTTCGCATAAACCAATGCAGTATAAATACATACTTTTCTCTTCCTTTAATTTCTAATTCGCACAAACCACAACATGCAGCCATCGCACGCAAGCAGTTAAGCACGCCCCGATGGCGCACTTACTCCTACTGTACTATGTAAAATAAGTTGCCTATCTCAAGCGAACGTAAGGAACGTAGTATAAGTCAACCCCTTGGATGCGTTCTTATCTGTTTTAAGGTTAACCTTCCTATACTCACGTCAAAATGAAGAGGTATACTATACTATATAAGTCGGTCTCACAGACGGTATGCATGAGTATAGGAAGGTTAATTACCTGAAATGCTGTTTCTTAACGTTGGGTTTGGAAACGTGATGACAGCACACGCTAAGGTGTACTCCTCATTTCCAATTGATTTCAAAAGGGAGTAAGTTTTTGCTGATGAATTATACATATACGTAAAGAGGAAACATGTATCTATTTCCTCTCCTAGTTTATATTGATGAATAATTATTCAGATTCTCACAAATAATTCCCAAAAATGACCTATATTTTGGGCATAGAAAAGTGGCAAATAATCGAAAGTGTACATGTATTTCTTGCTATTAATAGGCATTTGCACTCGGTAATAGAAATATAAAACGATTTTTAACAAGAAAGTAATTATTTAAAGTAGCATTTTCGTAAACAATTGGAAATACGAAACTCCCATATGCTTAACGTAACTGCTATAGTTACCTAATTTTAATGCGGTGCTAGCAGTTCAGCAATTATTGTCAAGAGGGCGGTATTCTAAATATTAATTTTGTGAACACATTTAAGATAAGATTTTGGGATTTAATTCGATTTAAATATACTAAAATATTTTTTCTTAAAAATCAAATTAAAAAAATATATAAAAACTATTTTTTCGTATGGCACTTATGCAGTAGTGTAGTAAAAGATTAAAAACATTTGATAGACAAATAAAACAATTACTGAAGTGATGATTATATACACTTTTCGTTTACCTTGAATGCCCATTAATCGGGCTTATTACGAAACAAATTAGGAATATTAAAAATAGGATATATAATAGTATTCCGAAATTTAAATTTAAATTTGCTGCGTAATTTTAAGTTGGCCGTACTGGCCAGTTTGTAGGGAACGACGAAATCTAGTTAGTCGTGAGAGAAATTATGTGATGTTTATTTATGTATGTACAAACGAACATTAAAAGAAGGATATGTATATATATATTCCTTCTTCTACAGATAATGAATTAAATTTCACATGAGTATCAATTCAAGAAATTATCCTATTTCCAATATTGATAATATTTTATTTTAGTATTTCGTTCCAATTCTTTAAAAGAAAATTAAGTAGCGTATTGGTGACTTAGCATACCATTGAATTTAATCCAATTTAGTCTTACTGTAACATCGAAAGCGTTAAGCCCGTTTTACATTATCATATTAAGTTGTACCAAACAATTGAATACTATTTTATAGTACAATGTAAAATGCTTTACCAGTCTTTTGTATAAGATTATTGTATGAACTTAGACTGCATCATTTATTAGGCTATTACATATGTATTATGAACATGTACAAAAATTCTGTTTATGATTCTCACCCTCGTTTCAAATTCTACATAAGTATCACACAATATTTACAAATATTTCTCATAACCTCCAAAAAGATTAATCAGAATGCGAAATTTACTTTTACTAAAACGCTCAATAAAAACATTTGCTGACACAATCACAGTATTATGTATAAACCTATGTCTATTTTATACTGTAACAGGACTGGACAAGACGTAAACAATAAGAAAATAAGGTTAGATTGGAATACGTGAGTAGAGAGAGAAGGCGGGTTCTGGAACACCCGCTCACCCGCTCAACCGCTCAGTCACAACCCCGACCGTGTATACTGGAAGGTAGTCACAACCCCAAGCGCGCGTGTATGAAAATGGGGTCCACAACCCCGGTTGGAGGGTTAAAAATGGGCAACAACCCTCTCCCCGGAAAATTCAAAACTCCCGCCCCTCTGGTCGGTAAGGTAGATAACTGGACAGTGCCGGTAATACAGGTGACTGTATGTAATGCCGCTTTTGACCGGTAGGTGTCGCTGTTCGGTAGGACGCCTGTAATGCCAGTAGTACAGGGGCTGTATGTAGTATCGCTTTCGACCGGTAGGTGTCGCTGTTCGGTGGGGGCCTACGTAGTATGTAGTATGTAGTGCCGCTTTTGAGCGGGAGGTGCCTCTGTTTGGTAGATGCCGGTAATATAGGTGGCTGTATGTAGTGTCGCTTTTGGCCGGTAGGTGTCGCTGTTCGGTAGGACGCCTGTAATGCCAGTAGTACAGGTGGCTGTATGTAGTGTCGCTTTCGAGCGGAAGGTGTCGCTGCTGCTCGGAGTGCAGGGAGCTGTAGGTGGTAACAGGTCCAATTAGGAAATTGGGTATTTCACCAGAAGATGGGGAGGATCAGGAGACGTTGGCCGGAAGGTTTATAAAGTTAAAAGATTACGTAATACCATGACGTCACAAACCGGTTTCGACGATACACCATCCATGTACTGACCGCGCTCGACGCTGTTTGACTTCGGTGAAAGGACGAGAACGGCTATTGCCAACGTGCTATAACTGTTGCATTTTTAAATAGACAGACGGTACACCATCCAAGTACTGACCCCGCGCCTTACTGTTTGACTTTGGTGAAAGGACGAGAACGGCTATTGCCAACGTGCTATGACTGTTGCATTTTTAAATAGATAGACGGTACACCATCCAAGTACTGACCCCACGCCTTACTGTTTGACTTCAGTGAAAGGGCGAGAACGACTATTGCCAACGTGCTATGACTGTTGCATTTTTAAATACACATATGGTGCACCATCCAAGTACTGATCGCGCGCGTCGCTGTTTGACTTAGGTGATCCCATGAGGGTCGCTATTGCCAACGTGCTGATTGTTGCGGATATGTTCCCATATATTACGTAATATTACGCAATACTATTACATCACAAACAGGTTTAGACGATAATTTTGGATGCAAGGGATATGTTAGAACTTCGCTCTTAGTCAGAAGATGTTGATAAAACAGATAATTATGTATAGATCCCTAATAAGATATTACGTAATACCATCATGGCATAAACAGGGTGAATGTTAGATGGGAAGAGCGTTCTCATTCATGATATCATACAAAATGCAGCGTTCTGATTGGTCGCATCCTATACAATGCCACGCTCTGATTGGTTACGAACTCGAAATTCAAAATTCCCCGATATGTATAGGAAGGTAGTTCACCCAACAACATCCTTAACATCGATCAAGCTGTTTAACGTCAGACAGTAAGTAATAAAGTCACTGGACATGCGCAAGTTAGCCCTGGTGAACATTACATACTATTGATCGGTCATTAGTAAGGTGAAGAAGCGGTTTATATGTTTAAATGTAAACTACACCAAACTGAGGAATCGGGAGATGACCCGAATTTCATACGATTGATCGACCACCAATCGCAGTACGATACATCGTTAGACATCACAAACAGGTTTCAACGTTATATTTTAATATGAACAGGATGAATGTTATGCTATATATAGGAAGGTAGTTCCCCAACAACTTCCTTAACACTGATCAAGGTGTTTAACGTCAGACAGTAAGTGATGACGTCACTGCGCATGCGCAAGTTGGTCCTGCTGAACACTATATACTTTCGATCGCTCATCAGTAACGTGAAGAATCGGTTTATACGTTTGAACGTAAAATACACCTAACTGAGGAATCGGGAGATGACCCGAGCTTCATACGATTGACCAACCGCTAATCACAGTACGCTACATCATTAGACATCACAAATAGGTTTAGATATTATACTTTAATACGATATTATAAGAAAATGGAACGTAAGTCAATTAGTTAGTAAATTATTAAAACGTATCACATAGGCTTATGTTTAACTGGAACGCTTATACCAACAATAATCGATTGTAAATCAACAAAGTCAAACATATCAGGCTCGGTCAGGTCGTAGACGGATAGAAATCAGTATCTTTCAGTAAGATATGTGGATTTTCTATAACGATCCTATACAGTCGGCATCTAATAAAACTTTCCCTAATAGACTGCAATATTATAGTTTAAGATGGAGTGTGAGATATGCCACAAAACGTTTGCAAGAAAAGATGGATTGAACAGACACCCCTACTTAAATAATAAATATTACACATGCACCATATGTGAGGAAATTTTTACGAGATCGGATAGTCTGTCTCGACATAAGAAAACGCATAATATCGATTCCATAACCAAGAAACGAGATGTTTCAGAAGAGAAGCAGCCACCAAGTAAAACGAACCATCCGGCGAATAGCATGTCGAAACATGATTTTCAATGCCGCGACCAAACCTTACCCACGGCTACATTACACAATGAACACCTCTGTTTCCATACGCATCTGAACAGCAATTCTCTTAAACTTGAAGAGGATATGTTCATCATAAAAATCACCCGGAACAATAATGATAAAGCAGGCACCCCATGATGTAATACAACCTACAATATGAAAATTTGCATAAATATAGGATATTCCAACAGTATTATCCGACGTGAAGGTAATATCGATGGACCGACGCTTTCCAAGAAACAGTGCAGCGAGTGAAATATAATAACGGAGTAAAATAATTTTATACATATTATACTGAATAAAATATATCATCATAAACTTTACGAATTTTATTTAAAGGGTGGAACAATATTTATAATAAGTATGCAGTAATAGAATAATGCAATCTTACTAATAAGTAAGTATAGCAAAACAGCGTAAGAATGTTTATCCAACTGCTGTGGAAGTTATAAAATCCAACTGATTCGATCTCATTTTCTAGGTAAAACTCCTTCGAGGGAGTATACGTTCTCATATTTGAATTTCTGCTATTTCTGTTTATAGGAATACCCCAGAATCGGTTTCTCGTTTACATCTTCAATTAAATATGCGTTGGGATTACCCACCTTACTTAAACACGTAAGAATACGGGATTTAACCTGAATGGATCGATGTTTCGTATGATTGTATTCATCGATTATTTTAGACAAAATATCCATCTACCTATACAAATCTCTCAAACGAAATAAATGTACAATGTGAAGCTACCAGCATTATTCGACAGTCCTAACCTCGCAAGGAACCGAGTTGCTGGTGAAATTAAAAGGTATTGGTCACATCAAACACATCTCTATACAAACGTATACAGACTTGACTTCAATACAGAAACAAAAACTCACGAAGTTGTATGAATCGTGTATTTAATAGGGGTGGAAAAGGATACATATATGTATATACTGTTGGCATAATAATATAATATAAAATAAATATAATAATAATCATTCTAACATGATAACGGAAGTATCTTGTTCGATGTTGATATCATGGACATACCAAAGGTGAATGTAATGGGAGGTTTAAAATGATGTCTACGATGGAAGACGAAGAAAAACAAGATGATACCGGAAAATATAAAATTTGCAAGCCATGAAAGAAAATAGTCATATATCAATCTAACCAGTTAAATAAAGAACAGGCTGTGCATCTAATGATGCACTACAATCTTTCTTTACCTTGCACTTGAAGTCACGTAAATATAGGATGATACGTTACCAGTACTATTTGACAATCCTAAACTTGCAAGGAGTCGAATTCCTGACGCGCGAAGTTGTATGAATCGTGTATTTAACAAGGGCGAAAAAGGACATACATATCAATCCGTTATTAGTGGAAGAGGGGTAAAACATTACTATGTTCTGATAACGGAACTATCTCATCCGATGTTCACATCATAGATATATCGAAGGCGAATATAAATATTCCAAATGATGAATAAGCGTGTATCCCATGGTGAATTACTGCAGTCTTTCGTCCAGCATGAAAAATATATATAGGACGACCAATTATCCGCGCTGACACGCGTAATCTAGGTATTGGTCACATCGACACCCAAAACAACCTATCAATATGTAAATGTATACGGACTTGACTTCATCATAAAGACGAAAATGTAGGAAGTTGTATCGATCATGTATTTAACAAGGGGAAAAAGGATATACATATCGATCTATTATTAATGGAAGAGGATCAATACATCATTATGTTCTGATATCAGGTTGTTTCGATCGGTATCAATATCATAGACATATCAAAGGTGAATGTAATAGAATGTTAACCGTAGTGACGATAACCGAGACGAAGAAGAAAGCAAGATTGTTGGGGTGATATAAAATTTGTAAATCACGAACGAAAAACGGCGCTACGTATTATGCTCTACATCGACTTTGCGTGTAAACCAATAGAATCATACTGGTCCGAGTCTCAAACAGCAAATACAAGTGGAATGCGTATTATGCATAAGCATAACAACGTTCACTGTACCGGACTGAATAAACGTTTTCGTGCAACGATTGCCGGAAATACATCAAACAACTATACAACCGTCACATGGAATTCCCCAAACACATGAACCACTTCACCGCCAGCGGGCGCAGAGCATAACACTGAAGTCGAAAAATGACATATATGCGAAAAGGAATTAAACGAACATAAAGTAACAGAACATCTCCATTTGACTTAACCATTCTGGGGTTTAGCGCATTCCAGTTGTAACCTCAACTGCAAAATACCTACACTCGTTCCGATTTTCTTCTATAATTTAAGTGGATATGACAGTCATCTTCAAATACGCCAGCTGGACGACGATAGCGAAGATATCGACGTTATCCCACTTAATAAAGAAAAATATATCAGCTTCATCAAGATGTTTAAATCGGATCAGTATGACGATAAGGTAGATGTATTTCGAAAAATAAATATTAAAATGCGATTTATGGACTCGTTCAGATTTATGGCGGTATCTATTGAGAAACAGGATGAAATGTTTCCTCAAAATCAATGTCAATATGTGCAGACGTACGACTAACAGTTGAAGTTCATAACAAACGCACATCCCCGTACTAATATCAACAAGTACGAAAATTAAATGAATCGACTCTATTGCCCAAGAACAGCTTCCACGACACATTGACAGATAAAGGCGTTAGCGATCAAGACTACGAATACACTATAGTAGTCTAAAACACGATCACTCGTTCCAACTTACTGTAATATTGGAATATTTACCTTAAAACCGACCTTCCGCTGTCCGTAGACGTATTTGGAAATTTTTAATTTTTATAAGTATATCACGATTCACAAACGATTTGAACCCAACCCACTACAACAACAACTGATAATTTCAAGAATATGAGTATTCAGTGTGGTTTATCCCAAGTTAGTTTTCACCATGCAAGAGTCAAAAATAAATACCTAACCGTTTATGATAGCAGTGACCCATCAACCTACTTAGTAGTCTGAGGTGCTAATAATTTATGTGGGTAAGTTATGTCTCAATCGCTGTCCTACAACAAATTCGAGTGGATGAACCCCGATGAAGTTGATCACCTCGACGTTAGTAGCATAGCGGACAACGATGAAACGCTATTGAACGATGTCCGAAACGACCATCAGCTCCTTCTCCAAAACATAATTCATACAAAATCTATAACAAACAACATTGCATTATACATCATCCCAACCTTAAGCAGACCATATTCAACGGTCTAGAACTCCCATTCACCCATCCAGTACTACGATTCAACCAGTTCACATGTCTGAAATATTATATTCATTAGAACACCTTCCTGAGGAACCGGTCCGAGGATGACTTCTAGATGAATTTTTTAAATTAATGAACAATTCCGTTTACAGAAAAACGAAGGAGAACAGCGATAAACAAGTATATGTTTAACTGCTAACGTATTGAAAGGATTTGAGGTGAAGACGAGACGCTGGACCTCTGATTGCAAAACAGAAGTTTAAAAACATCAATATATTTAGCGATAATTTTACAGTAATTCAAATGAAGATACTTAAAGTCGTCTACAATAAATCCGCATATATCGGTTTCATCGTCTTGAAATTGTCGAAACTGCTGATGTATGACTTTCACTACAACTACCTGAAACGGTTGTACTAGAATAAAATACCATTATGCTATATGAATACCTACAGATAGCTTCATACTATACATTGAAACTGAGAACGTGTATGCCGATATTAATCGAAATTCGCATACATTTAACACAATTGATTATGAATACGATATAATTCATACGAAATAAGCTCGTGCAGGGAATGTTTACATCGAAGAATTTGTCGATTTTCGATCAAAGATGGTCGGACTTCAAGTAGATAACAAATAAAACGTGTGAAGGGATCCGACCAACGACAATTTGCTGTATAAAACACAGCATCTATTCAGGACGGCTCTGCACGATATTTATCTAATATGGAAAGCAGGAAATTGGCACTACCATGCTTGAACGATAAGAGGTGCATCCATACTAATAGGCTAATGATATACATACACACGCCTAGGGTACAACAAGACAATCAAGACTGAAAAATAGAGGTTTAAGGTAAAAATGCAATTACCATACAGAAGCAAATTGAAACCTGTTGTCCCACGAATTTCTTCACAACCAGATTTATCATCAGCTTAAACAACACGGGCAACGTAAATATCTACAGCTACATAGGATATCTCTCGTACTGAAGCAAGGTAGGATTTTAAGACATCTGTATTTTTATGAAAATTTATGAAATTTTAAATTGCAAGAGGGGTTGTATACCTTCCAGACACGCAGGCATGCGTGTTGTCCACATCATCGACTCCGAAAGGTGGACAACACGCATGCCTGCGTGTCTGGAAGGTATACAACCCCTCTTGCAATTTAAAATTCGGTTCAACAACCTCGAAAATTCAAAATTCGCGTCAACCTCCCTTGAAATTTAAAATTCGCGTCAACATCCCTGGAAATTCAAAATTCGCGCCAACCTCCCCGGAAATTCAACATTCCCGCCATCTGAAAGAGTGACCCCTTTTCCCCTCCCCGACTGCATATTGGCAAGTATGCCACTCAAAAACGTCTTGACGTTTGACGTTGGATAGTAAGTGCTGACGTCACAGCTCCTATACCGTCTTATTTGCTCGCCGTCATCTATTTTAACGCTTATATCCAAGTCAGTGTTCAGTAGGGATATTCTTTGGTTAATCAGCTTCTACAAGTAGTACATGTTACTAATGTTTCGCATGACAAACACGCTGCTGTCCGTGGCTCGTTCGAGTCGGTTAAAAACACTCAGACATTGCATTTTATTAAAAATATATTGACCGTCAGATAAATTGGCGTTCACATACAATAATAACATATAAACATTAATATTTTCATAAAAATACAGATGTCTTAAAATCTTACCTTGCTTCAGTACGAGAGATATCCTATGTAGCTGTAGATATTTACGTTGCCCGTGTTGTTTAAGCTGATGATGATAAATCTGGTTGTGAAGAAATTCGTGGGACAACAGGTTTCGGTTTGCTTCTGGATGGTAATTGCATTTTTACCTTAAACCTCTATTTTTCAGTCTTGATTGTCTTGTTGTACCCTAGGCGTGTGTATGTATATCATTAGCCTATTAGTATGGATGCACCTCTTATCGTTCAAGCATGGTAGTGCCAATTTCCTGCTTTCCATATTAGATAAATATCGTGCAGAGCCGTCCTGAATAGATGCTGTGTTTTATACAGCAAATTGTCGTTGGTCGGATCCCTTCACACGTTTTATTTGTTATCTACTTGAAGTCCGACCATCTTTGATCGAAAATCGACAAATTCTTCGATGTAAACATTCCCTGCACGAGCTTATTTCGTATGAATTATATCGTATTCATAATCAATTGTGTTAAATGTATGCGAATTTCGATTAATATCGGCATACACGTTCTCAGTTTCAATGTATAGTATGAAGCTATCTGTAGGTATTCATATAGCATAATGGTATTTTATTCTAGTACAACCGTTTCAGGTAGTTGTAGTGAAAGTCATACATCAGCAGTTTCGACAATTTCAAGACGATGAAACCGATATATGCGGATTTATTGTAGACGACTTTAAGTATCTTCATTTGAATTACTGTAAAATTATCGCTAAATATATTGATGTTTTTAAACTTCTGTTTTGCAATCAGAGGTCCAGCGTCTCGTCTTCACCTCAAATCCTTTCAATACGTTAGCAGTTAAACATATACTTGTTTATCGCTGTTCTCCTTCGTTTTTCTGTAAACGGAATTGTTCATTAATTTAAAAAATTCATCTAGAAGTCATCCTCGGACCGGTTCCTCAGGAAGGTGTTCTAATGAATATAATATTTCAGACATGTGAACTGGTTGAATCGTAGTACTGGATGGGTGAATGGGAGTTCTAGACCGTTGAATATGGTCTGCTTAAGGTTGGGATGATGTATAATGCAATGTTGTTTGTTATAGATTTTGTATGAATTATGTTTTGGAGAAGGAGCTGATGGTCGTTTCGGACATCGTTCAATAGCGTTTCATCGTTGTCCGCTATGCTACTAACGTCGAGGTGATCAACTTCATCGGGGTTCATCCACTCGAATTTGTTGTAGGACAGCGATTGAGACATAACTTACCCACATAAATTATTAGCACCTCAGACTACTAAGTAGGTTGATGGGTCACTGCTATCATAAACGGTTAGGTATTTATTTTTGACTCTTGCATGGTGAAAACTAACTTGGGATAAACCACACTGAATACTCATATTCTTGAAATTATCAGTTGTTGTTGTAGTGGGTTGGGTTCAAATCGTTTGTGAATCGTGATATACTTATAAAAATTAAAAATTTCCAAATACGTCTACGGACAGCGGAAGGTCGGTTTTAAGGTAAATATTCCAATATTACAGTAAGTTGGAACGAGTGATCGTGTTTTAGACTACTATAGTGTATTCGTAGTCTTGATCGCTAACGCCTTTATCTGTCAATGTGTCGTGGAAGCTGTTCTTGGGCAATAGAGTCGATTCATTTAATTTTCGTACTTGTTGATATTAGTACGGGGATGTGCGTTTGTTATGAACTTCAACTGTTAGTCGTACGTCTGCACATATTGACATTGATTTTGAGGAAACATTTCATCCTGTTTCTCAATAGATACCGCCATAAATCTGAACGAGTCCATAAATCGCATTTTAATATTTATTTTTCGAAATACATCTACCTTATCGTCATACTGATCCGATTTAAACATCTTGATGAAGCTGATATATTTTTCTTTATTAAGTGGGATAACGTCGATATCTTCGCTATCGTCGTCCAGCTGGCGTATTTGAAGATGACTGTCATATCCACTTAAATTATAGAAGAAAATCGGAACGAGTGTAGGTATTTTGCAGTTGAGGTTACAATTGGAATGCGCTAAACCCCAGAATGGTTAAGTCAAATGGAGATGTTCTGTTACTTTATGTTCGTTTAATTCCTTTTCGCATATATGTCATTTTTCGACTTCAGTGTTATGCTCTGCGCCCGCTGGCGGTGAAGTGGTTCATGTGTTTGGGGAATTCCATGTGACGGTTGTATAGTTGTTTGATGTATTTCCGGCAATCGTTGCACGAAAACGTTTATTCAGTCCGGTACAGTGAACGTTGTTATGCTTATGCATAATACGCATTCCACTTGTATTTGCTGTTTGAGACTCGGACCAGTATGATTCTATTGGTTTACACGCAAAGTCGATGTAGAGCATAATACGTAGCGCCGTTTTTCGTTCGTGATTTACAAATTTTATATCACCCCAACAATCTTGCTTTCTTCTTCGTCTCGGTTATCGTCACTACGGTTAACATTCTATTACATTCACCTTTGATATGTCTATGATATTGATACCGATCGAAACAACCTGATATCAGAACATAATGATGTATTGATCCTCTTCCATTAATAATAGATCGATATATATATCCTTTTTCCCCTTGTTAAATACATGATCGATACAACTTCCTACATTTTCGTCTTTATGATGAAGTCAAGTCCGTATACATTTACATATTGATAGGTTGTTTTGGGTGTCGATGTGATCAATACCTAGATTACGCGTGTCAGTGCGGATAATTGGTCGTCCTATATATATTTTTTCATGCTGGACGAAAGACTGCAGTAATTCACCATGGGATACACGCTTATTCATCATTTGGAATATTTATATTCGCCTTCGATATATCTATGATGTGAACATCGGATGAGATA
Source organism: Chrysina gloriosa (assembly GCA_038088585.1). NCBI lineage: Eukaryota > Metazoa > Arthropoda > Insecta > Coleoptera > Scarabaeidae > Chrysina > Chrysina gloriosa. The sequence continues at coordinate 47,600,398 of CM076088.1, read as the reverse complement.
GTTCCGTTATCAGAACATAGTAATGTTTTACTCCTCTTCCACTAATAACGGATTGATATGTATGTCCTTTTTCGCCCTTGTTAAATACACGATTCATACAACTTCGCGCGTCAGGAATTCGACTCCTTGCAAGTTTAGGATTGTCAAATAGTACTGGTAACGTATCATCCTATATTTACGTGACTTCAAGTGCAAGGTAAAGAAAGATTGTAGTGCATCATTAGATGCACAGCCTGTTCTTTATTTAACTGGTTAGATTGATATATGACTATTTTCTTTCATGGCTTGCAAATTTTATATTTTCCGGTATCATCTTGTTTTTTCTTCGTCTTCCATCGTAGACATCATTTTAAACATCCCATTACATTCACCTTTGGTATGTCCATGATATCAACATCGAACAAGATACTTCCGTTATCATGTTAGAATGATTATTATTATATTTATTTTATATTATATTATTATGCCAACAGTATATACATATATGTATCCTTTTCCACCCCTATTAAATACACGATTCATACAACTTCGTGAGTTTTTGTTTCTGTATTGAAGTCAAGTCTGTATACGTTTGTATAGAGATGTGTTTGATGTGACCAATACCTTTTAATTTCACCAGCAACTCGGTTCCTTGCGAGGTTAGGACTGTCGAATAACGCTGGTAGCTTCACATTGTACATTTATTTCGTTTGAGAGATTTGTATAGGTAGATGGATATTTTGTCTAAAATAATCGATGAATACAATCATACGAAACATCGATCCATTCAGGTTAAATCCCGTATTCTTACGTGCTTAAGTAAGGTGGGTAATCCCAACGCATATTTAATTGAAGATGTAAACGAGAAACCGATTCTGGGGTGTTCCTATAAACAGAAATAGCAGAAATTCAAATATGAGAACGTATACTCCCTCGAAGGAGTTTTACCTAGAAAATGAGATCGAATCAGTTGGATTTTATAACTTCCACAGCAGTTGGATAAACATTCTTACGCTGTTTTGCTATACTTACTTATTAGTAAAATTGCATTATTCTATTACTGCATACTTATTATAAATATTGTTCCACCCTTTAAATAAAATTCGTAAAGTTTATGATGATATATTTTATTCAATATAATATGTATAAAATTATTTTACTCCGTTATTATATTTCACTCGCTGCACTGTTTCTTGGAAAGCGTCGGTCCATCGATATTACCTTCACGTCGGATAATACTGTTGGAATATCCTATATTTATGCAAATTTTCATATTGTAGGTTGTATTACATCATGGGGTGCCTGCTTTATCATTATTGTTCCGGGTGATTTTTATGATGAACATATCCTCTTCAAGTTTAAGAGAATTGCTGTTCAGATGCGCATGGAAACAGAGGTGTTCATTGTGTAATGTAGCCGTGGGTAAGGTTTGGTCGCGGCATCGAAAATCATGTTTCGACATGCTATTCGCCGGATGGTTCGTTTTACTTGGTGGCTGCTTCTCTTCTGAAACATCTCGTTTCTTGGTTATGGAATCGATATTATGCGTTTTCTTATGTCGAGACAGACTATCCGATCTCGTAAAAATTTCCTCACATATGGTGCATGTGTAATATTTATTATTTAAGTAGGGGTGTCTGTTCAATCCATCTTTTCTTGCAAACGTTTTGTGGCATATCTCACACTCCATCTTAAACTATAATATTGCAGTCTATTAGGGAAAGTTTTATTAGATACCGACTGTATAGGATCGTTATAGAAAATCCACATATCTTACTGAAAGATACTGATTTCTATCCGTCTACGACCTGACCGAGCCTGATATGTTTGACTTTGTTGATTTACAATCGATTATTGTTGGTATAAGCGTTCCAGTTAAACATAAGCCTATGTGATACGTTTTAATAATTTACTAACTAATTGACTTACGTTCCATTTTCTTATAATATCGTATTAAAGTATAATATCTAAACCTATTTGTGATGTCTAATGATGTAGCGTACTGTGATTAGCGGTTGGTCAATCGTATGAAGCTCGGGTCATCTCCCGATTCCTCAGTTAGGTGTATTTTACGTTCAAACGTATAAACCGATTCTTCACGTTACTGATGAGCGATCGAAAGTATATAGTGTTCAGCAGGACCAACTTGCGCATGTGCAGTGACGTCATCACTTACTGTCTGACGTTAAACACCTTGATCAGTGTTAAGGAAGTTGTTGGGGAACTACCTTCCTATATATAGCATAACATTCATCCTGTTCATATTAAAATATAACGTTGAAACCTGTTTGTGATGTCTAACGATGTATCGTACTGCGATTGGTGGTCGATCAATCGTATGAAATTCGGGTCATCTCCCGATTCCTCAGTTTGGTGTAGTTTACATTTAAACATATAAACCGCTTCTTCACCTTACTAATGACCGATCAATAGTATGTAATGTTCACCAGGGCTAACTTGCGCATGTCCAGTGACTTTATTACTTACTGTCTGACGTTAAACAGCTTGATCAATGTTAAGGATGTTGTTGGGTGAACTACCTTCCTATACATATCGGGGAATTTTGAATTTCGAGTTCGTAACCAATCAGAGCGTGGCATTGTATAGGATGCGACCAATCAGAACGCTGCATTTTGTATGATATCATGAATGAGAACGCTCTTCCCATCTAACATTCACCCTGTTTATGCCATGATGGTATTACGTAATATCTTATTAGGGATCTATACATAATTATCTGTTTTATCAATATCTTCTGACTAAGAGCGAAGTTCTAACATATCCCTTGCATCCAAAATTATCGTCTAAACCTGTTTGTGATGTAATAGTATTGCGTAATATTACGTAATATATGGGAACATATCCGCAACAATCAGCACGTTGGCAATAGCGACCCTCATGCGATCACCTAAGTCAAACAGCGACGCGCGCGATCAGTACTTGGATGGTGCACCGTATGTGTATTTAAAAATGCAACAGTCATAGCACGTTGGCAATAGTCGTTCTCGCCCTTTCACTGAAGTCAAACAGTAAGGCGTGGGGTCAGTACTTGGATGGTGTACCGTCTATCTATTTAAAAATGCAACAGTCATAGCACGTTGGCAATAGCCGTTCTCGTCCTTTCACCAAAGTCAAACAGTAAGGCGCGGGGTCAGTACTTGGATGGTGTACCGTTTGTCTATTTAAAAATGCAACAGTTATAGCACGTTGGCAATAGCCGTTCTCGTCCTTTCACCGAAGTCAAACAGCGTCGAGCGCGGTCAGTACATGGATGGTGTATCGTCGAAACCAGTTTGTGACGTCATGGTATTACGTAATCTTTTAACTTTATAAACCTTCCGGCCAACGTCTCCTGATCCTCCCCATCTTCTGGTGAAATACCCAATTTCCTAATTGGACCTGTTACCACCTACAGCTCCCTGCACTCCGAGCAGCAGCGACACCTTCCGCTCGAAAGCGACACTACATACAGCCACCTGTACTACTGCCATTACAGGCGTCCTACCGAACAGCGACACCTACCGGCCAAAAGCGACACTACATACAGCCACCTATATTACCGGCATCTACCAAACAGAGGCACCTCCCGCTCAAAAGCGGCACTACATACTACATACTACGTAGGCCCCCCACCGAACAGCGACACCTACCGGTCGAAAGCGATACTACATACAGCCCCTGTACTACTGGCATTACAGGCGTCCTACCGAACAGCGACACCTACCGGTCAAAAGCGGCATTACATACAGTCACCTGTATTACCGGCACTGCCCAGTTATCTACCTTACCGACCAGAGGGGCGGGAGTTTTGAATTTTCCGGGGAGGGGGTTGTTGCCCATTTTTAACCCTCCAACCGGGGTTGTGGACCCCATTTTCATACACGCGCGCTTGAGGTTGTGACTACCTTCCAGTATACACGGTCGGGGTTGTGACTGAGCGGTTGAGCGGGTGAGCGGGTGTTCCAGAACCCGCCTTCTCTCTCTACTTACGTGCAATGCAGACCAGTGAGCAGGCGCAAGTCAAAACATTTAGTATGAAAATACGAAAGGTTCTAATTTCATACAGTGATTTTGCACAGAAAAATAGTACAGTGTTTTATATTGGACTATAAAATAGTATTCAATTTTTACGTGCAATTTAATATGATAATGTAAAACGGGCTTTAGAGTGTAAAACGAAATTGTAGTCGGTATGCGTATAGTTGTTGTCGTTGCTCACATTGATTTTCATTTGTTAATACTTTCCATTATTTTGTATTTATATAAAATACACTTTTAGTTGTCTTTTATTTATCGAAAGTTTAGGTTTTAATCTTTATTAGTGTAGAAGAAGGAAAAAATGTAATTCCTTCTTTTAATTATTCGATTGTACATAAAAATAAACATAACACATAATCTCGACACGAGTTTTGGTTTGTGAACTTATCGAAGTGTTTTTAAAAAGAAAATTTAAGTTTTGGCAATTTATTAAAAGACGTAAGTGTTCATAGTACTTAAGCCTAGTAACAAAAGCATTGTTCTTACTCTAACTATCCTATTTACGTATTGAAATTGCAAGCTAGGCGTTGATAACTTTATCTTCTCTATTCCTATGTTTTCGGGAATGTAACTCCTCCCTGCTTAGAGTGAAAATCCACGATGATCCGGGAGATTTTCAGCGGGTTGTTGAACTCCATAAATCTTCTTATATTTTGCGATACATAATTTATATAGGATCGAAACTATCGTTAAAATTAGTAGAATATGTAATATTATTGTCCAAAAGCTTATTTTAAAGTTTACAGGTTCTACATCATTTACCTTCTCTACTTTTATCTTTTGCATCTCTAAGGTATTTCTTAGCTTATTGTAGTATGGTAATACTCCATTAGTAAAATTATCAATAAAAAGATGTAAATTTTATAGAAAGCATTCTTTAAGAAATAGAAAAGCGTTGTAAACATTTACCACACACATACACTTGAAACATTTCAAAATCTAGAATTCCAAATTGCTATAACGACGTGCAAACACAAATTAAGTTTGTTTATAAACGACGAAAGAAGTCAGATAAAAAGTTACACAAAATACCAGGGTTGGAAAGAAGCAGACCACATCAAAAAAGAAGTTGTTTACAAACGACGAACAGACCGAAGAAAAGAGAAATTCAATAAAAGGAAAAGACCAAAGAAAAGAAGTGAAGAAAGAATTCAAGAGAGAGACAGAGAGAAGTTAAGAATTAGAAAACAAATTACACTTATACACACATTAGGTGATATATTTTGATTATATTGTTCATTATTTTGTTAATATAATACTAAAATTTTATAAATTATTATTTGTAATAATTTCTGCTTTCTATACAATTAACTAAAATTCATACTACATTATGCATTTCATCCAAATTTACATTTTCTATTTTAAGAGGTTCAATATTTTCGAATACATTGTTTAATCGAATATTTTTAAAATACAATTTTGGTATTAACATATTTTGTATATTACTTTTATGTTTCCTAAAGTTCTTTATTTGTACATTATTGATCTGAAGAATACAGTTATCGTAAATTTCTATTAAGAAGGTACCTTTAATTGGTATTTCATTAATTTCTTTTCCACAGGTTTGCTTGACATTAGTTTGATTTTGCGTTATCAAAATCCATTGGTTCCTTTCTAGTTTTTGAATTTTCATATCTTCTATTATAACAGGAACTTTGTTACACATTGATAAGTCTTCAAAATATTTTAACATTTGTATTTCGCATGGAATTGAATGACGAATTTTTAATGGATTAAGTTCATGGCAAATGTATTCGTTCGGAGTGATATCCTGACATTTTGTATCGAAAAACATCATATAATTATCGTCATTTAGAATTAAATATCGGGATTGTGGTATTATAACATTTAAAGATTGATTTTGATATACAGGAAGTGAATACAAATGATAATAGTTGTAAGTCTTACTTTCGACAATGGGAATATCTAGTATGAATATTATTTGATTCCTTTTGCTATATGCTTTTACTTCAATGGTTTTTTCGAACATTAATATATTTTCAATCTTTGGTTCAAAAGGTAACTTATTTCGAGGTAAATAAGTTTCAATTCCTTTAATTTCGTTTAATAATTCATTGGGTTCAATCATTGAATTATGAAATGTATTTAATTTGGAAAACGTTATAGCTACTTCTATTTTCTCTAGGGTTGTATGTATGATTTCAAAAGATGTCAGAACTTGTCAGATTATCATGTAAATTATAGTTCTGAAAGTTCTGGCACTTAAATTTGCAATTTTTACCGTTTGTAAGGTTTTTTCTATTTGCACAACTTTTTCGTTTAAATTGAGTTGATTGTGGAAAAGGGGTTTTTGTATGATTATCAAATAGTTCAATTGATTTTTCTAATAATGTGATTTGTTCTTTAACTAGCGTTTTTAATTTAACTTGATTATCCGATAGTTTACTTATTGCGTTATCATATTTTAGGGCATCTGTTTGATCTAGATTTCCGGTTATAGATTTGATTATTGATCCTAAGCCGTCGATTAAACCTCTTTTCGTTCTTTCTTTTATTAAAGGATTTAATTGTTTACATTGCGTTTCGATTTTTCTTTCTAAAATGGTTACTAAATTATATGAATTATAGAAATTATCTTTATAATAATTAATGGAGGAGTTCGTGTATATATTAGTATTCTCAAAAGCATTTTTGAGTTGATGAAATTTGTTTTGAATTGTCTTAAATTCCAAAATAACATTATTAATATCATATATTTGAATAAACGACCAAGAGTCGATTTTATTTTGTGCGTTGCCAATTTTAATAGGAAGAAGTCCTGGATTGTAGTTCAGGTCATGAAATTTAGGAGGGATTAATTCTCCGTAGATGAAGCTTGTGAGGGTCCTGCAACAGGAGGATCTTTTAATTCTTTAATGTGTACTATTTCTCTGTTTTTATTTTTTAATTTTTTATTAGCAATTTCTACTCTGTTTCTTTCTAGAATATTCGTTATTTCATAAGGGCCTAAGAATTTATTAGTTTTCTTATTTCTAGTTTGGGGATTCTTTTTATAGACAGTCTGTCCTAATTTGAAAGTATTATTTGTGTCTCCTTGGGTATTATGTTTCTGAACTATTTTTTGTTTGTCGTTTTCTAATTTTTCTGCAACATTTTCATATACTTTTTCTAATTTCTTTTTGTGGTTGTCAGCGTAATCAGAGTAAAATGGAATGGGTAAAAATATATCATTGGGGTTTCTGCTGTATGTGTGTCCAAATGTTAATTCAAATGGCGTATAATTTGTTGAACTGTGTATTGAACCGTTATATCCAATAATAGCATAATTCATGAGATCGTCTTTTTCATTTGAATACGTTTCTTTTAGAATTCTTAAGTGTTCTATTATCGTTGAGTGAAATCTTTCTACTATAGAATTAGATTCATGATGAGCGGGGGTAGTGAAATGTATTTTTATTTTATGTAGATTCAAAATTTCCTTTACAGTTTCATTATTAAATTCGCGTCCGTTGTCTATAATAATTTTTTCTGGGATTCCAAAACATGAAAAGTATTTAATTAAAGCGTTACTTATGTGTATCGCGGTTTTCCCTGCGATTTCTAAAGCTTGCGCGAATTTTGTAAAAGCGTCGACAATTGTTAAATAGTTTTTTCCATCGAAAATGATAATATCCATATGGACTATTTGGAAGGGTTTATCCGCGGTTTCGGTGTTCATTAATGGTACATAGGGTGTTTTCCTGGCATACTTTGTTCTTTGACAAATTTCGCATGAATTGATAAAATTGGTTACCGTATTTTTTATTCCTATCCAAAAATAATTTTTCTTCAATTGTTCTAGTGTTTCGTTGATTCCTCTGTGGTTCGTTGAACTACAGCGATGAGTTTTAATCAATAAAATTTGTGTTTCCTTGTCAATTACGGTGTTTACTAATTTTAAACATCTTATTAATTTTGGGCCATTTTCAGAAAAATGTTCTAAATATACTTGATTGAAATTTTTGTATAATTCGTCTGTGTAGAAGTATACACAATATAATTTATTTGTAGTTGTATAATTCTTTAGAAATTGTAATATTAAGTTTCGGTTTTGTTTAAGAGGAATTTTAACATGAAGGATTTTATGGTGTTCGTATATTTCTTCTTTTACTTCGAGTTTTGGATATAAATTTGGGAAAACTAAAATTTGGTTTACTTTATTATTTATAATTTCGTCTAATATTGTAATACCATTATCTGTTGTTTCATTGAAAGTTGTGTGCTGTGTAGACATTGTTCTTTGATCGTTATCAGGAGGTTTAATTTGGATATCTGAAAGTATTCTAATTTTGGGTTGGTTTTGAGTTGCTGTGTTTTGGGGAATTTCTGGTTGATTTAAATCTAAATTTTCCGGGTTTTCAATAGGATTTTCAGCTGCATGATGTAAATAATCTAAAATGTCTTGGTCTATTTCTCCTGGGTTATTTATGACTGATTCATTTTCGATTGTATTAATTTTGATTCTCGAAAGCGCGTCTGCATTAGAATTTAATTTGCCTTTTTATATTCAATTTCATAGTCAAATTCTTCGAGTTCTAGCCTCCATCGTACGAGTTTAGAATTTGGTTCTTTTAGTTTAAATAACCATGTGAGTGGTCTATGATCTGTATAAATAGTAAATTTACGGCCAAAAAGATAAGGTCTGAAATGTTTACAAGCCCACACGATTCCCTAGAGCTCTTTTTCAATTGTGCTGTAATTTTGTTCAGCTCCGTTTAAGGTTCGTGAAGCGAATGCTATTGGTTTATCTGATCCAATAGGACCTTGTGATAATACTGCTCCTATTGCTAAATCTGATGCATCTGTTGTTAAAATAAATTTTTCAGAAAAATTTGGATATTGCAATATAGGTGCGTTAATTAATAATTTTTTAAATGTATTAAAAGCATTTAAATAATTCTGATTGATGATGACTTTACGATCTTTTTTAAACAATTGGTTAGTGGTTTGGTTATTTTTGAAAAATCTTTAATAAATTTACGGTAATATCCTATTAATCCTAGGAAGCTTTTAATTTCTCGTTGTGTTTTAGGGATAGGGAATTGTTTAACAGCATGAATTTTGTCCGGATTAGGTCTAACGCCTTCGGGTGTGATAATATGTCGTAAATAATTAACTTCTTTTCTTAAACATTCTGATTTATCAAGTTGGATTTTGAAATTTCTAGCATTTTCTGTATTTGTGATTTGACCTCTTGTTTGTGAATTTCGGGGTATCTATACTGTTTCGTGAAAATAGGTGAATCATTGGTTAGATTAATTTGATGTCGAATTTTGTTTGTAAAAGTTAGAGGGATTTTTTCACAGTGAAATATATCGCGGTACTCAAGGCATAATTTATGTATTGCTCGTCTTTCTTCTACATTGCAGTGATTTAGGCGAAGGTTTTTTAAATTTTCTTTTAGCAAGTTATCTTGTGTCGTCTTTATTTTATTAGTACTAGTTTGATTCGTAAAATAGACTTCGTTAATATTTAATTGTTCGATTTCGTAAGGTTCTTCTATCTCTATTGATACTGGTTGCATATCGGAATTAATTATTGTCGTTATAGCAAAATAATTTTCAACATTCACTAAAGCGCTAGGTGATTCTGTATTAGGTCCATATTTTATGTAATCTAAATGTCCTATACCTTTTTCTATTGTTACTGGTAATTTTACAATTTGTTCGGTTCTCGCGGGAATAGTAATTGAATATTTATGAACTTTAAGGTTTCTTTTTAATTTGGTTAATTCTTCACTTTCATATATTATCGGAATTTTGACTCGCGGTGTTATTAGTAATTTTGAGTTTACGTTTACTGAAGCTTTTAATTGTTTCAATAAATCTACTCCTATTAATCCGTCATATTTTTCGCTAAATTTAAAAATGTAAAATTTATGAGTTTCATTTACGTTAAACATATTAAAAACGGGAATAATCATTACTTCGTCGTGATATGTGATACTGTGAGCTGTTTCAATGTTAAAATCTTCTTTAAAAATATAATTGTAATAAAATTTGTAGGCTAATTCGGGATTTATTAAACTTCTACTACTACTGTATCTATTAAGAAATTTGCGTCTAATTCGGGTATATAAACGTATGGTAAATTTGCTCGGACTAAATTGTTAAAATTGCTAAAATGTTATTAGGTCTGGTTGTTTAAAGGTGAAGTCTGGTGAAAATTTACATTTTCATCTTCGTTGTCGACAAAATCTTCTGGTTCTATATAATTAATGTCGTATTGGGGTTGTTCGTTTATTGGTGTTTCGGGAATAGTGTCATAGTATTCAGGATTTTCATCAAAATTTTCATTGTAAGAGTTTTCATTAAGTTCGTAATGATTTAAGTGATTTTTGTTTCTATTTAGGGATTTAATTGTGGAAGCATCAATTGGTTCTGGTTTATTTTCATAATTTGGTTGGGGAAATCTGCGAATTATTTGGCTTTGTCTCTGTTGCGAGAAAGGAGTATGGAAATTGAAATTAGTTTGTTGCGGGTCATTTTGTCTGTGTGCAAAATTATGATTTTGTTGCGCTTGTTGGTAGAAGGGTTTGGGTTGAAAATTTGGTCTTGGCGGTAGATTAAATTGTTGTCTAAATTGCGAATTAAATTGGGGAGTTGGTTGTGGTCTATAGTCTGAAGTAAATTTGGGAGTAAATTGTGGTTTATATTGTGGGGTGAATTGGGGGGTAGATTGTGGTTTATAATTGGCTGGTGTGACTCTTTCTTGGGGTTTAAAGTGATTTTGTGTGTTCAATGTTGTTGATTGGTTCTGTACATACTGAAAATTTTCTTCTTCGATTACAAGTGACATTGCTTTTTCCAAAGAATCAGGGTTTCTTAGTCTGACATTGTTTTGTAATTGACCCGACAATCCTTTTATAAAAGTTTTCAACGAAAGGTCTTCATAATTTTGTAATTTAATGGTTTTTTCATTAAGTGGGATATTTTCTAAATTTAGCTTTGAAATTATCAATCTTCTAGCGTCTTGCAATCTCATTCCAAAATTGTATGGCGTTTCGCCTCTGTGTGGTCGTAAGGCTAACAAATCTTGCAATAAGCAATCTATATTTCTTTGATCTCCAAAACAAAAATTTAAAGCGTTTTTAATTTCATTCCAGGTTCTTAATTCAATTCTGGATACTATTAAATTTAGTGCTCTACCGGTCAATTTGCCAATAATCGCTCTAATTATGATATTTTTAATCTGCGGTAAATTTAATGGTTCGTAAGTTTGAATTAAATTTTCACAGTGATCTATGAAAATACCTAGTGTGTGGGGGTTACCATCATAGTTAGGAATGATATCCATTTGTAATTTTAATAATTGGTAATTCACGGGGTTTGCGTTTTGATTCTGCATTTCGGTATTTATTTTAAGCGTAGTTTCGAATAGTTGTGTTAAATCTTCAATGGACATATGGTATTTCAATTGTTAAAAATAAGACTTATTACAATAAATATAAAATTCGACTTACATTACTAAAATTGCTCGTTTCATTGTTCTTTTCCTCGTTTTTCCTTGTTCTTTTCTCAACCTAGCTGGATTTCGGCGATTTTGTCCTCCTCCAGTTCTCGGAATCCTGGCGATCTTTGTCCGGTTCCAAGTTGTTAGATTTGGCGATGTAAGTTTTTGTAGCAGTGGCTCCAGCCTTCTAGAATAATCGGTCTACGGAATTGACGTGGCAACAATCACCAAACATTGCAGGGTTTCTCTGTACAAATATGGAACTACTGCATTTATGGTTTTAACTCAATATATGTTATAAGACGGTCTTGACGTAAAATATGCACTGGTGCTTATATTATATATAGCCGTAAAATAACCATGTTACTGTGTGAGGAAACAAAACATTAACGCCATGTAATATCTTCTTCTTCTTCTCGTCAATCCTTATGCCTTTCAGCGTCGGATTATTTTTGGATCTTACGACGATTTAATCCATTCTTTCCATCGTGTCCGGTCTGTACTCATTCTTCTCATTTCTGCTATGGTCTCCCCTCGCTTTCGTCCTAATTCGTTGACTCTGTCAACCCATTTTTTGCTTGGTCTTTCCTTTTTTCTTCTCCCGCTATTTTTGGCTTCTATTATTTTCTTTGTTAAACTCTTTTGTTCCATTCTAATTATGTGGCCGTACCAATTCAGTTGCCATTTTTCAATTCTTTTTAGTATATCTTCTTGATTCATCATATTCCTTATCTGTTCGTTTTCTATTCTGTCCATTTTTGTTTTCCCCACGATCGTTCTCAAAAATTTCATTTCTATAGCTGTTATTTTGCTTTCGTGTTTTTGCTGTATTGTCCAGGACTCACTTGCGTACATTATTGTGGGGGCTACTGCATTGTATACTATCTGTTTGATCTTGGGTTCTATTTCTTTTATTCCAAAGATGGTTTGATTCAGAGCGTAGTATATGTTTGTGGCTTTCCGTCCTCTTTTTGCTATGTCTAGATCAATTTTTCCATCCTTCGATATAATAGTACCTAAATATTCGTATGCGTCGACAATTTCTTCTTGTTTATCGTTTATTTTAATTATTAGATTACTGGCTGGCTCTTTATTATTTATCACCATTAGTTTGCTTTTTTCTACGTTTATTTCCATCTTCATCCATATAATATAAAATCATTAATACGATTTTTGAGAAAATGTAAAGTCACCCCACCCGATATATTTTCAAATATATCGCTGTTTTTTGATATATCGTAACAAATGTATCGATATTTATGTTTATAATATATAAGCATCGATATATTTGAATGAATATCGCGATCCCTGTAAACATTTTTTAAATTTCGCGGACAGTTTAAGTTGGTAGTTCCGGCAATAGTGAATATACTCGCCAATTTCTAAGCGCAATACATGCGAATATGTTCACTATTGCCGGAACTACCAACTTAAACTGTCCGTGAAATTTAAAAATATTTACTGAGATACATCGTTGCCATCCCATCGGATAACCACATACCTCACGTTACGAATAATATCTCTATTCAATTAAAGTAACTTTCACATACATTCCATACATTCTATTTGTTGTCCCCTTGTAAATTGTTATCGAATCATCACACATATTAAATATGTATATTGTTCTCACATATTACCAGTTATAACGCAAGTTTTTACTTTAAAAAATTAATGACAACATAATTAACATTATAGAAGGCGAAAAAAAAAAGAAGAAAGAAAACAGAACGTAATAAACCCTAAGTACAAACCATCATTTTTTTTTATTGTAACTTCAAATTAATAAAGTAAATTGTGTGAAACGTACGTTGTTATTAATACAGCGCACCAATTCGACGGAGGTACGATACAGAATGTAAGGACACGAGGTTTACCTACAATAAATGTGCGGATTCCTTCCACAGACAGAAATTGGTTAGTAATTCGATGCTAAATATTTTGAATATCGAATAATTAAAGTTGCATCGTCTATACAAGCAACGTCGTACGACTCACGATTGCGCCGAGTAAAACGGCGCCGAACTCTACCATAAAACTCAAAACGAAAACAATCTCCACAGCAACATCGGATCTTACCAAATAATGAAAGTGGATTGGCCACTACATATATCTATTCGCGAGCCTGCGAATAATGACATTATTTCCTCAATCCGGTGCGGTTGAATTAATAATTTTATTTCAATTACATAAAAACTTATATATCACACCCAATCGTTACCCAAGACAAATCTATACATAAGGCATAAAACCGAACAATAAATACAACTAAATACAATGGAAATCGATTGTATACGTCATACGACATAACGCAAATGCTACACGAATGTAAATAAGCATCGTAAAATTCTATCATGCTAGAATTGATTTTATTTTTAGATATTAGTGGTAAAAATGGGTGCTAGCGCTACCTATAATTCCAAAGCATAAGCATAAAACATTAGTTCAATTCAGTTTTCCGAAGTTATGGAAATGGCGCTTTCCAAACACGCGCTTAAACTCTTTATCCTATTGACACACAATGATGCTTACAACAGTATATTCGTGCTCGTAAAGATCCAATGATTTGAATTTGTTTACGGAGCTCTAAAGTGCATGTAAACTCACTTTCACTATACACACACAAGTTGGTCTGGGGTAACCGGTGTTCTAGCAAACATTTCTAAAAGTAACTTAAAGTTTTTATTTTTGAACAGATCGTTTGAAATATGTACAATTCTGTTTTTCATGGCTATGACTGTGTTGTATTTTTGATTTAATGTATGATTTGAATGATAATTAAGAAATCTGCCCGAAGCAGTATCCAGAAAAGAAATACCTCTATTGTTCTCTATCTCTACTGTGAATTGCAGATTTTGATGGAAAGAATACACAATACATAACATTAAATTTAAGTAAAAGAGTTTTACTTTAATCTGTCCAAATATTGATTGGTAATGATGAATCTTTGTCTGGTTATCAAAAAGAATAGCCGTGGCCCCTGGTGAAGCTTAAACACAATTTTTGTCAGCACGGATCATGACTATCATACTTGATATCCTTGCAGTGGGGCCAGCAGTCACACTTGCACAACATTTGCGTCTAACGCCGCGTAATGTCTATCATGGATTTCGATCCTATTACGTGTGAATATTTTTTGGGACCTCACGAAAAAACCCTCCGACCGTTTATCCGCTTTGTTTTCGATATATAAAATGCTGAAGAATGAAGCGCGGCAGCCACACGAGACAGTACCGAATCGCGTGACTGATGGTGCACAAGCCCCAATGGCCGAACGGACAAGGTGACGGATTAGAACGCTGGAGGTTCTAGTTTTGATTCTTATTGACTTCAATTTTTTTCTCATTGCAAACATCAGTGGTATTAAATTCAATAATTAAAAACAATCGAAAGCAATGTTTGCTTTGTTTCATAAATTTTCATTAAAGGATAGAAGGGCAAAAAGAATGTTTCCCTCATCACAAACATCAGTGGTTCGAATTCTGTAGTGAAAAACAATTTAAGTAATCTTTACATTGTTTAATAAACTTCCATTCGAGGATAAAATAGCAATGCAATGTACGTTGCAAGTTCCCCTATTCCCATCGATACGCGCGTCTTTTACGTATTCCCTTTTGTTTCCTTACTTCCCGACTGTTCTTGGGAATCTCTCCCACTTTAGGCAGCGACATTCTTTTGTTTCGCCCCTCATTGTTATATGCTAGTTCGTCTGCATATGCCTTTCGTGACATTTATTACGTTAAAATCTAAAAACTGTGGCGACGAAAGGTCCTTCTATAAATATGGATTGCGATTCGAATGGGAATCAAATTGATGATGAGATTCCGCCTTTTAATGAGGATTTCAAGCGGAGTTTTAGGCAATTCCTCGAATTCATAAAGACCATGTTTGAAGACCATGGAATGTTAGCGTCGCGTCCTCAGGGAGAGATTTCTGGTGCAGCACGTGCAATGGGAAAAGTATTCCATGATGCGATTTTAAGTGCGATTAATGAACACGAAATCGTCACTAATGAACATGTTATCCTACCCGAAGATGATAATTTCCAAGGAGAATATGTGGAGGTAATTTGTATTGTTTATGTAAATAGCAAAAAGAGAGAAAAAAGAACGAAGTGCAATATTTTCTCTTATTTTGAAATTATATTGAAATCAGTATTAGAAGAAGTCACTCTCATTGTCTCTGAACTATAAAGCAAAAGCTGTGGCTTTTTCTGCTGCAAACCCTAAAACAGGCCTCGAAACAATGCAGTCTCGGGGCTTCGCAAAATTAAAACATAAAAAGACACTGGAACGATGGAGAAATAATGTCCGAAAAGGTGGATCGAGGATCAATACATATTTAAAACAGAACAACGACTACATTGATGTTTTTTTCTTAGAAAAGTACAAAATTGATTGTAGTATAAAAGTAATACATAATCAAACAAAAAGTTAACCTAGCAATAGTATTACAGGTGATATACTATAACATGTTACAATAGAATGTTTATAAATAACCCAAATTTGACGGTATTTTCTTGACGTTTTCACGTCAGAAATATATACCCTCATAAAAATATAAAAGTAAACGTCGTTTTACACAAGGTGGCAAAATTATGAACCAATAGAAGCATTCTAAATTACAATTACAAAGTACTACGGCCAATAAAACGTGAAACCCCAAATAAAAAAAGCAATTAAAGAAAAACACTTAATATTTAGTTCAAAAACCATTGCTAGAGATCGTATCTTCCAATGTTCTGCCCATTGAACCGACGAGTTTTGTCGCAGATAGTTGTTGGCATTTAGAATTTGATCATCCCCACGAAAATCATCTCATCGATTTACAATGTTGCCCCACAAATTTTCGGATTCAGATCTGGGGACTTTGCCGGCCCAGAAGGGTGAATTGCGGATGGGCTTGCAATTAGTCTCTAACTGTACGCGATGAATGTACCGCACTGTTGTCCTGAATACACTAAAGGCTCATCACCATATCGCGCTCGCACATTTGGCAGCATAGTGGTTTCCAAAATGTCGAAATATTCAGCGGCATTCATCCTAGGTTCAGTTCTTATTAACTCATTTGGGCCTGCTGTCGATATCTAGCCTCATATACCTAAAGAAAGTCGGCCACGTCACCTTGTTTTCAGGACATTTTTGTCTTCATATCTTGTATTGTCTAGCCTGCAAAGTGGTTTACAAGACCCAATTTCTGTGGAGAAGACTTTCTCATCACTGAAGATGACAGTTTGCCAATTCCGGTTTCAACTCGAAAAGCAAGCCGAGTACTTTCCGTGCTACTGGTATGTCAGTTAGCACTGACTCAGTGACAGCTGACGCCTGGATTTCGGATTCTGTTACATCTCATCATATATCTGCTAACAAACAACATTTTTCCATGTTCGAAAATTTTTCCAATTCCGCACCGCGTACAAACTGCAGGAAGTGAATTAGCTTACGGATCTGGCCGTGTCAATGTGGAAGTTTATATAAACGGCAAATGGTCATCAGCAGCTCTCGACAACGTATGGTACGTTTCCTGATGCTCACCATCAACTTTTCTCCGTTCGTCAAGCAGCTCAACATGGCAACGACATCACATTCAATAGTGACAACGTTACCATCCGACGTGATGGTGAAGTCGTCGCTACCGGTCAACTCATCATCATTCTTCAAATAACCCCAAATGAGAACACAAAGGTACGAGACGAGAATACGTATAATAACAAATAGATAAAGTGAAATGTTTACAGGATTTAAATTTAAAAAAAAAAAAGTAATATTCAATTTTCTAAAATACTGATCTGAACACTCCTAGCGTTTAGACGCCGAGAATGTTGCGTCGCGAACCAAAACAAAAAATATATTATTGAGCTACTTACGTCGGACGAATGGCACCACGCGACCGAACGCGAAATAGTTCTCAAAAAGTAAAACTGAAATTTAAAAAAAAATTAATGAGGCGCGCACAGACTTCGGGTCTTTACAAAATAAGGAAAATCTAAATATTTGATCTCTGTAAGAACTATAAAAATTATTTCGTTATTGAAAATGACATGTAATTACATCCAAGAGAGGGGTACCACGTAGTTACGCATAAGAAATCTAAAGACTAATACAATGACAACCTCGGTACACACAATTAAATAAACCATAGAAATAAAAAAACAACAAGTTCGTACTGACTTGAATTACGCCCTCTCGAATTACGTGTAATTTTCCCAGAATTCCCTACGCTCCGGGTTTGCTTCTGCGCATGTCCTCAATTCCAATATGGCGTTCCCTAGTGCTTCCGGTGGGAAAAATGTGTGCCTTATTAAGGAGGTAACCACAAAAAAAAGAAAAAGCACCAGAAATCTACCTCTCAGCGGGAAATCCACGTAAATCGACGTATCTCCAATAAAACTCTCAACTGTATCCAAAAAAAATTACGTGTACCAAAAAAAGAGAATTACGTGTATCCAGAAAAAAATTACGTGTATCCAGAAACTCTAAAATACAAAAGAAACACAAAACTGAATAGGGAAAGTGCAAATCAAACTTTACTTTACCATGCGTTCAACATGAGTTCCATTCAATACGACGGTCGAACGTAGAGGATAGGTATGAATCCGCAATATGCGTATAGCGAACCGACGTACTTCCAAACTATTCTAACGGACCAAAATTCCAACGAAAGTCGTTTACGATAGGTCAACTTAGACTTGCGAATCCGCCGAGACAACGTAATTAAAATTAATTCAAGTCTTGTCGATACTCACCTTCCTGGACCTTAAAAGAAGATCTTACCAACTCAACTGCACAATCGGACTTACTGATAACCGACTATCAAATTTTCGCGCATGGGCTTCACGAAAGTTCGTAAGAAGAAGAAAAAAAACATTCAATTGCTAGCATATGCGTTTAACAAATAAAGCTCGCTAAAATGGAAATATACAGGTATCAGAATATACAGGCATCAAAAAACGTAACAGGTTTCATAGGTTCGACAAATTACAGCAAGTTTTCCGTCCGCTTCCGTCCACCTCTTTCTACTTGCGGAATAAATTGGCGAGCCCCCTGTGTAGTAATTGCGATATCATTACGAATTAATTCCCATAGCTCGTTTCGGTTGTCACTGAATTGAATAGCTCCGTTTATTTGTGGTAAAAGTGCGCAAATATACTTCAAACTTGCACTACTGTGCTCGTGAAGAGGGTATGTATCTCGCAATGTGACTGTCGTGTCGAAATTTTGATGCAGTGGACGATTAGAGGCAATTAATGGTTTGTATAGTGCCGTATACGAATTCAGATACACGTTTTGTTTTTGTATCTACCATATCTTATAAGATATTCAAGACGAAAAACATCTACAGCACAAAAAGTATACTGGTATTAGCCCGTACGATATTTCTGCTCGCTAGAATTATTATAATCATAGTTACATTACCATGTCCAGTAGCATATCGACATGCTCGCAAAAAATGCACAAAAAACAAAAAAGAGGAAAAGCCAAGTATAAGTACAGCAAACAGCAACACGAGCTACATCTCCATAGTAAGTGACGATAGGATAGGGGAAAATGCGAAATGGAATTAGTTTCGGGGTTGAGGGACAAATTAGCGATTGCCAATTATCGCATCCTTGAATTAGAAGAGAAATTACAAAATCAAGAAACAAAGACGGAATTTTATAAAGACAAGTACTACAATCAAATGAATAAACTTGAACATTTGCATAGAACACTCAGCGAGCGTGACCATTCCAGAGACAAATATTCAGCAACACATGCATATTGTAGTATGGTAATACTCCATTAGTAAAATTATCAATAAAAAGATGTAAATTTTATAGAAAGCATTCTTTAAGAAATAGAAAAGAGTTGTAAACATTTACCACACACATACACTTGAAACATTTCAAAATCTAGAATTCCAAATTGCTATAACGACGTGCAAAAATAAATTAAGTTTGTTTATAAACGACGGAATGGGATGATCGACGAAAAAAGTCAGATAAAAGTTATATAAAATACCAGGGTTGAAAAGAAGCAGATCACATCAAAAAGAAGTTGTTGTTTACAAACGACGAACAGACCAAAGAAAAGAGAAGTACAATAAAAGGAAAAGACCAAAGAAAAGAAGTGAAGAAAGAATTCAAGACAAAGAGAGAAGTTAAGAATTAGAAAACAAATTACACTTATACACACTTAGGTAATATATTTTGATTATATTGTTCATTATTTTGTTAATATAATACTAAAATTTTATAATTTATTATTTGTAATAATTTTTGCTTTCTATACAATTAACTAAAATTCATACTACAATATACACGAACTGATACATACACTATGGTTTCACTGACACAAGCACAGGACCACAATGCGGAGGAAGGATGCTGCATGGCGGAGAACCTTGTAGACAAAAACAGCGACAGTGGAGATCCTGTATCAAATCGGAACAGTTTGAAACGGCGGTCCTTGGGCTGTCAACCACAGGAGCGGGCTGCACGCTTGCATCGGAAGAGACCGGAGATGAACACCGAGGAGCAGCAAACGACATTCTCACCGAATGGGCCAAGAGGGCAGTCGCAGTGTACAAGCTCTAGTAAACTGAATAAAATTCTTATTGTTGGTGACAGTCATGTGAAAAACACAACAAAAATTGTTCAATCAATATTAACAGGTACGACTTCTGTATTAATAGTAAGTAAGCCTAATGCAACTTTCGAAAGTGTCACTTGTGATATTAAAAATCTGTCGCGCAACTTTTCCTCAAGTGACTGCGTTATTATTCAGGCGGGGTCTAATGATATATTAAGAGGTGGATAGCAAACTTGTGGCGAACGTAATTAACCAATTAAGTCACACAAATGTGTTCTTCCTAGGTGTTCCATATTGGTCCGGTAGATCGGTTCTAAACAATCTTATTTATGAGTACAATTGTAAACTTTATGATATGGTACGATTTGTAAAACTACCGAAGGTGGAGTATATAGACACTAATAATTTGCTGGGTAATAATACTCGAAATAGAAACGGTTTTCATTTAAATACAAAAGACAAGACTGCTATATACCAGTATACCATAGGACGTATTGACTGTATAAGATCGCAATTTATAAATAAAAATGTAAATAATTTAATTTATGTAAATGCAGACAACTGCGATGATCATCATGATCATCATATTAATCCAAATTTTTGAGGACCAGCGCCAGTGTTACACCTAATAATAATAAAATAGATTCATCAGTCGCTGCCGCTGCCAAGGGTTGTACTAATACATGTAATATCCACAAAAGCATATATAAATGTATTAAACTTATAAATCAAAATATTCAATCAATAGCCAATAAAATAGATCAATTAGCAATCTGTTTACAAGAACAAAACGTAGATATAGCATGTATAACTAAACACTGGTGGTCAGAACACACAGTGGACCACTTGCGTATACAAAATTTTAGAGTAGCTGCTTCTTACGGTAGACATAAGCGAAAGCATGGTGGAGTGCTGATTTTAACTAGAGATGGCATCAACGCAGAGAATGCTAATATTAACAGATGGTCTGTGGAGATGAATATTGAAGGAGCTGGTATTTTTCTCAAAAGAGCGAATTTGGTTCTGGTCGCATTATATATCAGACCACCAATAGACAACCTTGATTTGTGTATTGGAACAATACAAAATATATTGAGTGAAATCTAGGATAAGCACCGAACTGCTACAGTCATAGTGGCGGGGGATTTTAATGTGGATTTCTTAAGCTGTCAGAGTAAAGAGAGATTCGAAATTGAGTCTACGTTGGAATGATTTGGATTGGTTAGAACTTGTCATGAGCCTACAACATTGAAGACATGCCTGGACAATATATTTATTTCAGAGAAAGAGGAAAAATTTTGTGTAAAAACAATTAATATGCATTTGTCTGACCATCTGGCACAAAAGCTTGATTTAAATACAATAGCATTAACATCAAAAGAAAGAACTGTAAAAATAAGAGAGTATGCAAAATGTAATATAAATTACTTTATTGAACTTATCGCAAGTGAACATTGGTGGTGTTCGGGAGGTATACCTTTACTCGAAAGGGTCGGGTACCGAACAATTATTTTGTACTGTTTATTATATTCTATTTTTAAAATAGCACCTTACAAATTCGGCGGTAACTGTCTAATAAAGCTAACTATTCATAGTTTCGGCCGTCTAACATAGTTTTATGTTAAGAATAGTTTCACAGCTGCTACTACGCGGCATATTTACAATGTTGTTGTTTATAGGTTAGTCATGGGTAAGAACCCTATAATAAATTACATTTACCTGGTCGTTTATATACACTTTGTAAGAGATTTGTACCTAAGTTCTTGTTAAGTATTAGATCCGCCTCCAATTGTAACCACCAATCAAATTTAAGCAATCAATTCGAGACAAACATCCATATTACTGGATATACAAAATTTAAATAGAATAATCTAAGAGTTCTCAGGGAACACACGTTCTCTTAATTGTACATATCACAAAGCAAAATTATGTTAGTTTAATGAAATATACGAGTTTAGTAGTTATCGAGTTTCATTAACCACAAGGAGCGAATTTCGTTAAAACAAGAGAAATTCCACACAAACCAACACAACAATTCCTTCAAAATAGAAGGAGTTCAAACAGGTGGAATATAATTGATTCGCCGTCAGACCAATTTTCGGCGTTTTACAACACCCTTCAAAGGAAAATAGAACCCGCTTTCCCTGAAAAGAGGAAAATTATTAGAAATACAGCAAAAACGGATACAGATAAATGGTACACACCGGAATTGAAAGAAAAGAATAAAATTTTAAGTATAATGGACCCATCATTAGAGGAGATAATACAAATGAACACAGAGAATTATACAATAAATATAAGAACGAATATAGAAACAACATTCAAGAGACAAAGAGAAACTATATTGCCAACTTCATAGAGTGTAGTGTGGATAAGGTAAAAGCGACTTGGAATGTAATAAATAATGAATCAGGTAGTAGGAAACAAGAACGACCCAAATAATTATAGACCCATATCGGTTTTACCGGTAGTATCGAAAATATATGAAACCGTAATCAGAGATAGGCTACTGAATTTCTTTGAAAAAAACAAGCTTTTCAGCGATGCACAGCATGGTTATGGGGAAGGGAAGTCTACAACGAGTGCGATAGTGACAATGATAGACGAAATAGCAAGCGCTATGGAAGATGGGAACGAGGTTCAATTAACAGTGTGTGACCTGAGCAAGGCGTTCGATACCGTGAATCGTAAGATCTTGTTGGAGAAATTGCGGGTGTACGGAGTGAGGGGAGTTCCTCTTCAGTTGTTGAAGTCGTATCTGCAAAATAGATCTCAGCTAGTGAAATGGAATGGTGAGAAATCAAAGTGGGAGTGCTACAGGGGTCCATATTGGGTCCTCTCCTCTTTATAATTTATATCAATGATCTACCAAAAATATTAAGGCCGGTAGGGTGAATTTGTATGCAGATGACACGTCCATTTTAGTCGCAAAGATGGCGTTGTATATTAAAAATCGATTATTGTTATTAAGAAAATTGATTCTAACAAAAAATAATCGATTACGTTCTTTTCTGTCGAATTTCGACCACCCGGCGATCGTAGTTCTAATAAACATATCTAACATAGGCAAATAATGTTACAGTTTAATTTAATATGTGATCTTTTAGAATTTTGTCTCTAAATTCCCTTCCCCCTCGTATGCGTAACCTTGGTGTTACCAAGGAAATCACGCAAAGCTCTATCGTCGCATGGAAATTGGAGCACTCATTGTCATGTCACGGCTGATTGTGGACGTGTAGTCCTAAATGTGCTCTGCCACATCTTAATCTCTGAGGATCCGCTCAGGATTTTTTCTTCTTCGTTTCGGTAATTAATTTTGCTAGCTACGCGTACATATGTAAGCACTGATAGCAAATCGATAAGCAGTTAGCGATTTTCATCTGTTTTGTTTCATGAAAGCGGTGATCAATCTACGAAAACGTTTCGTTTCTTCTCATTGGAAAGATGATGTTTCGGAGTTGTTTAGGCCGCAGGATCAGCCAGCCCGGCTCAGTGCGATTACACCTCATTGACGTTTAAGAAAACCTTAACTCACCTTGCCAACCACTTGTAAGAGACCCCATCTTTAGGGTAGGAATGCATCAACTATCGTTCGTCTGAAATAATGGTACGGGGAAGCGTAGTTTTTCGTTGTGAGTGCGTAGTCGCCTTTTCTTTACACATGCTAGCATCGCGAAACCTATTTATTATTATTATTTTAAAAACGTGAAAGACCACCCATAGTTTTATCCCTTTTGTTAGTGCTTAGTTTGTTGTAAATCTCCCTTCCCTTGCCCAAAGTTTGAAATGGTAAAGATTTATTTTTAGTTGATCTTTTGTTAATCACTTTTGTATACAGTTTATTATCAAACCGTTGACAGTTGCAAATCGGTATTGTCGCGTTTGTATTGATCGCTCAATATTTAAACTATTTTTATTAATTATTCAAACTTCCTTTAATTATTAATTTAATTAACAATAATTTAAAATTTAATCTGTTTCGAACCTGGTGATATCGAGAATGTACTGTTTGCCCAAAATACAGAAACCGGGTAAAACAATGAGGACAATAGTATCACGCATCAACTCTCCCACTTATAAGTTGTCAAAATGGCTAGTAAACGAATTTAAAGCTTTGCCTAAGAGAACAGATAGCTTAGTGATTGAAAATTCAGTAGAGTTCGTGAATAAGATCAACGGAATCCAGTTGAAAGGAGGAGAAGTTATAATTTCGTTCGACGTTTGTTCACTCTCCCCAGCGTAGTGATTAATGAAAGTTTAAACTATTTAGTGGAGGTTAACTTCCCTTTACATGAAACTGAATTATTTTCAAATTAATAACAAAATGTACATAAAACGAGAAGGAACCGCAATGGGAAATTCCTTATCTGCTTTTATCGCTAATTTATTTATGAGTAATTTGGAAATAGCCATGAGGAGGAATATTGCATATTTTCGTAGAATGTGGATTAGATACGTAGACGATATTTTTACCGTTATCGATACCATGAAGTGCTCGGTGGAAAATTCCTTAGGACAACTAAATTTAAAATTTGACAGGATAGAAGAAGTGAATAATCGCTGTTAAGCCACAATTTCTCATTTGAATGGAAATGAGTTGTATTAAAAGCAAGCAAAGGGCAATGACCGATCATTCGTAATAAGGTCGCCGCCTAGTACAGTTGCATCGTGAACCACATAGTGCATAGAATCCACAAAACAATTTTATTTTTTCGACAAAATCTCAAGTTCCAAGTTTAATAGCAAACAATCGGTTCCCACTTTTAGATAGTTTAGTCAGTAGAAACAATAGTAATAACTAAAGGCCGGATAATATGCAGTTTGCATAAATTTGCCCCTTCCCGATACTGTTCCGATAAGCGCTTCCAAAAATTTATTAATGCTGTTCCCATACATCTAGGCCGGGACAGAATTCAAGGAAAAGCTAATTCCCTGAAACTTCTAAATAAATACAAAAATACATTTTACCAGAAAATTAGGAGCACAGGTGTTTCTTCATTAT
The DNA here is from genome assembly GCA_038088585.1 of Chrysina gloriosa. Taxonomy (NCBI): domain Eukaryota; kingdom Metazoa; phylum Arthropoda; class Insecta; order Coleoptera; family Scarabaeidae; genus Chrysina; species Chrysina gloriosa. The sequence goes on along the minus strand of CM076088.1, from coordinate 47,575,360 downwards.
TCGGAGAAACTTATTCCCTTATTCGAAAGCAATCTTATTTATTTTAAACGTCATTTTACGTTGGTTTTTCTAAGTGTAAACTTGTGGGTTGTTATTAATTATAATAGCAAAAATGCCGAAAATAGCGACTGTGCCTGGATGGATTGCACCTTATTCAGAATTGCGTGTGGACGGAGAAAATGTATTTTGCGTAGCATGCAGCAAGATTGTAAGTAAAATTGAAGTTTATTTCCTCTTATTAATCTATAGTTTTTAAACGAAGTTTAACAAAATCACTAATCACAAACGCTTCGACAAATAATTTTATCTTAAAATTTTATTTTAAAATGAGTAAAATGAGATGTATATTTCATGAGTATTTTTCGCATATCATCAGCACAAAACGGAATATCTGATATTCCGCATTCTGTTGATGATTTTTAAACAAAAATCATTTTAAAATAAAATTATTTGTCGAAGCGTTGTGTTGGTTATTTTATTAAATGTCGTTTATTCCGATTGCTTCGCAAACTCTTTACACATTAGTTTTGTATTACTCCCTTATCTTGTACTAATTTTTTATGCAGGTTACAAGTGAGAGAAAGTTTCAAGTCGACCAGCATATTAAAACACCATCTCATGCTGCAAAACTATCAAAGATGAAATTGGCGAAGAAGGGTCAGCAAGCATTACCGCAATGTTTGCCATCAACCTCCAAAAGATCGGAACAAGAACAATTTAATGAAGATTTGTGCCTAATGTTTGTGTCGGCAGATATTCCACTACATAAAATAAACAATTTAAATGTCAAGTTATTTTTGCAAAAGTACACCAGCAAATATAATATTCCCGACGAGAGCACCTTAAGAAAAATTATATTCACCGCATCTATGCAGAAACATTGAGTAGCATTAAGAAGGCTGTGTCAAACAATTACCTTTACATATGTGCAGATAAAACTACTGATAGTGTGGGCCGATACATAGTTCATTTAATGATAGGTATCCTTAACGTATCGGTTCCAGTAAAATCTTATTTAATTTCATTCAAACAGTCGGAAAAAGCAAATAATTTGACAACAACAAGGTTTATACAGGAAGAACTGGCAACCTTCTTCTTACCGGAATCGATTCCAACAGAAAAATTCTATTGTTTTTAACGGATGCCGCACCATACATGGTGAAGGCAGCTTGCAACTTGAAAATCTTATACCCAAATTTAATTCACACAACATGCTTGGCGCACGGACTAAATCGTGTTTCAGAAGAAGTAAGAAACCATTTTCCTTGGTAAATACTTTAATCAGTAGTGTTAAGAAAGTGTTTTTAAAGGTTTCATTAAGAGTTCAGTTTTACAAACAACATCTACCCGGTATTCCGCTTCCTCCTCAACCAGTAATCACACGATGGGAAACGTGGTTGGAAGTTGCTATTTTTCATGCAAATCGTTATGAAGAAATAAAGACAATTATTATGGATCTTGATAGCGATACACAATCTGTGCTAGACGCCCAAAAGGTGTATTCGAGTAAAGAAATACCTGAACAGTTGGCGTTTATTAAAGCCAAGTACAGTTTTATTTCCACTTCTATATTGCAATTGGAAAAACAATTTATGTCACTAATCGAGAGCGTTGAAATAATAAATAAATTTGAAAAGTTATGTTTTGATGTTAAAGAAAGGGTGGGAAAATTTTTTAAGTGTAATAGAAAAAATGAGCGTTTTAAAAAGCTAAAGGATATTGCTAAAATGTTGTGTGGTGAGTAGAAAATATTGAGTTGACAATAGAGGATATTTCTAATTTGAAATATGCTCCTATAACAAGCGTGGACGTAGAACGAACCTTTTCAATATATATGGTAAATACATGTTATCAGACAAGCGCCACAATTTTTCTATTGAAAACATTGAGAAATATGTAATTGTAAATTGTTTTCATAGTTAATTATGTTGTAAAATGTTATAAATAAACTTGTGGTAAACATTTTATTATTATTTTTTTCCTATAGTATTTCTAGCATTACTCCTATTTTTTTATCTGCATATTTTTCATAAGAAAATATATATATATATTTAGGCCAAAACATCTGCATATTTATGCGCATATTTCCCCTTTTTGTGCATATAATCCGGCCTCTAGTAATAACAAATTGGAAATGGACTTCTATAGCACAAGGCAAACGTTAATATCTTCATAATGGGAAATTCGAACCATTGCCTGCAATATAAAATATCGTTTATCAATTTCTTTCTCAATAGGTTAGTTAAATTCCCACTCACCAAACGTAGATTTCGAAAAGAATTAGAATATATGAGAAATATACATACAACATACAACGGTTACTCTGTAAGAGATGTTTAAAAATGGTTAGAAAGAATAACAGAAAAGTTCACATAAGAAATTCAACGACCCTGGCCCCGGTAGTGACGCGTGAAAGGAATTTTATAACACCACCGTATCATAAGATTTCAAAAGGGATTAGTAATATTTTAGAGAAACAAAACATGAAGGTGTGCCCGACATCTACGGACACCTTAAAAATTCTCTTAGGTAACCCGAAAGACAAAACCGTTTTGAAACAACGGTAGGACAGTCCCGACGCGCAATAGCTACACATTGCCGGTATGGTAGAATATATTCGTCAAGTATCGCGAACATGCACGAGACGGAGCACGACATAAAAATGAAAAATTTAAAATTGCCAATGAAAGTTGATTCACCGCCAGAACTTGATGCATATGAAGCGATACACATACACAAAAATACAAATCTTGTGAATCATCATCATCTGAAACATCCAGTGAAGATTTAAATTAGCGATAGATAAAGGAGAAGAATTGCTTAAGCCAATTCAAAACAAATGAAAATTATCATAGGGAAGCCAATGTATTAGCCTGCTGATCAAAAGCAAACACCTGACTTGTTAGATTTCTATGTGTAGAAATATAACAGCACAGATATTAAAATAGAACTATGAAGTACATTCAACTCATTCATTTGTTGTAATGGAGCTATAATATAACATGAGAAAGGGAAATCATTTTGTTAGAAAGTACAAAACCCGACTGGAAAAGTTTTAACTAGCAAAAGCAAAAAAAAATCGGAAAAACAATAAAGGATCAAATCAATTAATAACGTCTCTTGGCTATGATATAGTAATAGAGATGATACTAAAAAATTACCAAGAAAAAGCTATTATAAAGATAACACACGCTATAAATGTGACTACTTCCTTAGAGTATGGAACAAAAATAAAATAGTGACTATCTCAACAGTGTATCCTGTTACTCTGTGACGTCCACCTCAAAGGAGTAGCTCCAGATTCCCCAGATTCGGTTCCCAGACGGCCATGCAGCTAACAGTGGAGACGGCTTAGGTGTAATTAATGGGTGCCACTTGATCTCTTAACAAAACCTACCTTTTACCTAGCAACGATAAGACCAAGAGAGTTCGCTACAGGTGTAACCACTAATTGACAACGCAGGAGGGGAGGTATAAAGGGAAGCATAGAACAATCAACGTCCAGTTTATATAAAATAAATAAAATTACCCTTACCACACCTTTCTGAAAAATCCAGATACGTATTTGGACAACTAAATTGCCATCCTCAGTGGAAAACTGGGGAATTTAGTATCCCTAGCGAATCCGGCTAATGCTCAAGACGAACACCACACAACGAACACTGTGCAACACCAAGTCAGTGTCAACAGTGCTTTGGTGTGTTTCGCACGTTCATTATGTGATGTTCATTGTGCAGTGTTTTGGTGTTGTACAGTGTTCGTTGTGTGGTGTTCGTCTTCAGCATTAGCCGGATTCGCTTGTGATACTGAATTCCCCAGTTTTCCGCTGAGGATGGCTTAGTTGCCGAAATACGTATCTGGATTTTTCAGAAAGGTGTGGTAAGGTTAATTTTATTTATTTTATATATTGTTTTAGCCACAGTTTCCTTATTCTTATTAACATCCAGTTTAATAAAAGTAATAATAAATTGATTTGCGTATAGCCATTAGTAACACCTGTACATAAAAAGAGAATTCAAGCCGAATACTATACTACCAGTTTTAATGTCTAGTCTGAAAGTAATCCTTCAAACTCAAATAGGATTTAAAAATATTTAGAAACTTTTGTACCAAACCATGTATATGGTCACTAACATTATATATGGAAAACAACAATTTTATGGTAGCCTAATAAAATTGAAATGTAAGCATATGCCAAATCCTTAAAGGAAGAATAAGATTTTCCTTAGTATATATGGCTAGTACGGCAAATCTCTATCGAATGGTAGAGTAAAATTGACAAGTTTCCATTTAAAAAATTATGCGGACAGGCGTAACTCAAAAATAATTGAAGATAAAAAAATTGAAGCGTTCTAAAATGTAGATAGACATTTCATAAGAAACTTTTGTATTGAATATAATTTCCTAAAATGAATAAATAAATCGCCATTTCCACACTTCTAGCTCGGTCTGGGACGTTTCTGGGCCGCCGGTTCTCCGCCGCCGTTCCTCGGCCAGGCCAGTTTCTCGCCAGCCGATTCATCGCCGGCCGTTTCATCGCCAGTTATAGTAAAAACAAAAAAAGAATTCTCTTTGAAAATAAGTAGTATTTAAGACTATACACACTGTTCAGGCGGTATACCTTTATTCGAAAAGGTCGGGGACCGAACAATTGTGTTATTTTGTACACTTTAGTATAGTCTAATTTGGAATACAAATTCAGCGGTAACTTCGTAATACCGTAACTATTCATATTTTCGGCCGTCTCAAATAGTTTTTATGATAGCAATAGTTTCGCAGCCGCTTCGACGCGGCATCCATACAATGTTGTCATCTTGCTGATAGGACGGTCGTGGGTCAGAATTCTATCATAAATTACCCGTGCCTTTGTCGTGTCATTCCTCGTAAGGACTTGTACACAAGTTTTTGTTAAATATTAGATCCGCTCCCAATCGTTACCACCAATCAAGTTTAAGCAGTCAATACGAGATAAGAAAATTTTGCGGAATTTTTAGAGTGCCCTCCAATCATTCAAAAGTTAAAAAATAAAGTATTACGAGGAATTGTCGAGGCTCCTTGATACATACGCACTTCAGATCTCCATAGGGATTTAAAAATGGAAATGGTTAGGAAAATGATCCAGAGGGTTGCGACTAACCACGGGGATGAATAATAGTCCAATCAAATGTAGAAGCATCATCACTGCGTGATAATATTCAGGAAACTTGATACAAGAGGACTGAACCACACGAACTGTGCTAGTTGTATAGTGCAACAACAAAGTGTAAAAGCAAATCATGGTATTAGTGCTAGTCAAGGTGTTAAGCATAGGTATACCACAGCAAAATAGTGTATAAAAGTAGAGTATAATGCATGTCTTAGGTTAGGTTAAATAATCCAAAACACGCGTTTGTCAGTTAAGAGACAATAAACTTGATGGTGGTGGTGTAGATCCGGTACTAATTTATCAAATGGATAACTATCTAACTTTATCTGCAGTAAAGTGTTTCTAGAAGTTGTCTGTAAATAAGATATGTATAGGTTAACTATCGGTTGCTTAAGCAGTTCTTAAGCGATTTGGTACATGGCAAAGACATTGTTTATTATAATTTTGGTGCCAATTTTTCTCACACTTTTCGTGCGAACAGTTGAAACCCAAACGTGATAAGAAGGTATATCTCGTAATTAAAAATAGAATAATCGACAAAAAAGTAAGATTTCGTAACTTTACGGAACGTGAATAGAAGTTGGGGTTCAGTATTGTGGAACAATTTTTTAAATATAGTTGAAAATAAGCAAACTGATGCTATAAACCAGTAGTTCCTAAAGTGTGTTCTGTGGAACCCTGGGGTTCCGCGAAAAATTTAGGGGTTCCGCGTGACAAATTTTATTTCATTAAAAAAATAAGAATGATGTTTAATATATTCACATTTTCCTCGGAAGGTTTACAATCGACCACCAAATTAAATTTAGAATTTTTAAATAAGGCGACTGAAAACACAAGCACCGGTAGCAATTCGAACTTCACCTAAATTTATGTAATTTTTTTGCGCAATACACTGGCGTAGTTGCGCCAATACTATTGTGCTCTTGTATTATTAACGATAACTGTCATTCCAACCAGAATGTTGCACCAAATATGCGAGTTCAGTTATCAAACATAACGCCCAATTTTGAAAGAATTACGGAATCAAAAAAGCAAGTGTATTCTTCACATTAAAGTTTTTTCATTTATTTTAGTTTATGTTTTGTATTTTTATTAAATATTTCTATGATGAATTGTTTTTTTCTTTTTGTTTAATTCGATAAAATCTGAAATACCAAAGTAATACGTGTTTCATTTAATATCAGATATTAAATTTTATAAAGTTGTTGTTTAAAAATATTCAGGGTTCCGCGATCATTGGCAACCAATTTGGGGTTCCACGCCCAAAATAGTTTGGAAACCACTGCTATAGACGCATAACGTATAAATACTTTTGTCAGAACTCGATCGGCAGTAGAAAGTTAACATATGTGTTCTGTCCTGGGCTAAAGCGTATTGTGTAACATATCAATAGCTGTTCTAGCTGTATATTTATGTTCTATATTAAGTGATAGCGTCTAGTGATGGGAAAACCCGTTCTTTTAAAAGAACAGTTCCAACCGTTCTCGTTATTTTGAAAAGACGGTTCCAATATAACAGGTCTTCGTTCTTTCGTACTCGACAGTTCTATTTGATAACGCTTCATAAAATCAATAAAATAAGTCATGCCTACATCGCCTTTGGCGGCCTTTGCATGATTTGAAATATAGTTTGTATTTCCCCGACGTTATACTTTTCCATCACTAGTTCTAACATCTCGGTGATTCCCCGAGTTATATGATTGTGTATTGATGATGTAACTGTATCCTACGTACATTAAGTTTTTCGTTAGAAGTTCCTATACAGTTTTCCTTTCTCACGATTCAACGCCAGTTTACACACATGGTGTAAAATAAATATAACGAAAACATTAAGTCAGTTTTCATTGTGGACACATCCGTTTGCTACAATCCATAGCTCATCCATAGAACAACAGCTTTATAGTTAGGAAATAGGAACAATCATCAAGTAATCACAACTCATTCATCCGGAAGTTTCCCGGGCAAAATAATCATCATGGAGAAATATTCAAAAGGAAAGAAGTCGATGATGTGGAATTTCTTTACGCCACGAAATGAAATCACAGCTAAGTGTAATATTTGAAGTCAGATTTTATCATACAAATCATCCATTAGTAATTTAAAACACCATATGCAAAGAAAGCATCCTACAATTAAGTTAGTTGATACTAAGCAGAATGACAATACTTATCCACTTACATCACACAATCCAATTACCGATAACATTATTACTGACGACATTTCTCCTTCCCAACCCTCGACTTCATCTCGAATCTTTCATCAAATCGAACATGAGCCAATACAAACCAAGAAAATGCACCAAACCCAACTGAAAATACCAAAGAAAATAAGCTTCATGCAGAAAAAAGTTTTAAATGATAAAGTATTGCAATTAATAATTAAAGATTTTCAACCTTTTTCCATTGTGGAGGATATTGGATTTCAAGAATATACAAATACATTAAATCCAACATATACTCTTCCTAGTAGAAAAACATTATCAAACACCTTGTTACCAGCAAAATATAAAGAAGTATACATAAAAACTCTACAAATGATGAAGAATGCGATGGCTGTTAGTATCACTACAGATTCCTGGACTTCTTGTAATAACGACGGATTTATTGCAGTAATAGACCATTTTATAAATGAGACGTTCTCTATGAAATCAGTTTTATTAGAAGTATCTTCTTGTACAGCTAGTCATACCAGTGCAAATGTAGCTAATGAGCTGAAGAGGATCACGTCACAGTGGGGTGTACAAAACAAAATCTTCTTGGCACTGTCTGATAATGCTGCCAATGTGGAAAAGGCAATAATTAAAGAATTACAGTGGAATCATCTTGGTTCCTTGGCTCACAATAAATTTGATAGTAAGGGATGGATTAGTGGTTGTCGATCAACTTGTTGTGAAGGTTGCGGATATTGTATCACACTTTAAAAAGAGTACTGTGTCAAAAAATAAATTGGAGTTTTATCAAAAGCAAAATAATAAAACGTCAAAAAAATTGATACAAGCAGTCCGTATGAGGTGGAATTCCGTGCTTTACATGTTAGAACGTGTTCAACAATTAAAAGAGGTAATACAAGCTTCATTGGCTGTTCTTAGAAAAGAGGACTTGCCAATGTTATCTAATCAAGAATTTAAAATTGTTCAAGAGTTGATTACAATTCTTGCACTCATGGAATCATCTACACGACTTATAGCATCTGAAAAGCACGTTACTCTGTCTCTTGTCATTATTATTACAAACGGCCTTTAGAATATGTATAATAATTTACAGAATAGCAACCAATTTACTACTGAATCAAAATATGTGATACAAAATATTGTAAATGGAATAAATACTCGTCTAAGCAACTTTGAAACAAATAGACAACTATTAATTAGGACTTTTTTGGATCCACGGTTCAAACTTGTGGCATTTGGATCAGACCACACTACAAACTCAGCAAAGGATTTAGTGACCAGTGTTTTGACAACCATAATTGACAAGAATAAACGGGAGAATTTGGCTACACACCATGATATAGAAGTTTCCCAAGTAGACCAAGACCAAAAACCATTTATATGGGCCGCGTTCGACAAGAGAACATCGACATTTGTTCCTTTTGGATCTGGAGCAAACAAGTCTAGGGCAATTATTGAGATTCAAAGATATTTGGACGAGCCACTCTTGGATCGGAGAAGAAATCCATTAGAGTGGTGGAAAGATAATTCACGTAACTTTCCCAATCTGAGTGAATTACCAAAATTAAAATTTGGAACTGTGGCAACATCTGTGCCATGCGAAAGGGTGTTTTCAAAAACAGGAGTGTTGGTTTCTGACCGTATATCTTCTGAAAAGGTGGAAGAGATCTTGTTTCTTAATATTAATCAGAATTATCGTTTTTGAATATATATATTTTAACATGTTTTATTTTTATTTATTTATATTTGCATATATATATATATATATATATATATATTATGACTGGTTGCACTTTATCTCGTAAGATTATTTTTTTATTTATAATTGTAATTAGAATTGTTATTTTGTTCCATATACTACAACGGTTTTATTTGTAGTTTTTATAAATATTTTTTTATATAACATCGTTCTTTTATTTTACATTTGATAATTTCAATGCATACAATTGTTTAGAAAATATTTCCGCAATAAAAGTCTAACTCAATTTTGACTAGCGCCGTTATTACCGTCTGAGAGAATATGTAGATTAGGTACGTAATAAGCTATTTTTCTAGTGGAGTTGTAATGATGATAAATGGCGATCGCGACCAGACGGTTGCCACAGAACACCATCAGTTGTATAGAAACGGTTCAACCGCGTACGCTGGAGGCCGTCCGAAAGGAACCGTTCCTTGTCCAGCGAGATAGCAGTTGCAACCGTTCTAGATCGAGAACGGTTCTAAAATAACAGATAGTTCAATAACGACCCATCACTAATAGCGTCCCTTGAATTCTTCGTCACTATTGCTTGAAAGCGTTACATCCTACTCTAAATACTTTTATATTACACATACCATTATCGAATCTAAACTGCTAGCCAATTCTGCCAATAGTGCCGCAAAAGTTTCAGCTTTCACAATTTTTCTCGGAAAAGCGTTACCCCCACTCTTCTAGTGTTCCGCCCTCCGGAACGGCACTATTGCCATAGAGCGATGTGGTACTTAATTAGAAAACTACTTTCACTATTCGCAGACGCGCGTTTCAGATAGCTGCAAAAATGCGCAATTAGTACATTATGGCCGAATTTCGTAATTGAACTCTCATATGTACGAACATCTAACAGCGATGTGGCAGTTTCAGCTATCGCTGTCTAACAATAGCGCAGCGGCAGGTTTTTTATCTACGGTTTTGTGGATTTATTGGGCTCCTTACCCGCTCATAATTATTAATTTGTCATTAATCATGGATAAATTTTTCATTAATATTTTTTAAATGTATATATATATATATTTCGTGACCTTTTTATACTTATCTTATATGATAGATCTCTACCACTAATAGGTCAATAAAACAAGGCTGGTTTGAACGATAGTTATATTTTCAGAACGTTTACAAACGTTTTCGGAACACCTTCGTCAGTGAAAATATAACTAGATAAATATATAAACAAACTTTTGTTTTTTTATTTGGGACTATCAACAAAATAACTAGTGACTAGGATTTCTTGATATAGAGGATGTGTAACCAACTTTTATATATATATAAATTATAAAAATTAAATTAATGTGTAAACATACATGCAAATTAAGTAAAACCTTATATCAAAAATCTTTGTCGAAACCTTAACAATTCTGTTCAAGGACTAGGGAAAACCAAATTCAAAAACCTAGCCAAAGGTTTCCTTCTTAAGAAATGCAAATGTCATTTTAACAAATTGCTATATACATTACTTAAATTTTGAATATCGGTCCTGAAATTAATAGTTTTAGTGTCTTTCTGTATATTTATCATTTCATATATTAGTCTTTTTTAATAATTATTCTCTGTTTTTAATATAATTGTGTTTTCAAAATCAAAGTAATGCCCAAGATCTTTGTAATGCTTTGTTACAGCGGTCATTGCACCAAAATCATTATTTAAAGAATACTTATGGCTATACAACCTTTTCTTTAAATATTGTTTCGTCTGACCGATGTAACAATCATCACAGTCTTTACAGTTTATTTTATAAACTACATTACTCTGATTTTGTTTAATTATTTTAGATTTAGTATTAGTAAAAGAGATCTGTTACTATAATTTGGAATGAAAGTAATGTTTATGTCGTTTTTATTAAATTCTTTTTTATTTTTCGCTTAAACCTTTATTATAAGGAATAGCGTTATAACATTTATTGTTATTAATTTTAATTCCTCTATTATATAATTTGTTAATTCTATTTTTTATTACTTTTTCATAAAAACTATTTGGATAATTATTTTTATCTAAGATTTCTTTAACTTTGTTTAAATTCTTTTCCCTAAATTCAGGAGTAGCTAATCTAACCGCTTGATCAACTAAACCGGTAACTACATTAATTTTATGTAATTTTGATGTTTCTGAAAAATAATTTAAATGTCTTCCTGTATTGGTAGACTTTATATGCCAATTTGTTTTCACAATGCCGTTATTATGCATGACTGTCGCGTTCAGAAAATTCAATGAGTTATTAGATTCTCTCTCATATGTAAATTTTAATCTATTATGATAACTATTAAATGAATCTAATATCTCATCAATACTATCCTTTCTTACGGAACAAAAACAGTCATCCACATAACGTCTGTAAAAACTTACACTAGAATTTAGTTTTGCCAAACAAGTTTGCTCTAGGTCCTCCATTACCAGGTTTGCGATAACTGCTGATAATGGAGAACCCATTGCAGTACCGAAAATTTGTTTATAAATTTTATTTTGATATGTAAAATAAGTAGAATTTAAACAAAGTTTCGAAGCTGCAATGAATTCCTCCTTTGGAAGATCTGTAAAATCTTTTATGGAATTCCATTTTTTATCTAAAATTTTTAGTGCTAAATCCACAGGAATATTAGTAAATAAAGAAACAACATCTCAACTGATTAATTCGTAATTATTAGGAATTGTTTGATTTCTAACCGAATCTACAAATTCCCATGAATTTTTCACATTATATGTAGTTTTACCTATAATATTGCTTAAAATTTTAGATAAAAATTTGGAAAGATTGTAAGTGGGGGAATTAATACAATTTACGATTGGACGTAAAGGAATATTATCTTTATGTATTTTAGGAATACCGTATATTCTTGGAGATATAGAATTTAGAATTTTTAAATGGTTATTTAAATCTTTAGAAATATATTTTTTAAAAACCAACTATTTATTAGTTTATTTATTTGATTTTGTAATTTATTTGAAAATGATTCAATAAAACGTAAGTTCAACAAAATTAAATTAAATAACTATCGTTCAAACCAGCCTTGTTTCATTGATCTATTAGTGATCTACCACTAATCTATCATATAAAATTAATATTTTTAATAGTTATATCCCGTCTGGGTTAAGAATTCTAAATTAATAACTGATGCGGGATAAGGAAACATGGCAAAGGATTTTTTACTCAGAATTTAATAAGAAACCTGCCATTCTTTTGTTACGTGGGCCGAGTGGCGTCGTGTCTGTCCCGTAACGAAAGAAAGATAAGCAGAGTCAGTTAGTATTTAGACATAGTTGTAGATGTACACGTAATTACACAAATTAATAAATATGTTTAAACAAAATGGAATATAACTTGCTTTGTTACAAAGAAATTAAATGAGTAAAAGAAAATATTATAAGTTTATTACATGGCGATCCTGCCAGTTCCCGCGCGCGACTTTTAGCGAAAATACGGATCGAAAGATCGAAGAACGGATTCGATTGTATGGCGAGAATCGATTTGTTTCTATTGAATCGATCGTGTTAAATTTATTGTTTCCGCTTTTGTTGCCGATTTTGGAAATAGAACGAGGATATTAAGGACATTATCATCACCCAAGCAGGCAACAACGGGGGTAGCTTTAAAAATAGACGAAAACGTAGTTATAGAAATAAAGCATCATATTAAGGCAATAGAAAATATAATTAGTTATGTTGAATCTTTCGATTTCAAAACGGCTGGTAGCATGTTACCATCAATAGATGGAGCAGAGGATACCGCAAAAAATTAATAGATTCAATCTTATTGTACGCAGAATTACTCAATCACGATGACAGAAAACATTTAATAAACTATGTTTTAAAAACACGGCTATCAGAAACTGCTAAGGTACGCTTACATAAAAATTACAATTCCGTAGAATTACTTGTTAGAGACATAACAGATCATTTTATAACTAAAAATCTGCCACCACTTTGTCAACTCAATTACATCAATCCAAATAATTAAATAAATCCATCGACGAGTTTGGTCAGGAAATTGAATAGTTCCTCAGCGAATTAATGCTGGCACAAGCGGGAGACAATGAAAATTTATTAGATTCCTTGCGCCCCGTAAACGAAAAAATTGCAGTCAGTTCTTTTTGCAGTGGTGTAAGAAATCACGACTTGAGAACAACCCTTAAGGCTAGAAACTGTTTGACTCTTAAGGATTCAATTAGTGCAGCAAAAGATGAAGAAAGAAATGAACGGTGTAGTTCAAATAATGTATACTATTTTAATAAACCCGGAAGATCGAAAAATTTTCGAGGTAATTATATCACATTGCAATAGAAATTATCCATCTTATAACTCGAGATTGCAAAACTTTAGAGACTCGTCAAATTTTAATAGTCATAATCAAAATTTTAAGAACATACGCCCAAACATACATAATAACGTAAATAGAGGTCAAAATCATTCAGGACACAGACCGAATGGAGGTAGAGTAATTAATAATAATAATAATATTTATTGCATAATGTACAACAACAAATAGCAACACGTCAAATAGAACAATAACAAACTATATGTTCAGAAACTCATTAACATTGAATGGTTCGACATTACATAGAAGAGTATGCACTTCCTTTTTAAATCTAGAAAATAATGTTATATTCTTGATGTTATTTGGTAAGTTATTATAAAATTTTAAGCAATTATAAACAATATTCTTTTCAGTTAGTGTAAGATGATGTCTAGAATAGCGGTAGTTCGCCCTATTACGGGTTCGATGTTCATGTTTAAAACAATTTGTTTCAAAGCAAGCACGGTTTTTGAATGCGAATTTTAAAATTTCCATTATGTAAATGCCGTATATAGTTAAAAGGTTGTGTTGTTTAAATAGACCTCTGCAGGACTGGCTATAATCCAGACTAAACATTTATTTTTAAAAATATAGAATATTTTGTGGTCATATCGGAACGTTCATAGAATACTTCATTCCAGTTTTCGTTTGCGATGGCGTTTAGGAATTGTTGGATTTTGGCATCACTAAACACCCGCGATTGTCGGTATAGATATGTTAAATGTATATATATATATATATATATATTTCGTGACCTTTTATACTTATCTTATATGATAGATCTCTACCACTAATAGGTCAATAAAACAAGGCTGGTTGGTTTATGATAAATATACAGAAAGACACTAAAACTATTAATTTCAGAACCGATGTTCAAAATTTAAGTAATGTATATAGCAATTTGTTAAAATGACATTTGCATTTCTTAAGAAGGAAACCTTTGGCTAGGTTTTTAAATTTGGGTTTTCCCTAGTCCTTGAACAGAATTGTTAAGGTTTCGACAAAGATTTTTTGATATAAGGTTTTACTTAATTTGCATGTATGTTTACACATTAATTTAGTTTTTATAATTTATATATATATAAAAGTTGGTTACACATCCTGTATATCAAGAAATCCTAGTCATTAGTTATTTTGTTGATAGTTCCCAAATAAAAAACAAATGTTTGTTTATATATTTATCTAGTTATATTTTCACTGAAGAAGGTATTCCGAAAACGTTTGTAAACGTTCTGAAAATATAACTATCGTTCAAACCAGCCTTGTTTTATTGACCTATTAGTGGTAGAGATCTATCATATAAGATAGGTATTAGATATGTATAAGTTTGAGTTGAGAGTGCCGTTACAGAAGGTTGCCACAATAGCGTTATGGTCTGAAAAGCCGGTACTAAACGAATTCGCACTTGTTATATTCAAGTTCTTTTTTCCATGTAGTACGAAAATGTTATCTAAACAAGTAGATGTAAATTTTGAAATTCTCGTAGGTTCGTTGATTACTATTTCAGCCCCAAAACTGTCAAGGAGATTTTAAATTGTGTACTCTCGCCGTTATCTTTCAGAATGTTATCATTGAAATCGCCCGATATAATTACTGTTTTAGTTGATTGATTAACTACGGAAAGAAGACGTTCAAACTTACAGTAAAATTCGTGAAAATTACTTGAGGGTGTTCTGTATACGCACACTAAAATGTAGCTGTAATTACCGTAATTTGCCGTAACACCACAGCACTCTAAGACAGCTTCTTCATTCTCATCTTCATGTAAATGGCGGCACCCCCATGTTTTACTTTTTCTCGTAATATCCTACTAGCTGAAATCCTGGGATATGAATCATTTGTAAGAAACCTACCCGGAGCAGTTGTGCTTTACACTTAGTTCAACGGTTATGCCATTTATGGCAGTTTGTAATCCTTGGACATTTTTACCGTACATTGAGTAGTGTGATTGAGTTTCCTCCTTGTCATTCACTTCACTTTGTCACACTTTTTGGTATCTCCTCGCAATGTATTCTAAAAAACGGTTTGCTCGAGCTCCAGACAGCCATATGTCTGCCCTTTTCGCTTCATCCAACATTTCAAACGGAATGGATACTTTGAAGGAGGAATAATCGTTTGGATATTTAGCTATTATTTATGTGCATTTGGGATTAATAAATCCTTTACTTTGCAAATAGTGAACAATATCTTTGGCCGATGTTTGAAGATCCAAACCACAAACATGTAAGTGGGCATATTGTACAATGCCTTTAATTCCAATATTTGTTGCAGTGCCATAGGTTAACTGGAGTGTGCACGTACGTCTGGGTTTCCTTTGCACCCGGATGAAGCCATCTTCTTGTGACACTTCTCTATGTACTTCTTCGAACTTGTCTTTTTTATTGCCAGTTTCAATAATTTTAGTTGGTTAATTTTTGATAATTTCTGAGTAATCGCTATTTTTCATTTTATCGGAGATTTTTTGTTGAGACAGGTCAGTTCTGTGTTGGATTTTCTTATGGCCGATATTTTGTTTTTGTGTTTGTAGAACTTCTTTGCTAGAAACTGTGATATTTCTTTGGGCTCTGTCCGGAGTCGCTCTCGCTTCTTGCAACGGTTGTTGTTTAGTTACAATTACTTTTAATTCCATTACTTCCTGCAATAATTCCTTGTTTTCAATCCGTAATTTGTCTATTTCCGCTTTGAATAGTTTAGTTATTTCCTTAGTAATGTCCTTAACAGCTTCACTCACTTTTTGGGAAACATAAGTTTCTAATTCTCTGTTTTTGGAAGTTAGCGTTTCCTCATTCAATGATATTGAGTTTAGGATGCTTTTGCAGGCACCACATTTCCAATTCTTAGTAGAACCATCTTCTTCTAATTGTTGAAATTCTTTCGCACTTAAGCCTGCACAAGAGATATGAAAACTACTTCCACATTTGTCTCTACACGCGATATAATCGTCGAAACGAGTGATACTTTTACAGCAAACCGCACATTGGATCGCCATCTTTGGTTATATTAACCGTGGTCGCACGCCTAACCGCGGTAATGCATTTTGTATACATAGAAACCCCAGTTGCGGAGAATCGGCTTCTTCGTAACTGATGACGCCATAATTTTGAGTATGAACGGCATGAATTATGTCCGAATGTGATACGGAATGAATGATTTATTATTTCTTTTAGATACAGGTGCAACAATTAGTGTAATTTTTTCAAAATTTCTAGAAGAGCACGAATTTATTGATACAAGTAGAAAGGTACCTAACTATAAATGGAATTGCGGCCTCGACAACATCAATTGGTTCAGTTAATATGTCGTTACTTTTAGATAAGCATCCAATACGGCATGACTTCCTCGGTTGTGAAAGATTTGAAATGTATTATGCATGGAATTATTGGATCTGATTTCTTTGTAAATCAGAACGCAACTATTGATTTTGAAAAATTTTAATTTTTTTTTTTTTGGAATGGCAGCCATAAAATCACTATCCCTTTAGAATCTCAATATGACTGTTCTACCAAAATTCCCTCACGATGCGAAATTATTAAATATTTTTGGGTAGACGACTCGGATGACTGTGTGGTTCTACAACGTAAAGTGCCTTAAGGTGTTTTCACAGCAGGCATTATAGCAAGGCCGCGATCCCACATGATTCTCATTCTTAGATTAAATACAAATGACAAAGAAGTAAATATCAGCAACTTTCCACCCGAAACAACTAAATTATCAAATTTTGAATTACATAAATTTGAAAGTAATCAAAATTATTTAAACAAACTATTAGATTTGATTAATACTAAAGATTTACATAAGGAAGAAAAAAACATCTGTTCACAAACTTTGCGCGCAGTATGCTGATACTTTTCTATTAGAAAATAATCCAGTAACAGTTACCAATATTCTTAAAGAATCGATTTCATTAAAAAACGATGCCCACGGTATATGTTAAACTTTATCGAGTACCTCAATCACAGAAAATCGAAATAGAAAAACATATAGATAAAATGTTAAGTGACGGTATCGTTGACAAATGGGTCTTCATCCTTATTAATTGTACCCAAGAAAACTGGTCCACATGGAACCAAAAATTCTAGAATCGTTATTGATTACAGACTTTTAAATAAAGTCTTAGATTCTTTACCTGGTGCATTTTATTTTTCACATTTAGATTTTTGCAAGGTTATTATCAGGTTGAATTAAAGGGAATACGTAAATTGGGTCCCAAGAAATATTAGACCCAAAATAAGGAGTAAATTGGGTCCCAAACTTTGTTTCTACCTGATACTGCATATGTAAATTCGGTCCCGGAATGTAAAGAGTAGAGATTATACCAACAAAATTAAAAAAATAATTAAACACTTAGTTTGGTGGATTATATTTATAATTTTTGTTTGATAAAATATATCGGGGATAATTTTGCTTAATACTTAAGGAAAAGGAAACAATTTTCTTGCAAACTTAACTAATTTTATTAAGGTAGTTTTAGTTCAATAGGTAACAAAGGAGCAAAATACAGAAGATATAATAAAAATTGTTATAAAATACATCAAAATATTCATATCTTAAAAACAGATTTAATAACTATAATATGTTTCAAAGGTACTAATTGCACAATTAAAATTATTATTCAAAAGGCACAAAAAAGTCATAATGAAACCGCACAGTGAAATGAGACACATTTAATGAAATGCAAACGACTGATTTCGTTTTTAACATATGAATCGATCATTTTTGCAATAAATTTTTACGATTTCTAACTTTACTGTTAATAATTGTGGCATTCAAATGTACACTCTGTATTTTTACATAAGTTTCAACCTGAAACTCTTCAAGTTTATCAACAAAAACAAAAATGTTTGGATGAGACTTGTAAAATGAATCGTT